>ML777103.1:1391183-1422092 GCA_009831015.1 Picea engelmannii | reverse complement strand
TATATAGAAATTATGAATATTGTTAATTGAAATTTGATAAAATATTTTAAAAGGAAATATAAAAGTCAAAGAAATTGTTTTGTTTTGATAAACATTTTAAAGGGAATATAGAAGTAAAGGAGGTATTAATAAAGGGGTTGGCTAGTTGTTTTATGAAATGTTTTTTTTTTGTGGAATTTGACTATATAAATTTACACCAATCACTATTTTTTTGTTGTTCAAAATTCATTTCTGAATGCAGAAATGCATTCAGCATATTGAAAAACTCTAGGACATTCTGATTTTATAAAAATAATCACTTAAATAAATCCTCATTTCTTAAAATCTTTAAAATCTTTAGCGTAAAACATTAATAAATCATTTAAAAAAGAATAACAAAGTGAAGGTGTTATCGTCGATATTTTTGTCGTTGGTCTTCTGTCCAAGTGACTATCGAATACACTGCATTGTATAGTTGTGCATCGAAACTCTTAGGAGTCGGTCCATTTCTTTTTGAACAGAGATGGGCTCGGCGCGGTTGATGGTCGGCCACTATGAGCTGGTTGTTGTCCACGTAGTTATTGATTCCCTACATTGTATAATTGTGCATCGAAAGCTCTTAGGAGTCGGTGCATTTCTTTTTGACGCGAGATGGGCTTGGCGTGGTTGATGGTCGGCCACTGCGAAAAGGTGCGTTCAAACCTACGAAAAATTGAGGAATAAAGGCGTTTGATGTGTATTTTTATATACATATCTCCACACAGTTCGGCATCAAGTGTTTGCTTTTGTAATTTTCTCCATAACTTCTACGGTTTTAAGAATCTTCTCTTCGTTTTCGTTTTCTCTCTTTATGACCTGTCACTTCAATTTTCCTTTAGCGTCGGATGTCCACGTGGTTGTTGATGCTTTGCATTGAAAGGTCCAGGAGTCGGCCCATTACTTTTTGAACCAGATGGTCTGCCACTACGAAAACACGGTTAAGACATAAGAAAAATCGAGGAATAAAGGGGTTTGAGGTGTATTGCTATATAAATATCCCTGTACAACATCGACATCAGCTTGTTTTCAATGATTGAATGCATTTTTTTTAGTAGAAAAATTAGCACAAAATTATATTAGATAATAATTTTAATTACATTATCAGGTATCCTTGATCAATAATCACAGATCCATCCAGTCACACTTTGACTCATATAAAACTTATCAAATAAAAATTGTTTACAAAGATCTAAAATAATATCATTTCTAAATCTGAAATATCTTCATAAACATAGGTAATCTCATACTACTATGTTAATATATAGAATATTAACCACAAAAGACCAGGAAAAACTTTCAAAAAACAATCCAAAGGAAACAGTTCCATTGCTAACAAAAAACAAGAGAAAACTTGAAGTTAAAAGATATCAACATGGTGAGTTGGACCCACAATCACTCCATCCCAAGTGAAGTATGTTAATCTTCCTTTAGTCACCAAGAGAGCTTGCTTTGACAAATGATCTGCCTCCTCATTTGATTCCCTGAAAATGTGTTGAAAGCTAGTTCCTTTGAAAGTGATAACCAGGTCCATAAGTCTTTGTTTCCACTCTTCAATATTGATGGCTTGAAGTTTTCCTTTATGATTTATCCATTCAATAATTACTTTAGAGTCCCCCAGGACTTGAATATAATGGATGTCCAAGAGTTTTTCAATGGTGAGAGTAGACCAAGCTCCTAATAACTCTGTTTTAGTATTTGTTCCAGATCCACCATTGAAATGCCATCTATAAACTTGTGAATTGGAGCGTTTAATGGTTCCCCCTGTGCCACAAATTGACCCCCCATCAATGGATGCGCCATCAAAATAAGCCAAAGAGTAATCACTAATCCACAAGATTGGATTCTACCTTAACTTCTGAAATTTTAGAGTTGGTGTGTTTTTGTTGAGCTCTCCTACCACTTTGAACACAACTGCCCAGGACGAAGGTGATCTACCATCAAATATGATTTGTTGCATTCTTTCCAGATGTACCAGCAAGTCAGAACTGACAATATTTTTGATAAATGCTTATTCAGTGTCCATGAGTTCATACAATCCATAAGGGACATGCTAGCCCATTTGAATTTTATATTAAGTATGTATGCACATTTCGCCCAGACTGATTTAGCAAAGGTGCATTCAATGAATAAGTGGGATTTTTATTTTGCATTTTTTTTACAGAGAGTGCATAGACTCAGGCCTCCCAACCTTTCAGTTGTAAAATGTCCCAAGTTAATATCTTGTTCTGTACAGCCAACCAAAAAAACAATATTACCTTCAATTGCATCTTCCATTTCCACAATTGAACCCGCCATCCTTGACAAATTGGAAGCGCTTGAGTAGATAGAATGGAATCGTAGACATTTTTAACATTTAAGTCGCCTGTTGTGTCACCACCCATCCAAAGCAAAGCATCTTCTGAATTTGGATGGAGAGTGACCTCGACTTTGTTTAATTCTACAATATAGTTTTCCCAATCTGAAGAATGAAACCCTGAAAGCTCCAAGTCCACGTTGCTCTTCCATTTCTCAGCCAATGTAATCGGATCCCTAGCCACCGATGCTTGTGCTAAGACAATAACCTGCTTTTGATTTATAAGTGTGATTGTCTCTAAATGGAGAAATGAATTATCGCCAATACCTAGAATCAGGTCTCTCCCAATAGTTATAAGATGATCTGCACATCCCCCTCTCAGCGCAACCCCCTCTCAACAGGCATGCAACACATATTCATACATAATTTACATTCCTTGGACCTTTTATACAAAGGAATATACCCAAATATGCCAAGACCTTTTCGACCTTAGTGCTAATAGATCACAGAGATTCCTCCAATTCAAAATGTTTTTGTTGGTGTAAGTGAATAAAGACCTTGACTTATTTCATGTCTTCATTCTTCTCGATGCTTTATCAACAAATTATCCTACTAATAATCTTCCCAACACTGTCATTTCATAATTATAATCCTTATAACTTCCTTGGTTTCTTCCATTTCCCTCTCACATCTCTTGAGCCCTCTTTTAATTTGGAGTAGGTTGCAGGATGCACAACAACTATGAATGTAGTGGTAGTGTGACAATATATTATAGGATCTATGAATAAGGGAGATGAAGAGGATCCTTGGATCATCAATTTCCTTCGGCCTAAATAACAACAAGGCTCAACTCCTAACTAAAATGACAATCTCACTTTCAATAAGTAGAGCACACATGCATATAAATGGATCATATATCAAGCCTTTAGGATATCAAACAGAAACATGCTAATCGATATGGAGTGTGTAAGATTTGTTTCCCTTGTCCTTTCATCTCACATGCACTTCCACTTATAAGTAATTTGATCCCTCGAACTTTGGATGGTGATACACTTCCACTTATAAGTAATTTGATTCCTCGAACTTTGGATGGTGATATTCATGGGATTAGCTTGTAGATTATTCCCCTGTCTCCCTTATCTAAGGTGCCTTCATTCCTACAAGTACTAATGTTGGCTTAAATATCCACCTTTTTGTTTTTTGATCAGCACACATGTTAAAACTCTATGCTCACAAAGTCTTTGACTATGTCCAAGGATCTTTGAACAACTTTGGCTAGTCTTGTGTTCATTGGAATAATATCGATCAAGAGGGCTTTAATAATGATGGAAGTATCCCCCACTGCCATTCTTAACGTTATGCTTATTTCTTTTAACATATAAAGATCTTGATATATTGCAACCCTTTTGCTTCATTGTTAGTGGGGATTCCCAAACTTTCAATGATTTTTACTTTATTTTATCCCTCAAAATCATAAATTATCCCCTCACATGTCATCCCTAATTAAATTTAATGAAAAAATAAAATATAATTTTCATTATAAATATTTCAAATTTAATAACTAATTAATTTTTTTAAATCATTAATAAATCATTTGAAAGGGAAATAACAAAGTGTAAGGTAAATATTAAGTGGTTATATATATATAGAAATTATGAATATTGTTAATTGAAATTTGATAAAATATTTTAAAAGGAAATATAATAGCCAAAGGAATTGTTTTGTTTTGATAAACATTTTAAAGGGAATATAGAAGTAAAGGAGGTATCAATAAAGGGGTTGGCTAGTTGTTTTACGAAATGGTTTTTTTGTGGAATTTGGCTATATAAATTTACATCAATCACTGTTTTTTGTTGTTCAGAATTCATTTTTGAATGCAGAAATAGATTCAGCATACTGAAAAACTCTCAAGACACTCGGATTTTACAGAAATAATCACTTAAATCTACAAATTCAATAATTTCTTGCAAAATTTTGAACAAATATCCTCGAAAAAAATCTGCATTTCTTAAAATCTTTAGCATAAAACATTAATAAATCATTTCAAAGAAAAATAACAAAGTGAAGGAGTTATCGTCGATATTTTTTTCGTTGGTCTTCTGTCCAAGTGGCTATCCAATACACTGCATTGTATAGTTGTGCATCTAAACTCTTAGGAGTCGATCCATTTCTTTTTTACTAGAGATGGATTCGGTCCATTTCTTTTTGACCAGAGATGGGCTCGGCGCGGTTGATGGTTGGCCACTATGAGCTAGTTGTTGTCCACGTAGTTATTGATTCCCTACATTGTATAATTGTGCATTGAAATCTCTTAGGAGTCGGTGCATTTCTTTTTGACGCGAGATGGGCTTGGCGTGGTTGATGGTCGGCCACTGTGAAAAGGTGTGTTCAAACCTAAGAAAAAATGAGGAATAAAGGCGTTTGATGTGTATTTTTATATACATATCTCCACACATTTCGGCATCGGAGTGTTTGCTTTTGCAATTTTCTACATAATTTCTATGGTTTTAAGAATCTTCTCTTCTATGTTTTTGTTTTCTCTCTTTATGACCTGTCACTTCAATTTTCCTTTAGCGTCGGATGTCCACATGGTTGTTGATTCTCTGCATTGAAAGGTCCAGGAGTCGGCCCATTACTTTTTGAACCAGATGGTCGGCCACTACGAAAACACAGTTAAGACATAAGAAAAATCGAGGAATAAAGGGGTTTGAGGTGTATTGCTATATAAATATCCCTGTACAACATCGACATCATCTTGTTTTCAATGATTGAATGCATTTTTTTTTTCAGTAGAAAAATTAGCACAAAATTATATTAGATAATAATTTTAATTATATCATCAGGTATCCTTGATCAATAATCACTGATCCATCCAATCACACTTTGACCCATATAAAACTTATCAAATAAAAATTGTTTACAAAGATCTAAAACAATATCATTTCTAAATCTGAAATACCTTAATAGACATAGGTAACCTCACACTACTCTGTTAATATATAGAATATTAACCATGAAAGATCAGGAAAAACTTTCAAAAAACAATCCAAAGGAAACAGTTCCAGTACTAACAAAAAACAAGAGAAAACTTGAAGTTAAAAGATATCAACATGGTGAGTTGGACCCGCAATCGCTCCATCCCAAGTGAAGTATGGTAATCTTCCTTTACTCACCGAGAGAGCTTGCTTTGACAAATGATCTGCCTCCTCATTTGATTCCCTGAAAATGTGTTTAAAGCTAGCTCCTTTGAAAGTGATAACCAGATCCATAAGTCTTTGTTTCCACTCTTCAATATTGATGGCTTGAAGTTTTCCTTTATGATTTAGCCATTCAATAATTAATTTAGAGTCCCCCAGGACTTGAATATAATGGATGTACAAGCGTTTTGCAATGGTGAGAGTAGACCAAGCTCCTAATAACTCGATTTTAGTATTTGTTCCAGATCCACCATTGAAATGCCATCTATAAACCTATAAATTGGAGTGTTTAATGGTTCCCCCTGCGCCACAAATTGACCCCCCATCAATGGATGCACCATCAAAATAAGCCAAAGAGTAATCACTAATCCGCAAGATTGGATTCTACCTTAACTTCTGAAATTTTAGAGTTGGTGTATTTTTGTTGAGCTCTTCTACCACTTTGAACACAACTACCCAAGCCGAAGGTGATCTACCATCAAATATGATTTGTTGTGTTCTTTCCAGATGTACCAGCAAGTCAGAACTGACAATCTTTTTGATAAATGCTTATTCAGTGTCCATGAGTTCATACAATCCATAAGGGACAGGCTAGCTCATTTGAATTTTATATTAAGTATGTATGCACATTTCGCCCAGACCGATTTAGAAAACGTGCATTCAATGAATAAGTGGGTTTTTTCTTTCGCATTTTGTTTACAGAGAGTGCATAGACTCGGGCCTACCCAACCTTTCAGTTGTAAAATGTCCCAAGTTAATATCTTGTTCTATACAACCAACCAAAAAAACAATATTACCTTCAATTGCATCTTCCATTTCCACAATTGAACCCGCCAGCCTTGACAAATTGGAAGCTCTTAAGTAGATAGAATGGAATCGTAGATGTTTTTAACATTTAAGTCACTTGTTGTGTCACCACCCGTCCAAAGCAAATCATCTTCTAAATTTGGATGGAGAGTGACCCCAACTTTGTTTAATTCTACAATATAGTTTTCCCAATCTGAAGAATGAAACCCTGACAGCTCCAAGTCCACATTGCTCTTCCATTTCTCAACCAATGTAATCGGATCCCTAGCCACCGATGCTTGTGCTAGGACAGTAACCTGCTTTTGATTTATAAGTGTGATTGTCTCTAAATGGAGAAATGAATTGATGCCAATACCTAGAATCAGGTCTCTCCCAATAGGTATAAGATGACCTACGCCAGGATGCTAGCTAAGCCAAGGAAGGATATTGGGAGTAGTGCAGGTAAGACTGGACCAGATCCATGAGGCTGATTTGAAAAAATGAGACTACTTTCTAAGCCAATTGATTAAAGTAGCATTATGCAGGTATTTATCCATTCAAACCTGATGTCAAATACTTTCATGATTTAGGACCCTCTAGAGAGTATTTGTATTCAAAGTTGTATTAAAATGATAAAGATTTCTAAATCCCCAACCTCCATTCTTTTTTCGTCTGGATAATGTCTCCCATCTACATAAATGGTAGTGCTAAAACTCAGAATGACCATTCCATAAAAAATGGAACATCATTTTTCTAATATTTTTTATAACTTCCTGTGGCGAGGCTTTCATTGACATCTAGTAGACAGGTTGGCCTTCCAGCACTGATTTGACAAAAAATTATCTTCCTCCCAGCAATAGCCACCGGTTACACCATAATCCAATTTTATTTGTTAATTTGGACACTATTCAGTCCCAATCTGATGCTCGATGTGACCCTGTCTTTAGAAAGTAACCCAAATATTTGAATTTGATAGAAAGAGCACAAAATTTATAAGGAAGAAAATATTTGAAAGGGATCAATTCATCCTCCGTGAGGCCTTCATAACGTATGGTAGTCTTTGTATGATTAACTGTGAGACCCGATGCTTTACAGAATAGACTTATAATTTTGATTATTTCCTTCCATTCGATTAAAATTGCATTCGACATTATGATAACATTGTCCACAAACAAGAGATGTAAGATTTTTACCAGTCTCGACACTTTTATACCTGATATGGTTCCTACCTCCAAGCTATTTTTCAATAACAAGTTGAGGCATTCCATCACTAAAATGAAAATCAAGGGAGAGAGAGGGCATCCTTTCCTAACTCCCCTGCCACTTCTAAAAACATTTGTTTCCTCCCCATTAATTAGAATTGCATAGGAAGATGAAGTGACACATGACATTATCCAATTTGTCATTTGAATCCCCACACCAATTTTTAGAAGGATCATTCTTAAATGGTCCTAGTCAATACAATCATAGGCTTTCCTTAAATCCAGTTTTAAAACAAGGGCTTTCAAACTTTTCCTTTTTATGTTGTGTAGACTCTCATGAGCGGTGCCTATGGCATCTTGAATACGTTTGCTTTGTAAAAACCCCCTCTATTCAAAGGATATAGATCTCGATAGGAAGGGTTTTAAATGGTTAACGATAATTTTTGAAATTACCTTGTAACATAGATTGCAGAGTGAGATAGGTTAGAACTCATCAAAGGAGGTTGGGTTATTTTACTTTGGGATTAAGGTTAGGAAAGTAGAATTTAGTCCTCCTGCGATAGCACCTAGCCTTCTTGTTTCTTCCACCATAGCAAGGAGATATTTCTCAACTAGGTCAAAGAAGAAAATAAAAAAATTTGCAGTCCATCCGTCCGGTCCCGGAATTTTTTCTTTCTTAAAGTGAAACAAAACTTCTTTCAACTCATCCAATGTGACAGGTGTGAACAAAGAACTAGATTCCTTAGCATTAATCATCTGTAGGAATAAATCAATAAGCTTGCATTGATCGACTGTAATTGGGTTTGTCGGAGATTTGTAGAAGTCCTTGAAATATTTGACATCTGCTTCCTTTATATTATCCTACTCAGTTATAATGTCACCATTCCCACTTTGAATTTCCCATATATGTTTTTTGATTCTGTTATAGCTAGCAAACTTATGAAAGCATTTGGTATTATTGTCCTCGCTGGTCATCCAAAGAGCCTTGTTGTGTAATCGCCACTGTTCTTCCTCAGCTTTTAATATGCCATTCCTTTCCAATTCTAAATGCTGAAGAGCTATAACAATTGCCTGATCACTTGGATCACCTCCCAGGATTTTAATTGTTTCCTTAATGTCTGATTCTAGCGATACTAGTTTATCTTTTTTCCGGATCAGATTCTCTTTATGCCAATTTTTTGTTTGTTTTTTCAGTTCTTGTAATTTCCAGATGATTCTAATCTTCCTGCCTCCTTCAGTAAGGAAAACCGAGTCATTCCAAACCTTAATGACTATATCCACAAACTCCTTCCCAATGATCCACTGAGCATTAAATTTGTAAGGGTAGATTTTATATGCAGGAGGTAATTCCATCTGTAGTAGAATTGGCATGTGATCAGAAATATAAGGAAACTCTACCCATGACCTGTAAATTCCAATATCAATTAAAAGGTCTTCGGCAACCAAAAAACTATCTAATCTCCGAGCTACCGCTGCCTGCCTAATGCGACCGTTTCTCCAGGTTGGGGCCACTTTGGTCGGCTTGATGTCAATCAATTTCTTTGTATAAAGGAGTTCTCTGTAATAATCCTCTAATATTCCAGTCTCAAGAGATCCACCCCATGCCTCATCTGAAGAGAAAATGATGTTTAAATCCTCCACTATGATCAGGTGTTTGATAGATAAAATACCACTTTCTTCCAGTGTATTCCAAAAGTGTTTTCGATCCTTGCATGGTCCATATATATTTAACAACGCTATCTCCCGATTTTTAATTAAACTCTTTCATGTTAACAAGATACCACCCAGAGTGAGAAATAGAACCAATGTAAATAAGTTTGGGTCCCAAGCAACTAGCAGACCCCCGGAAGTACCCAAAGAACTTACAAAACTCGATACCCAAGAAAGAAAAAATAGATGAACAAAATCCCTGGCTTTATGCTCGTTTACCAAAGTTTCTTGAAGGAAAATGATATCAGGATGGGTGTGTTCCAGTAGTCGACGGACTGAGGAAAATTTGAAGGTTTCTCCTACACCTCTTACATTTAGGGAGAGTAATAACATCACTTTTCCCTCTCCAGGGCTTTCATCGCTCTAAGAGGCCCACTGTCAGTGGTAGAAGGAACCGACTCAACTATCTGTAGTGTTTTTTGTGCCAATTTTTTTTTACTACTTCGAGTTTTTAGAGGAGAGAGTTCTATACCTAGTCCCCTAGACCAAGCGTAGTATTTCCCCTCCCTTGTTCGAAGAGACTTTAATGAGTTTGCCTCTGGTAGTGTAGAGGTATCATGGAGAGCCTTCCCTCGATAAATAGGCAATTTAATAGTACCCTTATTATCCTTAATGAAAGGGAGTAGAGAATCAAGTATTGTGTTGAGAGAGGAATCGTCCTCATCGTGTTCTCTATAACCAGGCTCCACAACGGTGTTCATCAATAAAGGAGGGGACTGGTAAAGGGTCTTACCCAGACCTGAATTGCTAGCCATCTATGTCTAAAAACTCTGAGAAATCCCTGTGGGAGTACTGGAAGGTATGACAAGGTACTCAGTAGGTGGGTAGATGGAACCCGATTTTGGAGGCGATAAACCAGAAAGTGTAACCGAGGTCCCCTTAGCACCAACATTAATGTCTATATCCCCTTCCGAAACATCCTTTTCTAGAGAAGTAGATGACAATAACCACCCCGAGTTTTCATGGCATCCCTTTCTCAGAGAGATAAGGAAGAGAAAAAAATAAGGGCAATATAGCTTCAACTTACCCGAGAGTGTAGACGCCTCTTCCAATGGAGGTCCACTCTCAGCTGCATAATGAATGGGATCATCCCCAAGTGAGTCCACTTCAGTCATATAATCCGGTGGGTCTTCATGAAGGATTGAATCATCAGACTTCTCATATGCAACCTTACCAGTGCAGTCGCACCGAAGGTATCTGGTACACTGACACCAGCTACATCTGAATGGTATACCTTGATAGTCTAATATTTTATTTATATGACATCCCCTCCAATCGATATCCAACAGCTTGAAAGCCCATTATGTATATCAAATTCCACTATAATCCAATGGAATTTCCTGGTTGAGTTTACCAAGTTCGAGTCATCCAGTGTGATAAATCTACCCAAAGCATCACCTATTGCCTTCAACGCTCCCTTGTTCCAGAAATGTATAGGTAGGCTCAACAATAATACCCACAAATGCCTTAGTTGAAAATTCTCAGTCTGTGGGTCAAAGTCCACCCTCCACCTCTTCAACATTAAATTGTTTCCGCCCAAAACCCAAAAGTTTTTCAACATCAAAAATGCATCCTCCGGGGTTTTTCAAATGAAGCCCATCCATCCCTTTGTGAGGTAGAGGATCTCAGGTACATACCCTAGGATAGGTTTCTATTTTTTCACAATCCACTCAGCAACTGAACTAGAGGCCAAATAGGAATAAGACAGTATCCCTACCAAACCACACAATGTCAGTCTACGTGTCTCTTTGAGACCCACATCCACCCCCAACACCATCCTCCAGACTCTCTTATTAGCCTTCCACACCTTCTTTCGAACCCCAGTCTGGTTTGAAAAATTATGAGTATATCTATGTCTGTCAACAAAAGAAACTCCTTTATCCCCTTGACTATGACGGAAAAACTCCCCTGGTCCGCACAAAGGAATAAAAGTGTTTGTATCAATAGGTGAACTGGCCAAAAAGATTTGTTTTGGTGTATTCGAAAGTATCGGGGGATGACGAGGTGAAGTTGTCAAGGACTGAGTACTACGGATGGGACAGTGGGTTGGCAGAGTATATGTGTGAAAGTGGGTGCCAATGTTTACACCCAATGAATCTGTCACCTTGAAAAGACCTCCTTTGTGCCACTCTACCTCATCCTCAAGATTCATTAGTTTCGTGACGTCTTTAGTTATGTCACCATTAGTAATCGAAACCATGGCACTAGCACCTGCTAAGCACTAGATTGAGGATATAATGAAAGAAAGAAATAAGGTTAAAGAAGCCAGTCCCCGAGGTTTGGTGAAATCACTAGCACAAAAACACAAGTAATGACATTTATGTCTCTCCGAGAAAGGTTGATTAGATAAACAGACACTAAGCAGGAAGGTAACCGCCAAAGTAGAGATGGTTCAGTTACCGAAAAAAGTAAAATAATAAACTGGGACCAGGGCTCAGAGGACCTGAGTACTTGTTAGAAGCCTACCATACAAACTAATGACACCAAAGGAAAGGGAAAGATAAAAAGCTAATAGCTTGAAGATCGCCCAAACTAGACCTTTAAAAACACACCTCAAACCAAGACAGGAAGAGACCCTTCGATGTTGTGTATAGCTTATCTGTCCTCCTAGTTGTCGAAGATCCACCATTGATGGAACTCAAGTTCCTTCCCTGGTGCATTTCAAATGTTTTTCACATTTTTCTTTGTTTTTCATAACACAGTAAAAAACTTCACATTTTTCTTGTTTTTCATAACACAATAAGACATTTCATTTTGAATGCATTGCTATATATACAATATATGATCATGCATATATCAAGCTACAATATACAATGTCTATCCTTCCATCACAAATTCAATGTGGAAAAAAAATATTAATTAATGGATGGAGGGAAAATTTATGGTCTTGGAACATAGCACAAAAGATCAAGTTGTTTACCTGGTTATTTATAGAAAACAAAATACACACTTGGGATAATCTTCAAAGGAAAGGTTGGGTTGATCCTAACATTTGTCAACTGTGCTATATCAATGAAGAGATAGTGTCACATCTCTTTATTATGTGCCCCTTCACACGTCTAGTATGGGACACAATTATTCTTGATCAAAATATAAACATTGTTTAGGATGGGACTTCAATAACTGCTTGCTATGATTATTGGACAACCATGGAACACAACTTAAAATATCTCCCTTCTCTGGTATCTTGGTTCATATGGATGGATAGGAATAGAAAATTCTTTGAAAATGGGCCCCCTTCTACAAGTATTGTTGCATATAAAACACTTGGTATGCTCAAAAACTGGAAAGTTATACACCCAAGTAAAGTGGTAAAACAGATAAAAAATAGAACACATATCACAGAGGATACACCTACGGGGTGGTTTGATGGAGCAACACAGCACAATGACACACTGAGTAGAGTAGGAGGCTTGGTCAGAGTCACAAAGAATTCACAATATAGATGGACCTTCAACTGTGGCCCGGATACCAACACCAGGGCATAATTATTGGGCGCCTGGGCAACACTACACTTGGCATCCGGATTAAACATTGAAGTCCTTCAAATTCTTGGGGATTCCAGAATTATCATAGAATGGTTGAACAACAAGGGTAAGCTACAAGCCATCTCACTTATGGCCTGGAAGGAAAAAAGTAGACTACTACAACCCACATTTAGGAAGCTCAGTTTTAATCATATTTATCATGAACAAAACAAGGAAGTAGATCATCTATCAAAGGTAACACTTCAGAAAAACGTTGGCATAATCTCCTACAATCATTGGGTTGAAGGACATGAGGGCCCTACACATACACTAAAGATATACTTGGACCTGCATCAACAGTCCATTTGTGGACATTCCAACCCAAGCGAAGGAAAATATCTTATGTTATTGTTTTTGAGTATATGTGACAGCTAGTACTATGGACTTTACTCTTTTTGTTAACTTAAGATATATAGTAGTGTTCATAACTTTAATTCGAGCTATGATCTTTCACCTTCTTGTTGGTTGAAAGACCACTGTAAACGAAAGATATATTCGACAATGAATACTTTGTTGTGATTGTAAATCAAGTCATGAGAACAAATTATATATTAATATAATTGAGAAAAAAAATTATTGAAAAAAAACTAGAAAATAGTTAGCCATTTTCTTTTCCTTCTCTTGTTCTTTCTCATAAATAATTGCTCATGACATCTATACAATTACAAAAACATTGTTATGTTTGAATTCATTTTGTACACATTTTATTCATTCATTGTCTCTATTTTTCTTTGTGCTTCTACGCTCATAACTTAATCAATTTAATTTATTTAAGTTATCCCATTTTACATGTGAAATGAAATCATTATTCTTATAATCTTATTTATATTATTCTTTATATAAGACAAAAGATTAATCAAAATAACATTAATTATTTATCAATTTAATTTATTTAAGTTATCCCATTTTACATGTGAAATTAAATCATTATTCTTATAATCTTATTTATAGTATTATTTATATGTAAAGACAAAAGATTAGTCAAAATAACATTAATTATTTATCAATTTATTTGATATTTAATCTATATTTTTATAGTTCATTTAAATTTTATATTATTATTTTTAATATAAAGATTATATATATTGATTAAAAATATAATATGGTGTAATTTAAAACATTTCAAATTTCATGATAATTTAATTTAATTTTTAATTAAAAGAAAATTTTAAATAAATAATAATATATTAATAAAAATAAAATCAAAAATAATATTTTAATAAATATTGCTAATTGGTTATGGAGTAAGACCTAAAACTGTGTTTGATTAGTTAAGTGATTGTTTTTCTTGGATGTAAGGAAACAAGTTAATGGCCCAAGATCGATAGGCATCTGGTAGGAGTGGAAGTTTGCCTCCCTATGGAGGACTAATGGGTTATTTCAGGTGGTGTGGTTTTTCTTGACTAATGGTGATGAGTCAACTTATATTCATGGATATCAACTTGAGATGGTTGTCCTCAATGCTAGTTGACAATTGAGTTTTGATAGGTTTTCCACCTTCAAAAGAAAGAAAATAAAAAATAAAAAAAATATTGCTAATAGGAACTTGATTGATGAGATACTTTGTGGCACCAACATTATGTTGTTTTGTTTTGATAAATCATTCTTAAAGGAAATATAAAAGTGATGGAGTTGCTTTGTTTTGATAATTTTTTAAGGGGAATATAAAAGTGAAGGAGGTATTGATAAATCATTTTAAAGGTGAATATAAAAGTGAAGAAGGTACCTCTTGGGCATGAGGTTAAATTGCAACAGAGTTCTAGTATCCATGCTTCATGTATGGGGCTCAAGATTAGGTGCTTTTGGATACTACATGACCCCTCTCTAGTAGCCTCAATGATGATTATATGGCATACTCGGTATCTAGTGGATGCTAGTGACTAACTAAAATCGACTTTTTGGTTCTGGGGTATGACCTAAAACTACTTCTAATTGGATAAGAACTTATCTTCTATAGATGCAAGGAAATGGGTTAACGACCCAATACCTAGAGACATCTAGTAGGAGTGGAAGTCTGCCCCCTTATGGACCACCAACAAGTGATTTTATGTGGCCAAGTTTTGTCTACACACGATGATGTAGTTGCATGCTGGGGTCTTGAGATTGTATCAACAGAAGCTAGGCTTGTTACCCCGAATATTGTAGTCTTTTTCTTGCTTTGGAATTTTTTTTTGAAAAAGGTGAATATTGAATCATTTTTAATTAATATGTTTTTTATTTTTTTAGTACAACTTTTATGTAGTGGGTATCTTTGTTTTTTAGAGACGTTCATTCAATTTTCATTTTTCTTCGAGACAACTTTCATGCAATGTTGGTGTTGATGGGATTGTAGTTAAGCACATCGCCAACTTAATAGTTTATTTTTAGAATGGGTGCATGTTTGTTGGTAGTTTACATGGGTGTTGTACAAGTGTCAACAAAAATACTTTATTTTCATTGGAATTATTCAATAAATTAAAAAAAACATTGAATGATTCGTTGATTGTATTGTATTTTTGACATTTTGGATTTGAATAAGATATATTGAGAAAACCTTAAACCATATTTTGAATTGATGAAATTGCATTTTTAGCATAGTGAAATTACAATGGAAAACACGTTGGAAAGAACACCAAAAAAGGGGAAAAATACCAATAAAAAAGGTGTTTTAGTTAAAAATATTAGCACATGACATCCAAATACATTGTACAATTGTACACTAGTAAAAGGTACAAGTGAAGGCTCTTTCTGATGTACATTGTCTTTTTATTAGAATAAGTGTCAGGTTGTAGACCATTTGTAGTTGAGAGTACATTAGGATGTGTATTACCCTTGCAAAAAGATATAGGATTAAGATATAGGCTTGGTATGGTTTATGGTCAACCCTTATGCCTTAAGAGAAAACATGTTGAATCCACAACCATGGGTATTTGATGCATTTCCTCAAGTGTGCTAGGAAGTGCTTATTTTCTACACTTTCCTCCTCTGACCAAGACAACCTTTCTCCTTGATTACTCTTATGTGGTACACAAGTAACACCCCTTACAAGGTCTAAGGCACAATGTCCTTGGTGGATTTTTTGTCATCATTGATTTTAACATCTCTGCTATAATCCCTAATTTAATTAATGCTTAATGTAGATATAATGTATGGTTGTGTCCAAACGATTTATATGTGAATTGTATTTCTGAAATAATAATAAAATGTGATGCCAACTGTTGGGGGACATGGACAAAGATGGGGGTCGATTAATCCACAAGAGAGGGGAATATCTAGGAGTTTCTAAGAGGGGTCCAAGGGGAAATTACCCATGTGTATTAGTTCAACCCACTTCCTAAAATTACTATTGGTAGATGAACCTTCAAATTTTCTAATTGAGTGTCCCCAAAGCCAAGCATTGAATGCATGTAAGAGGGTGGGTGTGAGGAGTCATGTCCCATATTTATTGGAAGCATGGGATTGAGTACAATCAGTTTGGGGAAGAGTGTAATTCAATCAAGTAACCAAAGAGAGGAAATTTGTATGGGCAGTTACAATAGTTTTAGAGAGTCATGTTTTGCATGAACAACAAGCAGAGAACAGGGAAGAAGAGCATTGGAGCTGGAGAAAACATGGAGGGTGAATTTTGGAGCATATTTGGAGTAGAATACTGAAAATCCAGGTTTTCGACCCTGAAGAGTGAACTCTTGTGTGAGTTGCATTGTAACAATAAGTTATTGTTATTGTTTTCCTAGTACTAGTGAGCTCCCTTGAGTTTCCCAATAGTGAGATTCCTGTTACATGTGTCATAGAAACCTTCATAAGTGAATGGGATGCCCAATGGACTGAAAGCATTAAATGGGTACATTCCTTTGGTTGGGTAGGTCGAGAGGAAGGGATCTAGTGGAAAATCGAGATAGTTGTAGGAGAATACCAGTCGATTGTGGGATTTTATAAGCTATGAGTGGACAACGAGAGGTTGCTCCCTTTTGTGGCTTTCTAGCCCCAACTCAAGAGTGACTTGTCATTGATATTCGAAACAACAAGTCTATGGTTGGGTGGAACATCTATCCCAAGCATCTAGCTACATAACCGTTTTTAAAAAATAAGTGTTTTATCTTGTTTCTATGTTGCATTATGAGTTTAATTGTTGTGTATTAACTCTATGTTTGAGAATGATTTATATGTTGATGTATTTGAGTTTATCAATTGCATTTTTTGTTTATTTTTTAATTTTGTAGATGCATCTAGTTCATGGTATCAACAAATGGTTAAAATTGTATGTTTTCCTATAGCTAGTAAGCTACATGATTAGTTAGCATAAAATTTTAATTTTATGAGTATTTCCACACGTAATGGACCTTGGCCGGGTTGAGTAACATTACATTAATGATTGTGGTCATGGGGTGATGCAGGAGCATCGCCAACACATCAAGTGAGCCAGCGCGGAAGCGGAGGACAGCTGGACAAGCGAACACAAATTTTGAAAACACTTTGGAATTGTTGCGCAAATCTTAAATGAGCCATTAAGATGAGGTGCACTTGTATATTGTAAATGGACCTTGAGCGGATAGCTCTCGTCCTTAGTAGGTAGATGGCATTTAAAATAGTTAATGTAAAGTAGATAGAATTTAATTCTAGACTAGACAGTTGTAGAGCACAAGAGGGAAACGGGATATAGACACCCTCATTGTGCATTGTAACATTATTCAAAAGCATTTGGAGCAAGAAGAAGCAGAGAGCTATGTAAAAACACCCATGTACAGACATTTGAATTAATAGAAAGCTTTGATTCAAATTCATAGTTTGTGTTGTTCTCTGTGTATTGGTGTTGAGTGATAGGCTCATGAACGTTTGCTTCCTGTTATACATTTTCTTTTATATGCTGTGTATGTGATTTCATGTATGAATTGAAGTCTAAGGGGGAGATGGAATGAGTTTCAATTGTTTCTCTATTTGAGCTAGAGAATTCCTGCAAGGAGTGCAGTTGAAGTGTCCGCAAGGAGTGCGTTGACAGAGGGTTCAGATAGAGATAGTTTTTGTTCTCATTCATCCAGAAGTGCAGTTGGGCACAGGAGTCGTGCAAGGAGTGCATGGGCCAGGTAAAAGTCTCAGGGTTGCGAACCTGAGTGAAGCATTTGACAGACTGTTGTTGCAGGTGTGCGCAGAGTCAAGTGACTTCAACACTTCGACGTTGTTGAAGGTTTACCGCAAGGAGTGCATGCAAGAGTTTTCTTGAAGGACTTGAGATTGTGGGGAAAATCTCAGGAGGGATAGGACCTTCGAATTTGTTGAAGGACAGTGTAGAAAAGTTGTGCCTTGAAGGTTGGCAAGAAGCGTCACAAGTTTGCACACAGGTGGATAAGTTCTGTGGAAGAACACTTAGTCATTTCGTGGATTGCATAAGGAAGAACGGACGGTCGATATCTTCCAGGGAAAATCAGCGAATCACCGTGAGTCGTTGGATCTGGCGGGGGTGCAGGGGGATACTGTAGATATTCCCATAGTGTTTAAAGCTCAAAAGGAGAATAGTCGTTGATCCAAGCTAGCCAGGGGCGTTGGATTATTCGCGAAATCGCCTATCAGGATTTCGTAAGAAAGGAATCGAAGATTTGGTAACGGGAGTCGCGAAATCACGATACACGATATCTCGATGACTACAAGTACAGTGTGGGGCCACAAGAGTTGGTGGTGGATAGGTAGCACACTGTATTGGGGTTCGGGAAAAGTAAAGTCCCGAAACATTGGACATCAAGATTCGCGATCCCGTGAAGTTCGAAATCCTAACAAGGTGACGAGACCGTTGAAAAGTCAAAGCTGCAAGCTGATCGGAGTTTCGGCATATCGGGACTCGGGAGTTGGAGAATCGAGTTGCTCGACACCACGAGTGCCGAGATCCCGATAGAGAAAGTCCAGACAATGGAACGAAAGGGTCAGCGTTGACTCATATCGGGTCTCATAGATTCGAGAGTCCTACGCTCGATCACTGACCTCGCAAGGTTGTGAAGTCTGATTCCCCGATAATTAAAGAGAGGGGGAGTCGCGCAAAGAGATCTGTGGGTGCAGATTTCCCGATAGGGAAATAGAAGGACCGGTTAGTGTTCTTCGGGCCGAGGAAAGAGAAGATCTTGTGAGCAGGCGTGCCTACGGGTGCAACATTGCATCAGTTTGGTATCAGAGCTTCAGATTCTTGTCTGTATATTTCAGGCGAGGAAGGAATAAGAGGTAAGGAGTACTCTGATACACAACGTCAAGTGGTATCAGAGCTAAGACAAATTGTTCTTTGCTTTCTGTAGTAGAGAAGAGGAGAATTCTCCATGCCGCCAAGGAGAGATAGGCAGTCACCTGATCCAGAGGATAGGGAAGTGCAGAGAAGAAGAGGCAGGCAGATAACTGATCCAGCCATAGAGAGACAGATGAGAGACCTCTGAGCGAGACTCGAGGACATGGAGATAGCGCAAAGATGCAGAGCTAGTGTAGGGGATCTGAGTAATTCCGATAATGAAATAGAGGTTGAACGAGAGGAGGAAGTTACAGCCGAAGATGCATCAAATGAGCGTTTGATCAAAGCTATTGCCAAGATGGGTGCAAGAGCGAAGATGGACATTCCAATTTACGAGGGAAACTTGGATGCAGAGGAGCTACTAGATTGGATTAGAGCTCTGGATACTTACTTCGACTACGAAGATGTCAAAGAGGACAAGAAAGTCAAGCATGTTGTTACACACTTAAAAGGACATGCAACATTGTGGTGGGATGAACTACAAGCTGACAGGCGCTGCAAGGGAAAGCAGAAGATCAAGAGCTGGGACAGGATGGTCGCGAAGATGAAGGCGAAATTCATCCCCAGGGATTATCAAATTACTCTGTTCAGGAGAATGTAGAACTTGAGACAGAAGCTGATGACAGTGAAAGAATACACTGAGGAATTCTATCGATTGAACATCAGGGCAGGTCATCGGGAGAGCGATGACGAAAATTTTTCCAGATACATGAATGGCCTGAGATATGATATCTAGGATGAGATGAGCATGGTAACCATCCAAACGGTGGAAGATGCTTATCAGATGGCTCTGAAAGCTGAAGAGAAGTTGAGCCGAAAACAAAGTCAGAGGGGCTGAGGCAGAAGTCAGCCTAGAGGCAAAGCAGTTTCCCAGGACAAATACCAGAAGCCCAAGGAGGAATGGAAGAAACCACAGACTCGTGCAGAGAGAGGTGGAACCTCACAGCAGGGGCCATATGTTGAACAGAGAGGGCAGCATAATGAATAGAGAGGAGATTATGCTGACAACAACACTTTTCCTCGTACTAGAGGCAGAGGAAGAGGAAGAGGTGGAGTAATCACATGCTTCACATGCGGAAAGAATGGGCACAAGTCTTACAAGTGTCTAGAGAAAAAGAAGGAAATTGGAGAAGCTCACATCACCGAAGCATAGAGGCGGGATGTTGAGGCTGAAGATGCTAAAGGTGAAAGATCGCTCATGACGCGAAAATTCCTTTTGACACCCGAGAAGGAGGTGGAAAGTTCAGTCCAAAGGACCAGACTCTTTAGGACTGCTTGCAAGACCAAGGACAGGGTATGCAAGGTCATTGTAGACAGTGGTAGCATGGATAATCTCATATCTATGGAGATGGTAGAGAAGCTGGAGCTGGAGACGACTTATCGTCCAAGCCCATACAGAGTTTCGTGGCTACAGAAAGGACACCAGGTAACTGTTATTAAACAATGCTTGGTTGAATTCAAGATAGGTGGATATAATGATAAGATCTTATGTGATGTTATTCCCATGGATGTTTGTCATCTATTGCTAGGTAGACCATGGCAATATGACAGAAATGTGATTCATTATGGGAGAATGAACACATACACCCTAGAGAAAAATGGGAGGACACACATGTTGCTTCTGATAAAGGATAAGGAGGTGAAGCCGGAAGTAAGCAACATAGTACTTCTCATGAGTGGAAAGGAACTTCTTACCGAGGTTAAGAAGAAGGAGGATCCACAATTCTTTGTGGTCAGGAAGCCACAGATTGTTCTGACTAGTACAAGAGTGGATGATTTACCGGATGAAGTTCAGGAACTGCTGGAAGAGTTCGCTGACATTATAGTGGATGAACTACCTCATTCATTGCCACTAGTTAGGAGTGTGATTCATCATATTGATCTCATACCAGGAGCCAGTTTTCCAAATAAAGCCGCGTACAGATTGAAGCCGCAGGAGAATGAGGAGGTTAAAAGGCAAGTCCATGAGTTGTTGGACAAAGGGTTAGTCAAGGAAAACTTGAGTCTGTGTGTTGTTCCAACAGTACTCAGTCCGAAGAAAGACAGAGGCTGGAGGATGTGTACCGACTCGAGGGCAATCAATAAGATAACCATTAGGTACAGGTTTCCATTGCCAAGAATGGATGATCTGATGGATTGCTTGAGCAGAGCAAGGTACTTTTCAAAGATTGATTTGAAAAGCGGATATCACCAGATTCGCATGAGAGAAGGCGATGAATGGAAGACAGCATTCAAAACAACCGAGGGTTTGTATGAATGGCTTGTTATGTCATTTGGCTTAACAAATGCGCCAAGTACCTTTATGAGGTTGATGAAAGAAGTCCTGAAGGAGTTCATCGGGAAATTTGTCATCGTATACTTGGATGACATACTATTTTATAGTAAATCAGTGGCAAAGCACTTGAAGCATTTGGCTACAGTGATGTAGAAACTATAGCAGGAGAAGTTGTTGATTAATATGAAGAAGTCCTCATTCATGAAGACAGAACTCATTTATTTGGGATTTGTTATTTCGGAAAATGAGTTGAGGATGGATCCGGATAAGGTGGAAGTGATCAAGAATTGACCATCACCGAGGAATGTATTCGAGGTGATAAGTTTTCATGGTTTGGCTAGTTTCTACCGAAAATTCATCAGGAATTTCAGTGGAATTAGCACAGCAATGATGGATACGGTGAAGAAGCGTCATAAGTCTTTTCACTAGACATAAGAAGCTGAAAAGAGTTTCAATCTATTGAAAAGGAAGATCACAGAACAACCGGTTTTGGTGTTGCCGGATTTCCAGAAAACATTTCAGGTGAAATGTGATGCAAGCGGATTTGCAATCGGGGCAGTCTTGAGTCAAGAAGACAGGCTGATAGCATATTTTAGCGAGAAGTTGAATGAAGCAAAATTGAAATACTCCACGTATGATAAGGAGTTTTATGCTATCATACAGGCATTAAAGAAATGGAGGCATTACTTGATACCCAAAGAATTTGTATTGTACAGTGACAATCATGCACTGCAATTTGTGACTCAACAGGAGAAGTTGAATCAGAAACATGTAAAATGGGTTGAGTATATGCAGAATTTCACATTTGTGATTAGACATATTTCTGGTACTGCTAACAAAGTT
This sequence comes from Picea engelmannii, assembly GCA_009831015.1. Taxonomy (NCBI): domain Eukaryota; kingdom Viridiplantae; phylum Streptophyta; class Pinopsida; order Pinales; family Pinaceae; genus Picea; species Picea engelmannii. The sequence goes on along the minus strand of ML777103.1, from coordinate 1,400,000 downwards.
GTTGATGCTTTGAGCAGGAAGTGTTTGTTGTTGCAGAAGTTCAGAGTCTGCACTTTAGGTTTTGATGATCTCAGGAATATGTACGCAGATGATCCAAATTTTCAAGAAGCGCATGAAGCAGCTGAGAATTCAGTTCTCAGAGACAGAAGCCCATGGATAGAATACATGATCCAAGAAGGATTGTTGTTCAGAGGCAATCAACTGTGTATTCTGAAATACTCCATGAGGGAGAATCTGTTGAAGGAGAAACACAGTGGTGGATTGGCAGGACAATTTGGTCATGATAAAACATTTGCGAAATTGAATGAGTCATATTTTTGGCTGGGAATGCGAGCGGATGTCAAAATATTTGTAGACACATGTAGAATTTGCCAGCATTCGAAGGGAAGAAAGCAAAATGCGGGTTTTTATCAACCGTTGCCCATACCAGAAAGGCCGTGGGATGCGATAAGCATGGATTTTGTATTGGGGTTGCGAAGGAAACAAAGAGGTGTTGATTTAATCTTTGTGGTAGTGGATAGGTTTTCCAATATGGCACACTTCATCCCATGTCAGAAGACCAGTGATGCAACTCACATCGCAAATTTGTTCTTCAAAGAGGTCATTCGACTTCATGGGTTGCCGAAAAGTATAGTTTCGGACAGAGACACGAAATTCATAGGGCATTTTTGGAGGACCTTATGGAAGAAGATGGGGACTAATTTGATGTTTAGTTCAGCTTATCATCCTCAGATGGATGGACAGATGGAAGTGGTCAATAGAAGTCTTGGAGACTTGCTGAGAAGCTTGGTGACAAAGCACCACAACAGTTGGGACAATATATTACCATAGGCATAATTTGCGTACAATGACTCAATGAATCGGAGCACAAGCCAGAGTCCATTTCAGGTTGTTTATGGCATGCAGCCGAGGGGAATTTCTGAACTGAGAGATTCAGGACAGAATGCTACTAGGAGCGCTAGTGCAGAGGAATTCGCTGAGGCGATGAAGGAACTTCACAGCCAGGTGAAGGAGCGGTTGCAGAATTCAAGTCAGGAATATGAGCGTAGAGCAGATCAACATCGTAGACAACTTTAGTTCGAGGTTGGTGATCTGGTTCTAGCACATTTGAGGAAAGAAATTTTCTCGAGAGGAGCATACAATAAGCTGAAGATGAAGAAAATCGAGCCATGCAAGGTCTTGAGAAAATTTGGGGACAATGCTTATGAGATTGAACTACCCGATGGGATCGGAATTTCTTCGATATTAAGTGTCTCAGATTTGTATCCATACAGAGCTGGAGAAGCAGAGACTGGAGATGAGCATCCAATGATCTAGTGGATGAAGCAAATTCCAATTGCAGAGAAGCCACAGATGGAATGCATACTAAACAAGAGAGTGAGTAAGAGGACCAGGCGAAAACAATATTTTGAGTATCTGGTCAAGTGGAAGAACCATCCAGTTGAAGATGCCAGCTGGGAGACTGAAGCTGAGATACAGAAGCATGGACAGATCATGCAAGAGCTCATGGATAGGAGCCCATGAAATTTTTCAAGTGAGGGAGTATGATGCAGGAGCATTGCCAACACATCAAGTGAGCCAGCGTGGAAGCGGAGGACAGCTGGACAAGCCAGCACAAATTTTGAAAACACTTTGGAATTGTTGCGCAAATATTAAATGAGCCATTAAGATGAGGCACACTTGTATATTGTAAATGGACCTTGAGTGGATATCTCTCGTCCTTAGTAGGTAGACGACATTTAAAATAGTTAATGTAAAGTAGATAGAATTTAATTCTAGACTAGACAGTTGTAGAGCGAAAGAGGGAAATGGGATATAGACACCCTCATTGTGCATTGTAACATTATTTAGAAGCATTTGGAGCAAGAAGAAGGAGAGAGCTGTGTAAAAACACCCATGTACAGACATTTGAATTAATAGAAAGCTTTGATTCAAATTCATGGTTTGTGTTGTTCTCTGTGTATTGGTGTTGAGTGATAGGCTCATGAACGTTTTCTTCTTGTTATACATTTGCTTTTATATGTTGTGTATGTGATTTCATGTATGAATTGAAGTCTGAGAGAGAGATGGAATGAGTTTCAATTGTTTCTCTATTTGAGCCAGAGAATTCCTGCAAGGAGTGCAGTTGAAGTGTCCGCAAGGAGTGTGTTGACAGAGGGTTCATATAGAGATAGCTTTTGTTCTCATTCATCCATAAGTGCAGTTGGGCACAGGAGCCGTGCAAGGAGTGTGTGGGCTGGGTAAAAGTCCCAGGGTTGCGAACCTGAGTGAAGCATTTGACAGACTACTACTGCAGGTGTGCGCAGAGTCAAGTGACTTCAACACTTCGATGTGTTGAAGGTTTTCCACAAGGAGTGCGTGCAAGAGTTTTCTTGAAGGACTTGAGGTCGTGGGGAAAAGATCAGAAGGGATAGGACCTTCGAATTTGTTGAAGGACAATGTAGAAAAGTTGTGCCTTGAAGGTTGGCAAGAAGCGTCGCAAGTTTGCACGCAGGTGGATAAGTTCTGTGGAAGAACACTTAGTCATTTCGTGGATTGCATAAGGAAGAACGGACGATCGATATCTTCTAGGGAAAATTAGCGAATCACCATGAGTCGTTGGATCTCACGGGGGTGCAGGGGGATACTGCAGATATTCCCATAGTGTTTAAAGCTCAGAAGGGGCAGAGCCATTGATCCAAGCTAGCCAGGGGTGTTGGATTATTCACGAAATCGCCTATCGGGATTTCGTAAGAAAGGAATCAAAGATCCGGTAATGGGAGTCGCGAAATCGCGATACGCGATATCCCAATGTCTACAAGTACAGTGTGGGGCCACAGGAGTTGGTGGTGGACAGGTAGCACACTGTATCGGGGTTCGGGAAAAGTAAAGTCCCAAAACAGTGGACATCAGGATTCGCGATCCTGCGAAGTCCGAAATCCCGACGAGGTGATGGCACCTTTGAAAAGTCAAAGCCGCGAGCTCATCAGAGTTTTGGCATATCGGGACTCGGGAGTCGGAGAACCGAGTTGCTCGACACCGTGAGTGCTGAGATCCCAATAGAGAAAGTCCTGACAAAGGAACAGAAGGTTCAGTGTTGACTCATACCGGGCCTCAGAGATTCGAGAGTACTGCACTCAATCACTGACCTCGCAAGGTTGTGAAGTCTGATTCCCCAATAAGTAAAGAGAGGGGGAGTCGCGCAAAGAGATTTGTGGGTGCAGATTTCCCGATAGGGAAATAGAAGGACCGGTTAGTGTTCTTCGGGCCGAGGAAAGAGAAGATCCTATGAGTAGGCGTGCCTGCGGGTGCGACACTGCGTCATGGGGTAATTCCCTTGTGGCATTCAAGGAAATTCCTTGCAACCTCTATAACATTTGGTGAAAAATGCACTATGCACACCAAGTCCCTTAGTTTGCATACACATTTCAATATTGTGTGCATTTTACCCCTCATATGATACACACATCTACAACACCCTTGACCGTATGCACCAACATATGTTACATTATTTTTTTAAATTTAAAAAATATAAAATACCTAAACAAAAGATTAATTAACTTTTTGTCCAAATGGAAATATAAATCATGTTTTATGAAAGAAAATTCTATTAAAGTGTAAAACTTTAACAACACAATACAACGTGGGTGAAATAATGAATTTTATGTGTCTGTAGCTTGACGTTTGCTTATAATATTGTGATATTCCCATGGGGAACCTAATATGAGTAATAATAAGATAATCTATTATATAAAATAATCAAGTTTTATAGAATTTAACATGAATTATTATCTATCAAAATTATTTTGATATGCGCAGTTATGGGTATTTGGTGCACTGCCTCACATTTGCTAGAAAATTCCTCTTACAGGTTTAAGTGATAGTGCCCTTGGAATCCTCCCATCACTAGTGAGGGGTGGGGTTGAGGGAAGTTCCCTCGCATGATTCGGTGTAACACCCCAAAACCTATACAACCTTTGGTGTAGATAACATTGTTCATGCCAAGTCTTGGAGTTCACATGCCCCATGCATCGACTATTGTTGGGTATGTGTTATATTCTTTGTATGGATAGAATTAGTGTCAGGCATGCAAGGGGGTAAGAGGGGGGTGAAGCGCCCCCTTTCTTAGGGGTTCATAAGGGTTCGGGGGAAGTGCCCCTGAAAAAAAAAATATTTGGTGGTTTTGCGTTCGTTTTTGGGCAGTTTTTCGGCACATGGTTTTTGTTGATGGTTTTCTATTTCCAGTTAAGGAATTATGGTTGTTGATTAATCCAGGTCATTGTATTAGGGTTTTGGATCATGTTGGCTCCTATATGTATATTGTATTGTAAACAATGTATCAGATAATGAATATAGAAGATGTTGGTTTTCCCAGTTTGGGTTTCCAGGGGAAAAATATTTGTGTAATGTGTGTATTTTCCATTGTATCTTTTATGTTATTTTATTGAAAATCTATTTGTAGTAAATAATTTTACAAGGTTAAAATCTACATTTGGTATCAGAGCAATTATTGGCTTCAGGGGGATGTCTTTGTGGTCAGGGGTTTGGCTCGGGACTGTGATAAACCTTGTTACAATGGGAGATCTGTGGTATTGATTCTTCAGGTGAAAAGAAATGGCGAGTAGTTCGAAAATAGAGATCGAGAAATTTAATGGGAAAAGTTTTGAGTTGTGGAAGCTCAATATGGAAGATTTGTTGGTAGAAAGAAATCAGTTGATCGCGGTGGATCCAGGTACTACACCTATAAGAACGTTAGCAGATGACTGAAAAAAATTGGATCGGAAGGCAAAGAGCACAATCCAATTGTGTCTCTCATATTCAATATTATTGAATGTGTCAGGGGAAGCTACAACCAAGGTGGTATGGGATAAGTTGGGGAACTTGTATCAGTCTAAGTCCCTCGTAAATAAACTATTCCTGTGAAAGAAGTTGTATGACATGAGGATGAGAGATGGAGACTCGGTGACAGAACATCTAAACGTCTTCAATACTGTGGTAAGTCAGTTATTATCTATTGAGATTAAAATTTTAGATGAAGATAAGTGTATCAGTTTATTGCGCTCTTTACCAGACTCGTGGGATAGTTTGGTTATGCCCATAGGTAGTAATACAACTACCTTGAAGTTTGATGATGTGGTCTCATCCTTGTTTTTAGAGGAGATGAGACAAAAGAATATGGAAGGACAAAGCACATATGCATTATTTTCAAGGTGACGCTCCCAGGAAAGAAATAGATATAAGTCCTCAAGTGAGAGATCTAAATCTAAAGGTAGATCTAAATCTCCCAGGAAGTTTGTAAAGGGATGATGGAGATGTGGAAAAGAAGGGCACTACAAGAAGCAATGTAGATCCAAAAGCGTTGAGAGAGGGAAGGGATCTAAAGATGCTCCTTCTACAGAAGAAAAGACCTCCAAGGAAGAAGGAGGGGATGAGTACTTGGCTTCTTCAAGCACACATGCAAATCATGAGGCATGGTTGGTTGACACAGGTGCATCCTTTCATATGACTCCCCATAAGGAGTGGTTCTGTGAATATGAAAGGTATGATGGAGGTAATGTTTGTTGGCAAATTCAGTAAACAGACAGCGAATGCTTGTCATTAATGGCAACAGTGAAGATGACAGGCAAACATAAGACAAGTTCTGAGAAGTGAATGATCAGACGCAGCGAGAGCCGTTAGATTTGGTGCAAGGTCGCTGACAGCCATCAGATTTGCAAAAGCTGTGAGGGAGATAAGCCATGGGAGAAGCTCTAAAGGAGGCTTCATCGGAGAATCGGGGATCGGGATTTTGAAATGTCCAATTCACTTGTCAAACCCCGAAATCGCGATGAGTGAAATACTGACTGAACCTGAACCGTCAGATCATGATATGATCTAGACCATTGACTTGACCCACGTCAACAGACCACGTCAGCTAAGCGACACGTGGAACAACCAGGTAGTGACAAGTGTCAGAAAAATTCAACACTTCAGGCACATGTAAGTAATGAATCAGAGTGACACGTGGCAGTATTTAACACATGTCAAACCACGTGTGATGTCAGCAGTGGAAAGAAGATCAGGACCATCCATCTGAGAAGGACGCGTGGCAGAGATCGAAGAGATCTCACGAACTCGGGGGTTCGCAGGATAAAGGCCCAAGTCTTGGGTGATCAAAGTCGCGAGGCGACGAAGTGGCGAGAAGATCAGGACCATCCATCTGGGAAGGACGCGTGGCAGAGATCGGAGAGATCTCATGAACTCGGGGGTTCATAGGATAAAGGCCCAAGTATTGGGTGATCAAAGTCGCGAGGCGCGAGGACGCGAGGCGGCGAAGTGGCGAGAAGATCAGGACCGTCCATCTGGGAAGGATGCATGGTAGAGATTAGAGAGATCTCGCGAACTCGGGGGTTCGCAGGATAAAGGCCCAAGTATTGGGTGATCAAAGTCACGAGGCGCGAGGCGGCAAAGTGGTGAGAAGATCAGGACCGTCCATTTGGGAAGGATGCGTGGCAGAGATCAGAGTGATCTTGCGAACTTGGGGGTTCGCAGGATAAAGGCCCAAGTATTGGGTGTTCAAAGTCGCGAGGTGCGAGGACGTGAGGCGGCGAAGTGGTGAGAAGATCAGGACTGTCCATATGGGAAGGACGCATGGCAGAGATTGAGAGATCTCGCGAACTTGGGAGTTCCCAGGTTGAGAGTCCAAACATTGGGTACTCCAAGTAGCGAGGTCGCGAGGTAGCGAGAGAAGGACAACAGTCGGATCTGGATCATAAGAGGACCATTGGATCTGCACAGGGATCACACATGGCGAAAGATCATCATGTCACTGACTGGAAAGTCAAAAGGAATGGGGTTTGATCTTAGCCGTCAGATCAAGGTTTGATCTTGACCATTTATTCGACTCCATCTCATAGTCTCGGCTATCGTGACTTGGATTAATGAGACCCTTCATCTTAGGATCAGCGAGATGCGAGATCACGAAGTGATCCTGACCGTCAATACATGAAAATATATGGACCGTTTATCTGAGCTCCATCTTCGAAGCTTCGCCTATCATGACTTGAAGTGACGAGAGTCTCCATTTAATAAACAGCGAGATGCGAGATCGCGGAAATATATGGACCGTTGATTCATCGAGATCATGGACCGTTGATCAGAGTCGATGAAGATCATAGCAAAAGGGACTCATGATTGCAAATTAGTTAGCATTTCAGTTGGCATTTCAGTTGCTTAGACAGTTATCGACATTTTGCCTAAGGAGTTGGGAAGTTGAACCATCGGGTTCGTGTGTATAAAAGAATATGAAGTAGACTGTGTTGGGTTGGTTGTTCTGTAAGGGAAAATGAATAAACAGTAAGAAAAAAAAGGAGTAGTGGCATAGCACGAAATGGAGCAAATGTGCAGAGGGAGATGAAATGCAGAGCGGAAGCAGAGCAGAATGACAGAAATAGCACAAGTAGAGAAGAATGATAGAAAAACTTGATGCAGAGCAGACCTACTAAACAAACAGAAGAAGAGAAGAATCGCAGAACAGTTTGTTGAAGATCAAATACAGAGAAAGATTGGTAAGAGTTGATTTATCTGTGTAGTTGTTTTTGTATTCATTATTTGATATTCTAGGGAGGTAGGGAGGTGCTCGGGAGGACTCTTGTCCTCAGAGGTTCAAGTGGGTGCTTGAACACAGGGATTTTTTGCTTCCATCTGGTTGCAGCCAGAGAAACAAGGGTGGTTGGGTGGTGCTAGGGAGAACAAGTGTTCTCTGTTATACAGGTTGGAGCCTGTGTAACTGGAAGTTGGTGCTTCCATCTAGTTGGTGCTGGAACAATCAGGAAGTTGGTGCTTCCATCCAGTTGGTGCTGGAATATTCAGGGAGTTGGTGCTTCCTTCTAGTGGGTGCTAGAGAAACCGGAGAGTTGGAGCTCTCAAACAAGTTGCAGCTTGTAAAGAAGAGGTAGCAGCCTCACATTGAGTTGGTGCTCAATTGTAAATGATCTACAGAACTGAAAAAGACTGCCTATCATTTCGAAGAAGAAGAGGTTTTCTCCCTTTATGGGTTTCCTCGTGAAAATCTATCTCTATGTGTACTTTATGTGTGACTGATGGTATTTACTTTTACTTTCCATATGCTTTATATTGTTGATGACCACATGAAGAAAGATTAATAATGTTTTAACAAACTAAAAATTGTTTAAGCTCACATACAACTGATTGACCCCCCCCCCCTCTCAGTTGTTTTAGTATTTCCAACAATTGGTATCAGAGCGGGTTCCTTTTATTTAAGGTAGATCTGTAAGCTTAAACATGAAAATTCATGAAGGGACTTCAGCCTCTAAGCCCCCTCTGTTTGATGGAACAAATTTTTCCTTCTGGAAGATTAGAATGAGAACATATTTAATGGCCTTGGGTGCTGATGTTTGGGATGTAGTAGAGACTGGATATACAAAGCATGTTGTGCTAGCCAACAAGGATGATAAGTTAGAGTTTACCTTTAACGCTAAGGGGATGAATGCTATCTTAAATGGACTTGTTGAAGCTGAGTTTGTAAAGGTGATGCATCTTGATTCTGCCAAAGCAATGTGGGATAAACTTATTAACAGTTATGAAGGAAATGAGAAAGTAAAAGGTGCCAAACTTCAAACATACAGATTGAAATTTGAACAACTAAAGATGAATGAAGATGAAACAATTATCAAGCATTTTCTAAGAGTTGAATAACTTGTAAATGCCATGAAGGGCCTTGGTGAGGAGTTTGAGGATTCACTCTTAGTTCAGAAGATTTTAAGATCTCTGCCTGATAAATTTAATCCAAAAGTCTCTGCAATAGAAGAATTAAATGATCTTAAAACTCTGTCCATT
>ML777103.1:1331738-1373001 GCA_009831015.1 Picea engelmannii | reverse complement strand
ATTGGCATCCAGAGATAGCTCAAGGGAGGAATGTGATCTAAGAAGATGAAAAGGGGATCACAAGGGGATATAAATAGAGAGACACATCTCTCGACAAAGGACATCAAAGAAGAATATTTGAGGTTTACGTGTAGTCGAGGGTTCAAAGAGCCCTTAGGGATTGTGGGTTTGCAGAAATCAAGATTAGCATTGGAAGAAGGGTAGAATTTGAAAGGATCTAGGGTGGATATATTGTGGGAGTATATTTATTGTATATGATCCAATGTTCCAACAAACGTTATGGGGGTAGAGCATTACAATCCAATTTCTACATTTTTGATGTAACAAGCTAAATAGATTTGTAATGGTTATTGGCCTCATTTTAGCTATAATAATAAAGAGGTGTGTCATTATTTGCTTCCATGAGATTTTTTCTAAAATAGTTTATTTTTTATCACTCTTATGTAGATAGATCCATAACTTCATCAAGTGGTTTTAGACTAGTTATATGTCCTACTACACTACACAAATCCTGCAAGAAAAGGAAGTACCTGATAGATTATGTAAGAGAAACAACTCCAAATGTGTTTGTTGCTTAGAGTTGTAGAGGAGAAGGAAGAACAACGCCAAAAAATATGTCAAATATATGTTGTTGAGGAAGCTTGAGAATGCATTGAAGGAGGAGTCATAATGGAAAGAGTGGTTGAGGTGCATGTTTGAAATCTACAAGTTGTAAAGAATAGATCCAAGAAAGTGAATTGTTGGGTACAGTTGTTGAGGGAGAGTCCACAGAAGCAAGTTGAGGGGACTACATTTGGGTTGCAATATGATACTAAGGAGGAGAACATGAGTTAGATTGAAGGTAATATCATACCTCACAAAGATCAGTACGAGATCAAAAAGGAGGTGTAAAACTTATTTGCATGCTTGGAATCCTTGGAGGGGGTTCAACAAAAAAAAATACAAAGAAGATCGATTAATGATGTTTCCACTGTAATATGGACTATGTGCACACATCCAACAAGGTACATTTTGAAAATGGTGGCAAAGAGTTTGGAATATTATCTACAAGAATCACTTGCAAAATGAAATCCTATTTTGTAAGAGCCCATATTAACCATACACCCTCCTTGCATTTATGTTAGAGACATCGCTAGTGCCATGACACTAGAGATGAGTGGGAGGTGTAAACTAAAGAGGTGCATAAATTCTCCTTAGAATTTGAGGACATGCCAACCAAAATCAACAAAGGATAAAGGAGATGGATGAACTCATGACATTTGTGGGAGAGCAAACCCTGAAGAGAGAAAAAATGGTGATGAGCAAAGATGAATGAAAGTGAAGTTGTTCGAATATGAGGAGACCTCTAGTTTTAGGTGGATATAGTGGAGAGGGAAGATGTTTTGATTGTGTGCATTCCATAAGAAATGGAGGAGGAATTTACAATAGAAAATATGCAAGAATATTTGCAAGAAAGTGCAGTTGAAGAGAAATACAATTGAGGGAGTATGTGGGAACTTTTGATTCCCATAATATTTTTTCCATTGATTTGTTTGTAGGCATGGAAGATTAATATGATGTAAATGTTGTTGAATATGATGAGAAAGACCAAAATACCAGTGACAAAGAATAAATTGAGTATTTCCTTGAAAAATATGAGATAAAGGTTGTCGATAGTTTGTGCGCAACTTTCAAGGTTATGAAAAATGTGAATGTTGCAATATTTGAGGATAATAGATAGAGAGTTTGTGACTACAAAAAAAACAAATGCATTCAAGGAATGATAGTGGTACTTGAAGAGAAATATTTGACAACTTGAGGTAGAAGTGGGTGGTTAACAATGAGGGTTTTGTGACAAGTATATTGAGAGGTGGTGTTGTATTTTTTTTTAAACATGGAGGAATTGTTCTATATGAACAAATGATATTGTGATGAAGCGTCATTTACACAGAAAATATAGAATAAATTTAGTGGTTGAACATGCATAGTTAATCCAAAGAAGATGAATCCATTAGCAGAGATGACAACAAAGAGATTGCAAAAAAAAAAGTGGTTCACTACTAGTGTATCAAGTGTTGATGATGGTGCAAGAAATCATGGAGGCATGGCTGCAATTGTCTTATGATATCCTGGGTTCCTGAGATATGGCACTATGCATTTCCTTCAAAAATGCATTTTTCAGCTCACTGGAATTCAACACATATACCTTGTCTTTGTACATGAGAATTCCATCTTCTTTTAGCTCATAAAAAATAAATTTCTGCTAAAACTTACCTTGTTGTAATGTTCCTTTTATTTTCAAATATTGCTCATCTAAATTTGTTGTTTTCGTGATTTGATCTTTCATATCATTACTGTACAAGCTAAAATCTTTGATCAAAATTAGCGAATAAGAATTGATGAGCATTCAGAGGATCTCAAGGCTGCAATTACTAGACGTTTTGTTATCTCTAGAGACATACTTGTTGATGAGTAGATCTTTGGGATACCATTACCGTGTGTACTACTTGTCCAGAGACCAATGGGATAAGAAGTTTTCCAAACTAGATATTGACCATACTCTCCTATTAGTCCATCAATGGAGAGTTGTCAATGATAGAATTTGAAATTTTCTAGCCTAGTGTGTTTCTATCAATAGTTTGAATACTAGTGTTCCTGGTTGTTGTGCAAGAAATATTAAATGGTTGTGCATAATTAAGATCAATTACAATTTCATATTAACTATCTAGACGAATCCCACTACAGCAATCCCAACCATAAAAAGAATCCATGTTGTTTCGTGTAGGCACTCTAGCAAGTGGAAGTGTTGCTCCAAAGCTCATAAACCCTATTTTATTTATAGAGTTGGAAGTGTATCTGCATTTCCATTGGGAAAAAACCATCTTGATGATTTCCTTACATTGATAACAAACAATTAGCACTTGCAACTTATCAACTACGCACACTTTACTCTTTCATTCATTGCTATGGGGAAAATATTCAGTTTATTATGGTACACAACTTTTAGAAAGAAGACCAAGAAGTTGGTGGTTCTTTAGAGAATGTGAAACAACATTTCAGAGCTTGAAGATCATAAAGATATTCAGATTCGAAAGCATCAAATAGACATTCACAAGAATCAAGATAACCTGCAAATGGTTCTTTTGTAAGTTTTATTGTTCTTTCTGAAACTAAGATTGGATTAAGTCATTGTAAACATGTGCATTTTCGGTAGAAGCTAACACCCTCCATTTGTTGCTTGCATTTTTGAGTTTGATTGTAAAGTGTAAATTCAAGGTGGAGTTGTAAGGAACCTTGTGATTTGTGTCTTTAATATGGTTTGAGTTGAGGAAATATTAGAGTTACTAAACACTCTAGTCCTATGTTGGATGCAGGTCGAATCAGAAAGAAAGGCTATTTTTGGAGGGGAAGCATGCATGAGGAAAAAGACAGCTGGAAGGAAAAACAACACGCGTGCATGCATGGAAGACCTAACGACACTAGGGTTAGGGTTTTTATAATGCATTGTAATCGCTGGTGAGCTGAAGATATAAATAAGTAGTACTTAGGAGAGAGAGAGGGGGAAACCGGGAGAGATAGAGGGACACAAGGAGAGAGAACTGTAAGAACTATGCGAATCATTCAGCTGGTGAGTTAAGGAAGGAGTGAGAAACTCGATCCTGAGGGTTAGATCATAGGCTGAGGAGCCTGGTGCGGTCTACTCAGCCTCACAGGGATCGAGGAGCTTGTGGGAGAGAGGATGAACTAAGACTGTAACCATGTGTGGCGTGATATCTTTCTAAACTATAATAAATGATCGAGAACCAAATCTTTGTGGATATATCCCAGAAGGGGCTGAACCACGGTAACATTGTTTTATGTGACTGTATGAATGCGTCTTTGTGTCTGATTAGTTTATGAATGTTGAATAAATGAAGTAACTAAGTAGCTCTAGTATTTTACATGCATGCATAGAATAAATGTTATAACTAGATGTTAAATGGACTAAATAAAGGTTGCAGTGCACAAACACAAATCTCGCTCAATCCTAGGATGAAAACACCTGAGTATTGCAACCATCCATAGAACTATCTTAGGTGTGATTGCGTAGTGCACTCTGTGTACTGATTTGCCTTCTGGTTTGCAAGAGGGGCCAATAGTCTTTAAGGGATTTTGTTGGGCAGCTTATTAGTTCTGAACCAAGGTCAAACTATAAGGTTCAATGAGAACAAAATACCCCATAAGGAATCTTCAATACCAGTAGAAGCAAACTAGATAGATAAAAGGTAAGCCAACAAATGGTTATGTTTCCGGCTAATTGGAAGGAAATGTGATTGAGCATATGAGATCTGTTGAAGAAGCGTCAAAAGAATACAGGATCAGACGACAAGAAGGTGAAAGAATGTGAATCTAAAAGGGGAGTTTGAGACCGTGGAATCCCACAAAGGAAGATATAGAGAGCTGGTTGAGGACAAAGGAGCTAGATTTGCGCAGAAAGATAACAGAAACCTAAATCTAACACTGCATAAATATCTGGACAAGTACGTATTCACCGACTTGCATGAAGTATTTTTCTGTGATTTCCCACACATATTGCAGGAGTGGATCAAAAGATTGAAATACAACCATCTGATGAATCGGATCAGACAGCTAGAGTGGAATCCTGAAGAGATCGCGCAATTACAACGAGTTGATAATAAGTTTACGCATGCAGTAGATTTCTGGCTAGACAACATTGTTGTCGGATTTATCATAGAGTTTGCAGTACATTCAACAAAGTTGTACAGTGCAACTAAACAATAATTCTTGAAGGGACCTCGAGGTAGGCACATCAGATCATTATATGCTTCCATTAAGATATTTCTATATAACAAAGGTGTAATGACAATGGAGTCAGACAACTAAACTTCCCTGCGTGCATGGGGGAAGGGGGGAAGCACTGACAGGAAAGGGAGAAATGGAAGGAGAAGGTGATAAAGGAAAGAAGGAGGAGGCCTTGGACCCAATTATGATGGACGACGACCAGATCAAGAAGATCACGGCGACAACTGGAAAGACGCACAATGGAGTACCCTACCAATATAAGGTGAACACCAAGAAGAGAGTTGTAGCTGTAGTCGCAAGGGAAGTTTTGGAAAGTGATGAGGAGGAGGTAGAGGATCTTTTGGCTATGGACCAGATTGAGGAAATCCTACACATGAAATATGAGAGGAAGATGAGAGGTCCAAGAGAATAAGTAGAAGGCATCACCCCTATCCATATCAGTGTCAGTGTGGAACCCATAAACCCATGTGCGACTAATACACCAAGAAGAACACCACCATTTAGACAACCAAATTTCAAGAGAAGGAAGACACCAGGAAGTACATCTACACAAGGAACAACAACTGGGGGAGCCAATTCAGGAAGAACTAGTCAAGTATCTACACCACACCAAGGTAGTAGTATAGTATTTAAGATGCAAGGACATGATCCAACCATCAGGTTACCAGAATTCAAAGGAGAAGCGTCGGAGGACCTGGAGAAGCACATGTTTATCTGTGAAAATATTTGGGAATCAAAACAGATCACGGACAAGGACACTAAACTTGCACATTTAGCTATAATGATAAGATATCGCGCACTGGATTGGTATATGAGTTTAGCTACAAATAGTCTGTCAGGGACAACCAAAACGATTGGAGATATCAAGAAGTTATTGATAAATGACTTCCAGAAGCCGAGTTCAGAGGATCAATACATGAACAAGATGATAGAGATTAGACAGAAACGCGGAGAATTTGTATGGGAGATTGACTAGAGATTCAAACGACTAAAGGGAAAGATAAAATACGTCATGACAGATATGCATCATAGGCACCTGTTCGTCATTTCACTATTACCACACTTGAAATATCCACTGCAACAAAAAAAGTTTCAAACGCAGACAGAGGCTTTCCAAGCAGCCCTGCAACTGGAAGAAAACCAATATCATAAGACAGATCTGTAACACACCCACTATGGGAATTAATAATTTTTGGCTTTTTCCTTCTTTTCCCCGAGGAATAGAATCCCCGAATTCCTATGGGGCCTGATGCAGACCCTACCATCCCTTATCCTTACCCATGTGACCGTTCCCTATAACCACAGCCTTACCAGAGAGGTGCTTCCGGCTTTCGTGATTCAGGAAATCATGATGCATGTGTTCCCCTGCTCTCTTGTCTCTCGAAGTGTCGAAATCCGAAAGGAACCAACAGTTCATCACATCTAACAATGCCTTGGATTAAAACCTGGCATTCCACCTTTCGGAGTTTCGTGTACCGGGTTTTCACGGTAGAAGAGGACGAGAGGTTCATACCCTTCAATTTTTCGGGTGCCGAAACACCGAAAAACCAAATCTACACGCGCTAAGCCATATCGAGATTTCACAAGCTGGGAATTTGGGACTGGCGTGTACCGGGGACTTGCCTTTAGATATCCCGGATGCCAAAATACCGAGACATCAAGACTTATCCACGCTATTATTATTTCATAGTTTTGCGATATGTGCAGACAGGAGGTCTCGCACTTAGGTTCCCCGGGAGTTGAAACTCCTAAGCCTATATTCATCGCTAAGCTCATTTCGGGGTTTCGCAAGTCGGGACTTTGCGATTGGCGAGTAGAAGGGAACTAACCCTTGGGTTTCCCGAGTGCCGAAACACTAAAACATCCAAACTCTAGACATGTTATGCCATTTCGGGGTTTCACAAGTAGGGATTTCGGGATTGGCGAGTACGAGAGACTTGCCTTTAGATATCCCGGGTGCCGAAACATCGAAACACCATATCTCATCTGCGCTATGCTGATTCTGGGGTTTCGTGAGTCAGGATTTTGGGACTGGCAAGTACAACGAATCTCACCCTTAGGTATCCCGGGTGCCGAAACACTGAAACATCAAGACTCTAATCACGCTACACTATTCCAGGGTTTTGCAAGTCGGGATTTCGGGACTGGCGAGTACAAGGGAACTTACCCTTAGGTATCCCGGGTGTCGAAACACTGAAACATCAAGACTCTAATCATGCTACACTATTTCGGGGTTTCGCAAGTCGGTATTTTGGTACTAGTGAGTACAAGAGACTTGCCTTTAGATATCCCAGGTGTCGAAACACCAAAACACCATATCTCATCCGCACTATTATCATTTCAGGGTTTCGCAAGTCGGGATTTCGGGATTGGTGAGTGCAAGGGAACTTACCCTTAGGTATCCTGGGTGCCGAAACACCGAAACATCAAGACTCTAATCACGCTACACTATTCCGGCATTTCTCAAGTCAGGATTTCAGGACTGGCGAGTACAAGAGACTTGCCTTTAGATATCCCGGGTGCCGAAACACCATATCTCATCCATGCTATTATCATTTCAAGGTTTCGCAAGTCAGGATTTCGGCACTGGCGAGTACAAGGGAACTTACCCTTAGGTATCCCGAGTGCCGAAACATCGAAGCATCAAAATCTGAGGGAACCATTCTCTCTGATGCAAGGTTTCCAAACTTAGGCCATCCAATCCTTCAACGGGTTCTTGGGAAATTATCACCAAGATTGGTGACCTGACTGAAAGGCCTTCTTAAATTATTGAGCTATGAACTCTGTGATAGGGGTGAGGTAAACTCGTATGTTTTCTAAAATGGTAGTCCTTTCAGGGAACTCACTCAGGCTCTAGAATGTAATGGAACTTTTCGGAAGAAGCTGCCTTTGGGAAATCAAACCAGGGCATAGCGTGAGTCAAGTACATGGGACACTCTCAAGGGGACTGGCTCATAATATGAACTTATTCATTTTATACTTAAACCGATTATGGTCATATAAGTATAAGAATGCATCCATTATTTCTGATCAAAACACTAGGCAAACACTTCTATACAGAAATCAATCATTTATGAGTATACAAACATGAGCATGCGTCCATTATATTCAATTCAAGATATGAGATATAAACACTTATCAGAAAACACCAGGTGATGCAATTGCTAAGAGGGGTGCTTGTTTCCACCCAACCGTAGGCTCAGCAACTCCAAATGGATTTACCACTAGCCACCCTCGAGCTAGACCACGATACTTTGAGACTCAGTCTCTTACTTCCCGCTCGTCGAAAGTCTAGGATGAAGGTTACTCTCCTTCTCCTCTGCTCATGACTCAATGTATTTTCCTGGAGTTCTTCTGGTTCTCCTCTTCCATGATTCATGTCGCACGTGTATGTGTGTGCTCCACTCTTCCCCCCCCCTTCCACACTTCTTTCCTCCTACAAGGTTGCATGTGGCACGAAATTCCCTGTCCGATGATCAGGTCTAAGAGATTCTACGGATGGGCAGTTCCCCCCATCCCCTCATTTACTATTCAGGAGCCTCCCCACCTACCATCCGGGTGGGTAATTCATTTCGAGGTCTTAGAGTGACTTTGGTTTTCCCGAGCACGTACAAACCAGTACGGTTTTGGTTCGATGGAAGTTAACGCAGCCACTCCCGACCCCTTCCACCATCTCTCATCAGCCATCGTGGTATCGTTTTAGCACATCCCCCTCTCAGCAGTCATGCCACACATATTCATACATCATTTACATTCCTCAGACCTTTTATACAAAGGTCTGTTAAAT
The DNA here is from genome assembly GCA_009831015.1 of Picea engelmannii. Classification (NCBI taxonomy): domain Eukaryota; kingdom Viridiplantae; phylum Streptophyta; class Pinopsida; order Pinales; family Pinaceae; genus Picea; species Picea engelmannii. The sequence goes on along the minus strand of ML777103.1, from coordinate 1,364,432 downwards.
CAAACATTCACAATCTTTGAGTTTGCCATAGTTCTTGGCCAGTATAGTTATTTTTACAGACTGGGGGAAACAGGGTGTTACAATTCCCTCCCCTTTAAAGGAACATCGTCCTCGATGTTTTATCTATCAATATGACATGTATGTATAGGGGTAAACAAAATCGGATATACTTGTTTCATGGCATCTTCCATTTCCCATGTAGCCTCATCTGGGCTAAAATGTTTCCACTACACCTTAACGTGTGCAATGGTTCAGTTCTTGAGAGAGGTTTCCTTTCTGTCCAGTATGCATTGAGGTTCTGGTAGAAATTGTCCCTCCGGTTCCACTTGGATCATAGACCAGTCAATTATATGATTAGAATCATGTACATATTTCTTCAATAATGAAACATGGAAAACATTATGTGCCTTTACTGTGGGAGGAAGTTGTTGTTGGGAAATAATACCCTACGGACTAACAAGCTAGGGCTAGACTTGCATGCAAATTTTGACCTTCAAAAAATGACCTTTGACCTATCACCCCAAAACTCAAAACGCCCTTTTCACACACAAGCATGGAAAAGACCTACTAACCTTTTTACCGAAGTTTGGTGTAGATCCTCCGTTGCGCTTTGTCCTCTTGCTCTCACTACTCCTTCCAAAGACAATCCTGTAATCAAGACAAAACATTATGCATGCATGCTATTTTCTACTTTTATGTTAGAGATTAAGCATAAATCGAATAAAACATATAAAAATCATGCATTTGGGACGGAAAAAGTATCTTTTTATTAATCTCAAGATGAATCAACTTACAATAATGATAGAGACCGGCCACCGCTCCTTGATCCTGATCTTGGGCTCCTCCTCTTCTTTGTCCTCCAACTGCTTTGCTTTAATTCTCCTTAATATTGAGGAAAGGCTAAAGGGTTGGGACAAATGGATTTGGCAAATGGGCAGAGTTTCTTCGCTATGATTCTCCTCCTCCAAATAGTACCCCTACCCCTCCTTTTATAGGCTAGAAGGAGCTAGGGTTTTGGACGAACTCTCGGCCATGCATGGCTGGGAGTTTTAGTTAACTGACCCATAGCTTTTTGTCCCATCAGAAACTTTCATGTTTTTGTGCTTTGTTAGGTAAACGCAGGCTGTAGTGGGCCTACCAGCATTCCAACGCGCGCAGTAGTAGGCCTGCCAGCGTTCCAACGCACTCAGTAGTGGGTTAGGGCGCGTTTTTCTTGATTTAATAGGGTTTTCAAGAGTTTGTTCAACATGACTTTAGCAAGGAAAGGATATGAGTTGGCCTGATGCCAGGTAAGCATGTGTGGTGCAATTTAGGGTTATAATAGATGCCCCCTAATGTGTGAGGTTAGAAGAGCATCTGATGGCCGAAATACATTACCAATCTATACCAATCTGTACTGATATGTTGAATGAGTGAGCCCAGGAATCAGGAGGTGCCGCCTGCAAAAATATCAAATGTCTCACCGAGGCGGGCATACCCATGCTCGGGATAAAATAGAACCATGGCTACCAATCAAATACACTGTATATCCATGTCAAATAACTATAAAGAGTAGCCGCGAATAATACACAGTGAAGCTACATCTCGAAATCAGAAAGATATACATATAAAGTATCCATCTCCCAGAAGCTGATGTGGCCTGATGGCTGTACTTCAGAGCTCGAGCAATAGCTTCAAAATCTTCTAAAACTCGGGTAGGAGTGTAATATGAGTGTACAACTGCACTACCCATAGGTCTTCGATGGCTCATCGGTTATGGATTTGATAATCTTGATGATCGGACTGAAGGCTTCAGTGATTTCGAACAAAGACTTGATTGGACGTTTAGGATGGTCGGGTATGCGGACAAGAGACATATTGCAGAGGGGCCGACTCAGGCTTAGTGACAAACCTCCCTTGGATAATAGAACGACAAGTGATAAGACTCAGGCAGCATATCTGTTAATCATAAGTCTACGAAGCAGGAGACAACGCAAACTCTCCATATGTTTGGAAGAGTAACCAAATGGTGGAGGACACAACTCTGTATAATGAGAAAAGCTTCCTAAGGTCGTACTACATCCCATAGTTTGAGGATCAAACAAACCGATGTGCTTTATCCAAGGGCGACTCATTATGCTGCCAATAAAGAAAATACTTTTCCCATCCTCTTTTTGGGGTGTATTTGATTTTTTTGTTCTTTTTGATGATAAAGGAATATTACGTTACAACGGAGGAACAAGTAAAACAAACATACAAGCTCGAGACACAAGGACAAGACTGATGTTCTGGGAAGTGATACTCGGAGAAAATCCTCCAGTGGCCAAAGGTATTAAGACGCAGAAGAAAACTGTTACAAGGCTGATGAGTAAGGTATGCAAATGCGGTTGATAGAACACACAATGGTAACGTCCTTCGATGTAAGTTTAATGATCCTAGAGAAGGGAAGCTTGGTGGTCTTTCATATTTAGAGAGTCTGAAAAAGCATAAAAGGAAACTCCATTGGGGTACCTTTTTCGCCAATAGTCTAGTCGGTTCGAAAAATGGATAAACTAGCACCGATTAGACGTCAATTCAAAACCGTTTTAACGAGTGTGACAAGGACAAGATCACTCGGCTATTTTTTCAATTTTAAGGAGTCTGAAAAAAGCTTAACTATGGACTCCATCAGGAATGTTCTTCTAGACCATTTTAACGAGTGTGAAAGAATAAGGTCACTTGACAATCTTTTCAATTTTAGGGAGTTTGAAAAGAGCTTAACTATGGACTCCGGGGGGGTTTCTTTTTCGTAAATTTAGTCCCTCGGGCCCGAAAAAGGAATAAAATCTTACCTGAGGATACTCTTCTAAAGAATGGGAATTCAATAGAGTATTCCTTTGTTCGTACAGTTGACCATCCGGACCGAAAAAGGGGTAAACTACCGCCAGACAGACGTGACTTCAAATTTCAGTTTAACGAGCGTGAAAGGTCACAAGATCGCTCAGCAATCTTTTCATGTTTAGAGGGTCTGAAAAGGGCTTAAAAGGAGACCCGTTTAAGGAACGTTCTTCTGGACCAATTTAACGAGTGTTAAGAAACAAGGTCACTCGACAATCTTTTCATCTTTAAGGAGTCTGAAAAGGGCTTAAAGAAGACTTCATAATGGTTACTTTTCTCAGTTAATCCGGACGAGATCGAAAAGCATAAATGCAGTCTCGCCGGATGTTGTTTTTGGATCTCAAAGTGATCTTGAAAAACAACAAAGTTAGCTCATGATCGACACTTTGTGGGTCGATGTCTGGCATCTCCTCGGGGGAGTGGTATGCTCCGACGAAAACATTGTCTATGACACCAAGGTTTCAGGAGATATTAATAGGTATAGTGGCAGCGATAGTCGCCATATTTCCCTCAGCATAAATTTCCTGTGTAGCTAAGAGGTTAATAGGACATGGATGACCTCCCGTCATGGTGATAGTGAATTCTCCCGCCTCGATTCGACTCAACTCTGGGAGAAAATATGATCTGTGATGAAGATCTTCCCAAGGTTTGTCCAGACTAGTCATTGCTTCGATTACAGCTTCGTTGGAAGGCAAGACTAAGTCTAACGAATCGGTGGTAGCAAGAGAACCCTGAGCCCAAATAGGCTCATGCAGTGGATCCAACTCTTGTGCGGGAGTCAGATCAGGGTTAGTTGAAGCTTGCTGGACTAAGGAGTATGCTACTTCAGCAGCTGACAAGGGCATGGACATGCCAGAGTGCCCTGTCTCATCCATTGCGGATGATGGGGAAGGAAGAATCCACGGATCCGCAAAGTAAGTCGTGCAAAATGACGAAACTTGAAAAATCTCAGCCTTGTGGTGAGTAGATATAAACTTGACATCACTATGAGGAGGTGGGTAATCGAAGGTACCCATTAAGGATGGGCACAAACCAACTCCTACATTAACGACACCAGCTTGCGGATTATCAATCATGGGAACCGTGGATGCCCCCAAAGCTGGGTCAGGTCTAGAGAAGGACAATTGATCAATGGTCACTATCCAGCCTTCATGTAGAAACAACAGGACTCAAAAAATTGTAGCAACCACCGCTAGCATAGCATAATTCCAACTCTGGCCTAACAAGAGGTTATAGTCGAGGGGAGCATCGACTACCTCTACTTCGACGCATACAGTCTTCCCTCCTAACTGCACAGGGAAAGAAGGGATAATGCCATGTGGCCGGAAAGAACGACCATCGAACGCAGTGAGGAGAGTGGGTGATGGAGACAACTCAAGCTAACCAATGGCTTTCCAACATGCTAGCAACATAACGCAAGTCAAAGCGCCCTCGTCAACTACCGTGCGGAAGATATTCCCTGTAAAAATTTTCGTGGGATGAGCCACTACTATCTGAAACACGACGTGGTAAGGTAGATGAGGTTTTAAGTCAGTCGTATCCAACATGATGGTACCTAGGTTACAAGTCTCAGTAGAGCCTAACATAGTCAACAAGGCTTTCCTTTGAGCAGGGAAACTTTGGAGGACCTCCAAAGCTGACATAGCACAAGGGGTTTGGGATAAATCTTCCACCACAGAGTAATTCTGGGTGGCCCTTGCATTTGGATTGTGAGAAGCTCTCTTAAACGCACCTTTTGGAATGCGCATCATTGTTTCTCCCAACGTCTTCTCAATCTGTAGAGGAAGAGATGGGAGTTTGGCTTCTTTACCCTTCTTAGAGGCTCTTGTCTTACTATAGTCATGCGCTCTAGTCATTATTAAAGCATCACCCCTAACCATGTATACGTTCACGGATGAGGAATTATTTGGAGGAGGGCAGGTTTCTTGGCTACTCCCTTCGCCACTTGTAGAGGCTTGAGTTAAATTTTGCCCATGCTGAAAGGGATTAGTCAACACAGCTTGTTGTTGCTGCGTGACAAACTTTTGGGCCTCCGCAAGTCGAGGACACAGATGGGTCGGGTGGTCTTCCGCACACAAATTGCACGGATACCTTGCCTTTCGTTTTTCCGTGGTGCCCTCACTAGCATTATCAGTGGGTTTTTTCTCCCCCTTACCCTTCTTGCATTGTTTTTTCTTCCCTTCAGGCTGCTGGGTGGCCTTTGGGTTAGTCGTCTACACATAGTGTACTTTCGACGTTTGGGTAGGAGGAGAAGCCGAAGCAGTAGTCTGGCTGGCCGCTGAGTGTTGGATAGATAACTGCTGCAATTGGTTTGTCAATTGCTCAGCGGGCTTGGTTTGTGCTGAACCAACTATACCATCGACATGTGGTCCAGCTCTCTGTCTAGTTTTATCCAGAATTAATCGTGGTGCATTCGACAGGATGTTGTATAATAGACCAGACTGAGAATAGATAAGCTCAAACTGTTGAGCCCTCATGATGGCATCTTCTTCGGAGAAAACCCCAGAAGTTGTGACGTCTTTGCATAATTGTGGTACTAAAGACATAAGGAACCACTCAAGCAAGAATTATGGTGGGATTGGTACTTTGATTAGACTCTTTCGGCATCTCCACTCTCGGATATGATCTGAGATATGATCTGTTGTCGTCTGTTCGAAATTGGCTAGCAACTCTATGTCGACGTCGTATCTCACAAGTAACTGGAAATGGTTAAGGAAGGCCATCGCCAGTTCGCCGAAAGAAGAGTATCGTGAGCGATCAAGCTCGATGTACCATTTTGCGACACTCCCAATAAGAGTGCGTTGAAACAATCGCAACTGAACGGAGTCATCTTTCAATGAGTTAGATGAACACCAAAGATGGAAAGTAGTCACGTGATCACCTAGATCTTCGTTAGGCTTGGCCTCGAACTTTGGAATGTCCGAAGGCAACTTCGTTGGCATAGGAGGCCAACGTGGATCATGAAAAATAGGATCATTTAACAACCTTGTCAAATATGGCAAGTGTAACGTTGCCAGGAATGGTAGTTTGGGTTGCTGCTAATAGCCTGGAAAAAAGGGTCCTGGGGTTTGACTGGCACCAGGTTGCCAGGAAAAGTTCTGCTACTGGCCCGGGTTCTAGTAGAAACCATGGCCCTGACCATCATAAGGATTTTGCATCTGTGGAGACATCATTGGCTGATTCCCCATAAAGGACATAGGATGTTGGGCATTCATCGTGTTTGATGGACTTTGGGAAGGATTACCCCATGCCGGTCCCGATGGGAGAGGCATGGAAGTCTGTCCAGGGTTCCATTGACTGTGGAAAGAATTACCTCAAAATGGCATTCTAGAGGAAGGAATGGATCCTTGTGCTGAGTTCCAAGGTCCTGGTATATGTGCCCCCGGTGCAGGAATAGTACCCCATGCCAGCGTAGACTGTCCAAAAATGGGTGTGCCCCCAGACGGGAAAGCAGTGGATGCAAAAGTGTTATTACCAAACATCCCGTTCCAAACAAACGGTGACGAACCTATCGGCAAAGTTTGCAGAGGTGTTCCTTGACTCCCAGCTCCAAATGAACTAGTGTGTGCAGGTGGCCCGGTGGACTGCTGATGCAGACCGCCAAGCGAAGGGGACGAAGGAGAGATATGACCTCCAGTGTAAGTAAAAGCGTTGAAAGGGACAGGAATTCCCCCAAGTTGACCTTGCAGAGGAGCGTTAGAGCTCCCTACCCCCAAACCCAAATTTTGTAAAGTGGAGGAAGTGAGTGCAGGACTGGTACCTGAACTAGGCATACCGTATGAAAACGGAGGGTCGGTCGCACTAGGTGTGAAAGGAGGTGTGGCCGCCGCGATAGATGGGGTTGGTCCACTGTGCGACATAGTTGAGGCCGAGACCGTAGTGACTCAGGCCGACAACTACAAGTTAGGAGATGCTTCTCCTGTGGTAGAAACGGTGATGGGAATAGAAGAATTCCCAGAGGAAATGTTTGGTTCCATAACAGTGTGAGGCACTGACAGGCACTCATAAAATTGAATTGGCACAATAAATTGCGGCCAAGTATCAGTGGTTGGGGTTTCAACCGAACCAAAATTGGCAGTTGATTCCTCCGGGAGTTGTTTGGGCTCAATGGTTTGTAACCCGGTTGCTTCGAAAGACCCTTGTTGGTCTAGCCTCCACCTCAAAGGTGGCAGGGGTGGCTCCAGTATAACCGGCGGCAGGCCCAGAAGCCTTCGTGACTGATGGAGCTCAGAATCCTCCACTGTGTGAGAAGATCCATGCCACGCTAAGGTATTCTACATGTTCAAATAGTAACACAGACTAAAAATAAGCCCCTATGAGATAAGACAAGCAATCACTAACTATTTTGAAGAACAGTTACAACAACCAACACTAGAGCAACTTACCGGTGCAAGTGAAACTCGAAAACGAAAGCACCCTCCAGGTATACTCTGCAAAGTGTGGCCTGATGTCTATCCTAGGTACCGCGGTATACCCCAGCAGTCACCCGTGTATGTCCCTAAACAAGATTGGCAACTAGGTTGCCAGCACGCGAACAGTCACCAGGCGGGTACAGTCGATAGTCGGGTAGACCACAATGAGCAGGGTATCAAGCCCGAAACCTGTCAAGGGTATCGAGAGAAAATAGTCTGGAAGACAACTGAGGACCTCGAACGGATTCGAGACCCACAAAGCCCCGTGGAAAATGAAAACGACGGAATCCCTTAACAAATCCTCGATATGTGTTCTCCACTACGCTCGGTCCAGCTTTGGAGGGGTTATCTCCGCTACCTTTCCTTACGCGACCTTGTGTTTATCCCCTGTGTTAGAGGGGGGTCCCAGATAACTTCCACGTAACTGGACTTCTACACTCTCTATCACAGACTCCAATGTTGGGTTTTGAGTGGCCTTAGAGAGTTTTCTCTCCAACCTATTCCAAGGCCCTAGTCCTGAGCTAGTTTGTGAACCCTACAAATAGAAAGTCTAAGAGATTTTAAATTAGCGTTGCTTTTATTGTTTTTTTTACGTCACAGGGTATGAAGGTGAAACTGATGATGTGTAAAGACTCAAAGAAAAAAAAAATGAAAGATGCTGGAAACAAAAACTTTTATCAAATGCAAAAATCAACAACTTTTCACAAAGAAAGACTTCTTTTTCTTTTCAATTTTCTAAAATTTCATGCAGTAAATATAAAGGAATTTCGCTCAATCTGCGAGCTACTTAGGCTCTACATGCACTGCAAAAAAGACTTCTTCCTAGCTATTGATGCAAAAACACAACCTTCAAACAAAGAAGAAAATGCAAAAGATTTTTTTTTATTTATTTAAGTGCTAAATGAAGCAACAAAGGGAAAATGACGACAAGCACAAAACCAAGAAAACAAAATAAAATTCTGGCTTAAAGCGTAGATCGCAAAGAACTAGAGCAAAGATGCACAATGGCAATCAAGAAAGCACCGACTCTAACGCTTGTCTAAAAACCATAAAATAAATTTTTTTTTTTTATCTTTTCTATCAACAATCAACTAAGAAACAACAGGCTAAGGGTAAGAGGCCCTAACCTCACTGACAGTGCCACCCTAGAATCAAACCCCTAAAAGGAACACTTATCACCACAGGAGGGGATGACTGCCCCACCCAGGTTAAAAAGCAACCAGTCAAGCCCGCGACTGTCACTGAAACAACCCTCGTTCAAATGCATGCTGCTCTATAACAGAGCGCGGGTACCCGCGGGCTACAGATGTGCAGGCCACGTGTATGTATGAACTCTAAGATAAAATCAAACACAGGCAGTCCAGACCTGGAAAAGGCCTCTAGTATTGACAACCAGGGTCTCCTGAAGGCTTGGATGCTTCTTCTTTAACAGAAAAGGAAAATAATTGCAAAAAAAAACCAATGCAAAAAGGCAAACTGAGACAAGACAGTGAACCAGCAAGACTCAGACAGGATCCAAAAAGCCCCCTAAGAATGTATAATTCTGACAGGGAAGAGGGGACTGCCTCTTAAGCTCTCTGATTCCTACACGCTATTGAAACCTCTGCATCACGCATGCAAACGAAGGCTGTAGAAGGTTAGGGCGCGGGTTACATGCATGCAGGCCTTCTGCAGGCCGCATGTACCTCTGTGTGTCCCGATAATAAATGTCAAGCAACAGTCAAGGGAAACACTGGTATAAAGAACCAGGTTCCCTGCTAGCTATGACCTAACAAAAAACAGACATGCAAAGAAACAGAAAATCCAATCCTTTAAACTACCCAAGAAACCTCAACTAAATCTGGAAACCCTAAAGAGTATATCCCCAGTGGAGTCGCCAATTCTATTGTTGGGAAATAATACCCTACGGACTAACAAGCTAGGGCTAGACTTGCATGCAGATTTTGACCTTCAAAAAATGAGCTTTGACCTATCACCCCAAAACTCAAAACCCCTTTTTCACACACAAGCATGGAAAAGACCTACTAACCTTTTTACCGAAGTTTGGTGTAGATCCTCCGTTGCGCTTTGTCCTCTTGCTCTCGCTGTTACTTCCAAAGACAATCCTGTAATCAAGACAAAACACTACGCATGCATGCTATTTTCTAGTTTTAGGTTAGAGATTAAGCATAAATCGAATAAAACATATAGAACTCATGCATTTGGGATGGAAAAAGTATCTTTTTATTAATCTCAAGATGAATCAACTTACAATAATGATAGAGACCGGCCACCGCTCCTTGATCCTGATCTTAAGCTCCTCCTCTTCTTTGTCCTCCAACTGCTTTGCTTTAATTCTCCTTAAGCTTGAGGAAAGGCTAAAGGGTTGGGACAAATGGATTTGGCAAATGGGCAGAGTTTCTTTGCTATGATTTTCCTCCTCCAAATAGTACCCCTACCGCTCCTTTTATAGGCTAGAAGGAGCTAGGGTTTTGGATGAACTCTCAGCCATGCATGGCTGGGAGTTTCAATTAACTGACCCATAGCTTTTTGTCCCATCGGAAACTTTTCTGTTTTTGTGCTTTGTTAGGTAAACGCGGGTTGTAGTGGGCCTGCCAGCGTTCCAACGCGCGCAGTAGTAGGCCTGCCAGCATTCCAACGCGCTCAGTAGTGGGTTAGGGTGCGTTTTGCTTGATTTAAGAGGGTTTTCAAGAGTTTGTTCAGCATGGCTTTGGCAAGGAAAGGATATGAGTTGGCCTGATGCCAGGTAAGCATGTGTGGTGCAATTTAGGGTTATAACAGAAGTGCTAGCCTATAGGCTACAGGTCCCACTCTATCTAGAACCTCAAAGGGTCCATAATATCGAGGTGCCAACTTGGCACAAGCTCCCATCTTCAGGGAACTCTTCCTGGGCCTAACTCTGAGATATACATGGTCTCTCGCCTAGAACTCTCTTGGAGTTCTCCTTCTGTCGACATAGCTTTTCTGTCGGTTCTGAGCGACCTTTAGATTTTGTTTTATCTAAGTCACTTGTTGTTCCATTTCTTTCAACATGTCAGTTCCAATAGTAACTTTGTTTACGGGATTACTCCAACTGACTGGAGTGTTGCACGGCTTACCATAGAGGACTTCGAAAGGACTCATCTTCAGGGATTCTTGGTAGTCATTGTTGTAGGCAAATTCCACTAGTGGCAGGTAGTCTTCCCACCTTTTGGGTTGATGCATTACATGCATTCTTAGCATGTCTTCTAATATTTGGTTCACTCTTTCCATCTGTCCATCGGTTTCAGGATGATAGGTTGTGCTAAATAGTAACTTGGTCTCCAAACCAAACATCAGTGATTTCCAAAAGTTGGAAGTAAATTTCGTTTCTCTGTCAGACACGATCTCTTTCGGCATACCATGCAGTCTAAATATCTCCTTCATGAATACGTTGGCGATGTCTATTGCATTACAAGTCAACTTGACAGGGATAAAATGAACGAACTTTCTCAATTTATCCACCACTACCATGATGGTGTCATTCTGTTTGGTCGAGGTTGGTAATCCTGTGATGAAATCCATGGAGATGGTTTCCCATTTCCATTCCGGGATTGGTAGAGGTTGTAATAATACTGCTGGGTGTCGGTGTTCTACTTTGACCTGTTGGCACTCTATGCATTTGGATAAGTACTCGGCTATGTCCTTCATCAACCCAGGCCAGTAGAATTGTTTCTTGGTGGTTGTGATCATCTTCTGGTATCCTAGATGACCAGTATAGGGTCTTTTGTGCAGTTCATCCATTATGAACCTCTTCAAGACGTCACAATATGGGATATACATTTTGTTTCTATAAGTGAGCAGACCTCCTTCCATCATCTGGTAGCCTCCATACTTTATCCCTGTGGGTTCTTGCTGCAGGTACGAGGTCACGGTCTGGAAGAATGTGTCTGTCTCTTGTGCATTTCTGACTCTTTCCTTGACATTTGTCTCACAGGTGCTTATCGCTACCAGGTGAATTGTTTTCATGCTTCTGCTAAGGGCATCGACCACCCTATTTTTCTTTCCCTTAATATGTTTGATTTCAAAATCAAACTCGCTGAGGAGGGCCATCCACCTAGCTTGTCTGGCATTGAGCTTTGGTTGGTCAAATAGATATCGTAACCCACAGTGGTCTGTTATAAGTACAAATTTTCTCCCCAGGAGGTAATGCCTCCACATTTTTAAGGCATGTACTATGGCGGCCAGCTCTAGAACATGGGTCACGTAGTTGATTTCGTGCCCATTCAATTTTCGGGATTCATAGCAGACCACACTTCCTCCTTGCATAAGGACTCCTTCGAGCCCTTCCTTACAGGCATCAGTGCACACGAGGAAGTCAGCTTTGGGGTCGGTGATCTTCAACACGAATGTGTGTGTCAGTAGATGTTTCAGGGTTTGAAATCTTTCTTCACATTTTTGTGTCCATGTGAATTTTGTCCCTTTTTTCTGGAGGGTAGTGATTGGACACCCAATCTTGGAGAATCCTTTTATAAATATCCTATAGTATCCTGCCAAGCCCATAAAGGATCTGATATCTAAAACATCCTTCAGGGTAGGCCATTCCATGATAGACCTGATCTTATCAGGGTCTACTGCTACCCCTTCTTCAGATAGGACATGTCCCAAGTAATGTATTTGCTTCTAGAAAAAGTCACACTTGCTAAATTTGGCATAGTGTTGATGTTCTCTTAGCACTTGAAGCACAAGCCTAAGGTGTTCCTCATGTTCCTCTATATTCTTGGAGTAAATTAATACATCGTCAATAAAATCCAGCACAAATTTGTCTAGGAATTTGTTGAGCACATTGTTCATCAAGCACATAAAAGTGGCAAGGGCATTGGTTAACCCAAATGGCACTACCACAAACTCATAGTGACCATATCTCGTCTTGAAGGTAGTTTTGTGGATGTCTTCACCATTGATTCAAACTTGATGATATCCTGATCTCAAGTCAATCTTCGAGAAGATAGAGGCACCTCCCAATTGATCGAACAAGTCATCGATCTTGGGTAAGGGGTACTTGTTCTTTATAGTTACCTTATTGAGTTGTCTATAATATATGCACAGTCGGAGGGTACCATCTTTCTTTTTCACAAACAGGATTGGTGCTCCCCATGGAGACACGTTGGGCTGGATATAGCCTCTGTCCATCATTTCTTTCAGTTGTAATTTAAGCTCAACTAGCTCAGGTGTGCTCATCATGTAGGGTGTCCTAGACACTGGCACCACTCCTGGTGCAAGTTTTATTGAGAAGTTGATGTTCCTTCTCGGAGGTAGACCCGGTACCTCTTCAGGAAATACATCTCTGTATTCTCTCAGTGTGGGGTGGTCTTCGAGGCTTGGTTTGTCACCTTCAATTGGTTTCAACACCTATATTGCATATAGTGGACATCCTTTTCTGCAATACTTTCTCATTTGAAGAGCTGATAATTGTCTCACCGAGACAGGTTTTTGGATCCCTTGAAGGGTTATTCTCCTTCCTTCTTTACTTACGCATTCCAAGGTTTTATGGTAATAGTCTAGTTTGGCTTTATGGGTGGCTATCCAGTCAATACCAATCAATAGATCATATGATCCCAGGGGTAATATGTTAAGGGTTTCTATGGTGGGGAATTCAGCCATAATGAATTGGCAGGCTGGTATGACCTCCGCTACCCTTCTTTTAGTGCCAGTGGCTAAATGTAACAACCATGGCTCGACATTTTTATGTGGCTATATAACTCGAATTTGAACCAAGGTCAATCAGAATAGACACTAGATGGTTGGTGATCATACCTTTGATTTCCACCACTGAAGCTTGGTGGTCAGCTTGGTTATTATCCAAGGCTGCATAAATTTGCAGCACACTCCTGGCCACGTCATTGATGGTGGTAGCTTCTTGAACATTGTAAATTCTCCGGTTGTTCTGTTGTCGGTGCGGGTAGTACCTCAGTAGATGTTATTCTCCACAACCCCAACATTTCAAAGGTTCTCTCTTTGGGTTATCAGTCTTTACTGGGGCAGATCCAGAAATTTTATTTCCGCCCAAAGAGGGAAAGTTCTGTTGGTGTACACTTCAGGGTGGGAAGCTCATCCTTGAGATATTTTTATAGTTCTTAAACCTTGGGGACTTAAACCCCTTTTTTTGAAATATCAAATTATTTTTCTACTTCCAGCCTTCATGGGGTTCTGTCCGACGCCCAAGTTGTTCATAATAATATCTTGCCTTTCGGATAGTGTCCTCTAGGGTCTTTGGTTCATCAAATTCAATCCTATTTTGATAATCCTTAGGTAGTCCACTGATGAATCATTGCACCTTTTCCATTTCTGGTTTTATATAGGGTACGTACCTCAGCAATTCGAGGAACCTGCTGACATATTCTTCTATGGTGCATTGCCCCAGCTTGAGTTCATAAAATTCTTTAGTCTTTTCATCGAAATACTTTTCTGACAGATACTTCTTCCTGAAGTTTCTCTCAAACCATTCCCAAGACAGGTCCTTTTCGTGAATCCCTTTCACATTCTTAAGGTCTTCCCACCACATGGAAGCCTTTCCATTCAAGTTGAAGGTGGATACTCGGGCTTTCAAGTTTTCTGAGAAGTCATGGACTCTGAAATACTTCTTTAGTCCAAGCAGCCAGGCCTCCGCTTCCTCTCCCTTCTTTATTTCACCATCAAAGGAGGGTGGTTTGGCCTTCTTGAACTCTTCAATATTATGACTATTGGAAAGTTTTCTCTTCTTTCGTTTTCTTCAGGAATGAGAACTAGTTATGTTGCTAGAAGATCCCTCCAAGTCGTCATCTTCCTTTCCAGAAGAATCATCCGATGCTTGTCCCTTATCTCTGGGGTGTAATTTTCTCGAGGTACTCCTCTCAGTGTGGCCACTGACATGACCATGTTTCTGTATCTCAGGTTCATGCTGCAATTGTCTTTGTATGTCGGATAAACTCTATAGTAAGACTGCATTAATTTTCATTTTCTTCTCTTGCTCTTTTATCATCCTCTCATTGTTGGCCTTGCATCTCTGTAGTTCGACCATGAGACTCCTCACAGTCTCAGCAAGATCTGGAGGGGTCCCTACCACCCTCCTTTCGTCAGAATCTTCATCTCTATTGTGGGAGCCATCCCCCACTTCATGGTGAGTCACTATTCTATACATCTGTAATTTCCCACGGTTGATCGTCCGCTTGTGTGCAAAATAAAAATGCTTGTTTTTAGTCAATATTTATATACATTCATAACCCGCGCAATATTCATATTTTTTTTTTCCACATGCATACACACAATAGGGGTTTTTCATTCTTAACTTCAACTTTTGATTGAGGGGGTCAAGATAAAGAGTTACTCCTTTTAACAATACTTTGAATGGAGTCTCTGCGCAACCCGTTCTTGAGTCCAAGAAGACCAAGTGTTGTAACCATGCTCTGATACCAATTTGTAACACACCCACTACAGGAATTAATAATTTTTGGCTTTTTCCTTCTTTTCCCCAAGGAACAGAGTCCCCGAATTCCTATGGGGCCTGATGCAGACCCTACCATCCCTTATCCTTACCCATGTGATCATTGGCTATGACCACAGGCCTTATTGGAGAGGTTCTTCCAGCTTTCACGATTCGGGAAATCGTGATGCATGTGTTCCCCTGCTCTCTTGTCTCTCGAAGTGCCGAAATATGAAAGGAACCAACAATTCGTCAAATCTAACAATGCCTTGGATTAAAACCTGGCATTCCACCTTTCGGAGTTTCGCGTACCGGGTTTTCGTGGTAGAAGAGGATGAGGGGTTCATACCCTTCGGTTTTCCGGGTGCCAAAACATCGAAAACCAAATCTACACGCACTAAGCCATATCAGGATTTCACAAGCCGAGAATTCGGGACTGGCGTGTACTAGGGACTTGCCTCTAGATATCCCGTGTGTCGAAATACCGATACATCAAGACTTATCCATGCTATTATTATTTTGTGTTTTCGCGATATGCGCAGACAGGAGGTCTCGCACTTAGGTTTCCTGGGAGCCAAAACTCCTAAGCTTATATTCATCGCTAAGCTCATTTCGGGGTTTCACAAGTCGGGACTTCACGACTGGCGAGTACAAGGGAACTGACCCTTAGGTTTCCTGGGTGCCGAAACATCGAAACATCCAAACTCTAGACATGCTATGCCATTTCGGGGTTTCGCAAGTCAAGATTTTAGGATTGGTGAGTATAAGAGACTTGCCTTTAGCTATCCCGGTTGCCGAAACACCGAAACACCATATCTCATCTGCGCTATGCTAATTTTGGGGTTTTGCGAGTTGGGTTTTCAGGACTGGTGAGTACAAGGGATCTTACCCTTAGGTATCTCGGGTGCCAAAACACCGAAACATCAAGACTCTAATCACGCTACACTATTATGGGGTTTTGCAAGTCGGGATTTCGGGACTGGCGAGTACAAGGGAACTTACCCTTAGGTATCCCGGGTGTCGAAACACTGAAACATCAAGACTCTAATCATGCTACACTATTCCGGGGTTTCGTGAATCAGGATTTTTGGACTGGCGAGTACAAGAGACTTGCCTTTAGATATCCCAGGTGCCGAAACACCATATCTCATTCGTGCTATTATCATTTCGAGGTTTCGCAAGTCGGGATTTCGGGACTGGCGAGTGCAAGGGAACTTACCCTTAGGTATCTCGGGTGATGAAACACCGAAACATCAAGACTCTAATCACGCTACACTATTTTGGGTTTCTCAAGTCAGGATTTCAGGACTGGCGAGTATAAGAGACTTGCCTTTAGATATCCCGGGTTCCGAAACACTTAAACACCATATCTCATTCACACTATTATCATTTCGGGGTTTCACAAGTTAGGATTTCGGGACTTGTGAGTACAAGGGAACTTACCCTTAGGTATCCCAGGTGCTGAAACACCGAAACATCAAAATCTGAGGGAACCATTCTCTCTGATGCAAGGTTTCCAAACTTAGGCCATCCAATCCTTCAGCAGGTTCTTGGGAAATTATCACCAAGCTTGGTGACCTGACTAAAAGGCCTTCTTAAATTACCGAGCTATGAACTCTATGACAGGGGTGAGGTAAACTCGTATGTTTTCTAAAACGGTAGTCCTTTCAAGGAACTCACTCCGGCTCTAGAATGTGATGGAACTTTCCAGAAGAAGTTGCCTTCGGGAAATCAAACCAAGGCATAGCATGAGTCAAGTACATGGGACACTCTCAAGGGGACTAGCTCATAATCTGAACTTATTCATTCTATACTTAAACCAATTATGGTCATATAAGTATAAGCATGCATCCATTATTTATGATCAAAACACTAGGCAAACACTTCTATACAGAAATCAATCATTTATGAGTATACAAACATGAGCATGTGTCCATTATATTCAGTTCAAGATATGAGATATAAACACTTATCAGAAAACACCAGGTGATGCAACTGTTGAGAGGGGTGCTCATTTCCACCCAACCATAGGCTCAGCGACTCCAAATGGATTTACCACTAGCCACCCCCGAGCTAGACCACGATGCTTTGAGACTCAATCTCTTACTTCCCACTCATTGGAAGTCCAGGACAAAGGTTACTCGCCTTCTCCTCTGCTCATGACTCACTGTATTTTCCTGAATTTCTTCTGGTTCTCCTCTTCCATGATTCCTGTCGCGCATGTATGTGTGTTCTCCACTCTTCCCCCCCCTTCGACACTTCATTCCTCCTATGAAGTTGCATGTGGCACAAAATTCCATATATGATGGTCAGGTCTGAGAGCTTCTACAGATGGGAAGTTCACCCCATCCCCTCATTTACTCTTGAGGAGCCTCCCCACCTACCATCTGGGCGGGTAATTCATTTCGGGGTCTGAGAGTGAGCTTTGGTTTTCCCAAGAACATATAAACTAGTATAGTTTTGGTTTGGAGGAAGTTAACGCAGCCACTCCCAGCCCCTTCCACCACCTCTCATCAGCCATTGTGGTCTCTTTTCAGCACATCCCCCTCTCAGCAGTCATGCAACACATATTCATACATCATTTACATTCCTCAGACCTTTTATACAAAGGTTCGTTAAATCAAATATTCATAATCTTTGAATTTGCCATAGTTCTTGGCCAGTATAGTTATTTTTACAGACTGGGGGAAACAGGGTGTTATAAGATCCAACCATCAAGGAGCTAAAGGAGGATCTAAAGAACTTAACATTCCATCTAAACCAGAACAAGAAAAAGGACAAAAGAGAATCTGTTTGGTGTACAACATGTAGGACAGAAGGACACCATAAGAACGAATTTCCAACATTCACGCAGTACATGGCAACATGAATTCCAAATCCGTTACCAACAGGAGGACTATGGTGAGAGATCTGTATGAAATAGGGTCATGATCCATACCACTGCCCAATGATGCAGAAGTACCAAATGGTACCGAAGAGCTCATATTGCAACTTTTGCAAGTCAGTAGGCCACGATGACAAGGACTGTAGAACAATGGATTTGATGAGGGAAACAACATCAGATGCATACAAGGTGAAAGAAGAAATGATGATTGGGTGTTGCACCTCAGTTTAATCAATTACCAGCCCTATATAACACTACACAACAACCATACAAAACTGCGCAACCGCGGTATAATATTGCGCAACCACACTATAATACTGCACAGTATAACTAGGCACCTTAGTATAACGTGATGCGAGGGGATTGAGCTAGCTACAGAGGCAGAGAAAGAGAAAGAGGAGGCTTTGGAAGAGGTAGAGGACTAGTGTTATGTCACAATTGTCAACAACCAGGAAACTACACAAGAGAATTTCCACTTTCACCAGTGACTTGTATGTATTGTTGTGCATCAGATCATGAAATGGAATAATGCCCGACACTACTAGGGAAGATCCAGGAGAAGAAAAATTAGAAAAATCATAATGTTCAGTGGATTTCAACAGAAGCGAGGGATGAAGGAAGAAAAATCAACATAGTTACACAGGGAGGAGATAAAAAAGGAAACGACACAGTATGACAAGAGCCAACACAACACCAATGGGTGAAGAAGAATGTCAAACCAAGGAAGAAGTTTGATGTGTAGAATGAGAAGGAGATATTCAAGCAAGCCATACAAGAATTCCTGAAGCCAGACATTGCATCGACATCAACCACACAACATGGTAAGGAAGTACCAGAGTACAAGATGCCTCCATCGTTGGATCACGCCAAAGAAGCACAACCCTTGGGACAAGTAAGTACGATTAAAGGATTTTTGCAATCATGTGTAAAACTACTAAATGATCCAACCTCTATTAAAATATTACAAAATATGCTAGAAATATGTAGCATAGAAGCAGAAGGAAAGATAGAGTAAAAAACAGTCAATCATCTACATACAAGGAGGAGAACAAGTAGATAATTCAGGATGAACGCCAACAATAGAGATTTTAACATGGGAGATATTATACTGGATTTAGCATCCGAAGTCAATGTATTACCCCAAAAGACATGGCAATGTATGGGAGAGCCCGCATTAGGATATTCACCGGTTCAACTGAAACTAGAAAATCAACACAAAGTTATACCAATTGAAAGACTAAAAGGAGTGACACTAGACCTGGATGGAGTGCAGACCAAAGCTGATTTCAAAATAATCGAGATAGTGGATGGCATAACACCTTATCCAGCATTGCTTGGCTTGGATTGGGAATTTGATAGCCAGGCCATAATAAACTTAAAGATGTGGAAGATGACCTTCGAGTTAGGAGAATATAGATTCATTGCACCATTAGACCCATCAGAAGGGGAAAGGTTCATATTGGACCTGGAGGAAATTAACCGGTTGTACAGAACAACTGCATGAAATGAAGATTACGTAAACCCAACTACAGATGGGGTACTCAGCTGGAAAAGCATCACCTCATGTGTATCAGACTCAGATACGATCTTAGAAAATTGGCAACAAAGGTTACATGAAGTCTCCACAAGAAGATGTGCAAGAATAGACTGCGTAGTAATATGGGTAGGTATGGAGATAAGGGAACCTCCCAACTTCCATGGGGTGAACGACCTAGAATAATTATTAACATGGCACGAAGATGAAGTGTTATAAAATCAGAGACTCTTAGCCTTATATATAGCATTCAAGGCAACACCTGCGAGATGGTGGGGTGCACACAAAGAAACAATCAAGGATTGGTATCAATGTAGGCGGTTATTGCAAATTAGGTTTGGCACAGAACAAGGAAGCAACCAGCTGCAGAAATATGATGGACATGGGGCACCAACAGAACACTTGGAGAAGTGTAGAGCACGATGGAAAATGACACCACCGGAGGAATGACCTCACCATTTCATGCACACATTAGAGGGCATCCCAACAAACTGGTATACAGACCAGGAACTGTGCAGAGGAACTATGAGTTGGATAGTATTAAAACATAAATTTACAATCACTTTCTCATTTGTGCATAAGAACTGCAACATAGATGCAACACTTAAAAAAATTAGAGGGGTGATATTCATTAAGGAACCAGAAGTTGAACTGATAACAGAAGAACAACAACAAAACAAACAAACAATGAAAGAACTATTTTCATGCTACCATGTGCAGGAAGAAGCACTAGATGAAGATGACCTTTGCAATATTCAGATTGAGGAATTTGATGGTGAGAGAGAAGTGGAAGGTCCACCTCTTGAATCAGAAGTAATTGCTACACCGATCAAGGTGAAGAAAGTCAACATCGGGACTGTTGAGAATCCCAAAATGGCCAACATTGGAGACTATTGGGATGAGAAAATAATGGAAAGTATAACAGAGCTACTGTGCGAGTACAACGACCTATTCCCAACAACGTTCTCAGAAATGAAAGGCATAACAGGGGAGTTAGGTGAAATGAAGATACCTCTCAGAGCCGAGTCAAGACTAATCATATAATGACCATACAGACTAAACCCGATAGACAAGAAAAAATTCAAAGAAGATATCGATAAGATGTTGGAGGCTGGAATCATAGAACCTATAGAAGAATCTGAATGGATAAGCCTGATGGTAGTTCAGGAGAAGAAACAAGGGGGGATAAGAATATGTGTCAACTTGAGGAAGTTGAATGATGCATGCCTACATGACCCGTTCCCTACTCCATTCACAGATAAAGTCTTGGAGAATGTAGGAGGACAAGAATCTTATTCATTCACCGATGGATTCTCAAGATACCATCAGATCAAGATAGCACCAAAAGACAGATACAAGACCACTTTTTCCACGGAATGGGGATCCTACCAGTATACAGTCATGCCATTTGGATTGAAGAATGCACCAACAATATTCTCCAAAGTATTCAAAGTTGCATTTAAAGAGTTTATCCACCAATTTATAGAGGTATATCTAGATGATTGGATAGTTGTTGGCCCTTGACCAAGTTTTGAGGAACACGTGTTCATATTTGACCATTTTTGGGACTTTGACATCCTGTCAAAGATGGAGCGCAAGGCGAAGCGAAGATCGTGGAAGCTAGAACCCCTTTTGGGTCCTTTTTGGGTTTTTGGGGATAATGTAACGAGACTGGGATGTCGGCCCATGGGTTTACCCATGTTTAGGCCCCTTTTTGTAATGTATAAGTAGAAGTCTAGGCTATGTAAGAAGGGAACCTTTTTTAGGACACTTGAGAAGTGGCTTAGTGCTAAGATTTGATCTATGTGATATACGTGCAGAGCTGAGTGCAAGTATTGTAAGTGTTGAGTGCACAGATTGTAAGAAGGTTTTATGCTTAGAGCTACTCAGGGAAGGAGGATCTAGCGAGTTGCGCAAATCTCCTGTCCTGCATGGAGTAGGTTTTGAGGCTCTGTGCTTATAACCGATTGGCCAGTAATAATAGAGAAGAAGATTTGGTGGACGTAGCCCTAGGGTGGGGGTGAACAACGTAAATATGTGTGTCATGCTTTGTGTTGTTACTTACATGTGTTTTCCCCCTCTTGCTAAGTGTTATGACATGGTAGATAGATTCACTTATGCTTTGTGCTTATTAGATGTGTATAGATGATAGATTTGATGTGTATGAAGTTGCTAAGTGCTTGGTCTACCAGATATGGTCTATTGTATGCTGCTAAGTACTGAATCATCTTAGATCTAAGTATATACTGTGATGCTTTATGTTATCTGCGGAGTGAGATAAGGGTTAATTCTAGGTGAACTATTGATGCTAAGTGCTTTGTTAAGTGTGTAATCACAAATTTGGATCCCAGCTAAGGTTGTAAACACCTGAGTCCTGCAATCACCCCTGCCTCTACCTCGGGTGAGACTTCATCTGCTTCGTAGGTGTTGCCAAAAGGGCTGATAGTTAGGGTTTTGTTGGTGCGTTGTTGTAGCATTGAACCCTAGGTCTGCCCCTGTGCCAAAAAATGGTTCCATTGCCGGGACTGAAACTGTGATTGTTGGGAACTAAGGAAGAAGAATATTTGTGCAAAGATTCATCCTAAACTTGTGGAAACTCTGTGTGTAGATATGTCGCTCTCATGCACGGTACTCTACTCGACCTATGAAGCTTTGTGTTGAAGAAAAGAAGCCAAATTTGAAGAAAAGAGGTAAGATCTGTAAGCTTTGTGCTCTGATAGAGGTAAGAATAGTGAAAGGTTTTAGATCGGGAAGCTTTGTGCTCAATAAGTGGAAATTTTTGTTTCTGAAGCATGAATTTAGGTATGATTGATAGATTTTGTCCTAGCTTGAAAACTAGGGCATTGTTAGATGAAAGAATGTTTGATATGAATAGATCTTATAAGAATAATGAAAGATATGTTATACCTATGCATAGAAAGAATGTTTGGACTAACGAGTGGATGCAGGATACTAGAAAGAAATTTTTGCAGGCTAACCATTATGATCCTAGCGTGCAGTACAGAAAATTTTGGGGATCATTGAAGAGAAAGAGAGGATTAACTCTTTGTTTCAATTGCAGAAGACCGGGACATCTTGCTAAGAAATTCCCTGGGAGAAAACCTAGTTGCCTATGTTGTAAGGCTATGGACCATGAAGTATTGGATTGCCCTAGAATGATTGCTAGACTTGAAAAGATGAATATGGAGCAAACAAACCTTGAAGGAGATCAAGAGACTAAGATTATAGAAGAACCCTAGAAAGAATCAGAGATTATGTTACTGAAAATGAAAAAAACCTTGAATGAACATAAAGATGTCAGTTTGTCAGATATCTTCAAAGAAAAGGAGAAAATCGAAGTAAGAATAGGAGACTTCGACATTGACTGTACTCTGGATTAGGAAACACAGATCAACATTATGACAGAAAGCACTTAGGAAACCCTAGGAAGGCCTTCTATGGTTCCTTCACTAGGAAAAATATGGTTGTTTAAAGGAAAAATGGTAACCCTATGTGGCAGGATTACCCAGATAGCTATGAGTGCCCATGGAGCTTCAACGGAGGAAGAATTCGAGTTATTAAATTTATTGAGGATTGTGCCCCATTTCCAACTTTGTTAGGCAAGATCTGGATTGAAAAAGACCAGATCCAAAGAAAAGAAGAAAAGGAATCCCTAGAACAGAAGAAGCAAGAACTCATGGAATTTATGACTAGAAGGATCGCCTACTCGATGGAAGAACAAGAGAACAGATCTAAGCTATTGGACACCAGGGACTTGGACATCGAAGCTATAAGAGAATTAGAGGAACCACAAAAGAATGAAATATCTAATCCATATGTTGAAGGAGTATTACCCTCGGATCTGAAGAAAGAATCTCAGTAGTGCGAAGTGACTATGTCGAGAGAAGATAGGAATCAGAACGAGAAAAGACCGACCGAGTTGAAGACTACCGAAAAGAAGGCTAGAAAATTAAGTAAGAAAAAGAGAAAGATTGAAAAGTTACAAGAGATCCCAGGTGGAACACTGCAGAAGGAAAAATCACAGGAATTCAACTTCGCAAAGATATTAGAACAACGACATATGGAACTTCGTCGTGGCGAAGCAATCTAGCCGTTGGACCAATATACCCATTCGAATTCTGCCCTGAATGGATAGAAAATCATTAAAGGATCACCGCCAGACCATTGGACCTCACCATAATGGACAAATCTACGATAATGGAAGCTTCATACCCATTGCAAGCAGACCATTGACGAATTTCCTATTTAGCTTGTCACGTCGTGCTCGAAGAGCACTTTTGCCAACTGAAAATTTGAAGCCCGCAGAACTAGTGATTGTATACAGTCATCATTTTCAACAGATTGTTCATCCTAGTGCAGTATCTGAGATCATCGTGCCCCGATTATCTTTTCCGAGTGCGTATGTTCGACGAGCTCACCGCAGTTGAGGAATCCATCACAGAGTTCCTTCTCAATTTAATGACTGAGAGAGTCATGTCGAAAAGAGGAATGTCCACCAGAGTCCAAGCATCATTGACAAGAGGAGTGAAAGCCTCCCCGTTGACTGCTCGAGCAGGAACATCTCGAGCTAGCACAGAAAGGAGAACCGATCATAAAGACAACATAGCCAATGCGAAGTTAGTGCCATCCATCCTACCAGCTTATATACCCCCTCTGAGCGGTGTGATTAATAGGGACAGTGTCCCTAGAGACTTTGAATACACCCTAGTCACTACATATCTATCGAAAGGAGTATGCACCTACCGCGCAGATCAAGACAAGGTTACAGCGTTGAAGTTTTGCGACTTCAACCTGGGGGACCGCAAATTTTACAGCATGGTCTCCCCATATAAGTACTTGACAAGAACTAAGAGAAAGAATTCAAATATTGTCCCTCAGCAATGGATGATGAACCTCGCGCAATCTACTTTGCTCAATGTTATGAAAATACCACACTTCGACAGACACTAGGAGGTGAATGCTTGTGTAAAATTGCTGCTAGGAAGTTACCACAGAGGATACCTATGGTTAAACTATTGCATAACTGTTGATCCGACGCTGATCAATAGGTTCACTGGGCTTAGCATGCAGGGCCCTGATCCCCAAGATTACTACCCTGGAAAGACTATGGACCACGCTCTTTCATAGAAGATCAAAGAAGATTATGGCAATGTCGAGAAGGGCGCACGAGGCTACAAGGTAGCCTCTATCGAAAGTGGCGCAGTGTGCCTCGCATGTCAACTGATTGCAGGAAATATGGTATGTAAGAATCGACCTACACAAGTATCAGGCTTCGTAGTTGACCTCGCAGGAAAATGCGTAGAGGGACTACAGATGAATTGGGCAAAGTACCTGGTAAACCAGCTAGAGATTGACTGTAGAGAAGCCGAGTATTAGGGGCATGAATTCCATTTTAGTTGGCTTCTAATACTGATTGATTTTGTTGCATGGGAGCTACCGGAAGGTGCAACCTTCCCGGACCTCGACCCCTTTGAGCCACTAGCCTCAAAGTTCAGTACATTATGGTACTCAACTGGCATTAACAAGAAATGGCAATCGAATGTCATTTTCCACACATATTATAACCAATTGAAAGAATCCATAGGGGGTGAACTTTGCATAACCCTGAACACTTTACAAAGGTTCCAACCTCTGATAAATTT
This sequence comes from Picea engelmannii, assembly GCA_009831015.1. Lineage (NCBI taxonomy): Eukaryota > Viridiplantae > Streptophyta > Pinopsida > Pinales > Pinaceae > Picea > Picea engelmannii. The sequence continues at coordinate 1,339,684 of ML777103.1, read as the reverse complement.
CAGTGCAGACCACCACTTTATATACCTAACTCCACTCACCGATGAGCACCAGGAACAACTTCAGTCCTATTATAAGTTGACAAAAGAAGACCTATAAGAGATCACCAAGGAATGGTCGGCAGACCTCCTTGTTGCATCAAATCTAGCGGACATTTCAGACATCAACAACCCATAAGTTGCACAGGACACACCTAGGCCCAGTAGGACAAAGAAGATGAAGAAGCCTGAAGAGTTTCAGGATGTAGATAGCAGATCTGTAAGGACGACTTCCATCACACCAGATCAAGGAGGTAATGGTGAAGATCTAGAGGAAGTTTAACAGAGACTGGAAGATGAATTCGAAGTTATAAAGAAGAGAAAAGGGTCACCTCCAATGTCTCCCTCCCAGAAGAAATCGAAATAAACCGTAACTAAGATGCAGACCACGCTCACTCTAGATGACTTCAGTTTTCTCCTCGCAACTATGAATGAAGCCATAGAAGAGATAACATAAAAGAAGGAAGTGAAGTGGGAGCATATATATAACAGGATTGAAATTGGGATCCAAGAAGTGCAGCGGGCACTCCAGTCTAGCCGCACAATCTCTATTGTACCTCTGCCAGAAGGAACAACAAAAGTGGGAGAAGAATCAGCTCAACTCTGCAAGATTGTTGATACAGTCAAAGTATGCCTTCGACACGCACAAGAAGAAAAAGTGAAGGTTATTCAGGCCTTAAAGAAAGTACAAGAGAAAATCATAGAACAACGTCCAGCCACACAACAAGAGAAGGATGCTCTCCAAGCAAAATTTGAATAAGATAGAGCAAAGATCCAAAAGGAGAAAGAGAAACTGCTCGTGAAGCATATCATGATGGAAGAAGCAGTTAATTGAGCATTCCTCTCTGTCACTGGCTTAGAAAAAAAGAGAGAAGAACCCTTCGAACGTCAAGTGATGAAGCTTGTTGAAGTTATTCAGCAGCTTCAGCAAAGGGTCATGGAATTAGAGCTTCAAACTATACCAAGTACCCCGTAAGAAGTGCACGACCAACGAGAATTGAATTCTCAGAGTGTAGTCGAGAGGATTAAAACACTTATTGCAGAATGCAAACAGTTAAGTTGTATAAGTGCGCAGATATATGAACAACTATCCGAAGACCCAGAATTGAAGAAATTGGAGTCCCAACTCCAGAAATCAAAGCAACACGCAGATACAGTATAGGCATAGCTCAAGCTCCTGTCACCCATTGAGAGGATGAAGAGATCCCAGGAACAATGGACCGCCCAACAACTCATTGTTACCATGCAGAACAAAGTGATGGAAGTCACCCAGAAACTCCAGCCGAGCCAGGAGGCGGCCTATCTACTGTTTGAAGAAATTGAAGGCCAAGGAACAGTACTAGAACAAGTAGTTGTTACCGTCGAGAAGCAACTGGAAGGACCTATAAGCAAAGTGGTTATTCAGGAATTCACTGAGCAAGAAGCAGTAGCACAGAGACAATTTGAATCAACTTGAGCCAAGATCGAGACCTTTGAGAAAAAGTTACCCAGACTTGAGTGACTTGGGACAAGTCCCAGGTGAGTGTTGGGGGCCTGTTGGTCATATTTGACCATTTTTGGGACTTCGACAGCCTGTCAAAGATGGAGTGCAAGGTGAAGCAGAGATCGTGGAAGCTAGAACCCCTTTTGGGTCCTTTTTGGGTTTCGGGGGATAATGTAACGGGACCGGGATGTCGGCCCATGGGTTTACCCATCTTTAGGCCCCTTTTTGTAATGTATAAGTAGAAGTCTAGGCTATGTAAGAAGGGAACCTTTTTTAGGACACTTGAGAAGTGGCTTAGTGCTAAGAGATGATCTATGTGATATAGTTGCAGAGCTGAGTGAAAGTATTGTAAGTGTCGAGTGCACGGATTGTAAGAAGGTTTTATGCTTAGGGATACTCGGGGAAGGAGGATTTAGCGAGCTGCGCAGATCTCCTGTCCTGCATGGAGTAGGTTTTGAGGCTCTGTGCTTGTAATCCATTGGCCAACAATAATAGAGAAGAAGAGTTGGTGGATGTAGCCCTAGGGTGGGGGTGAACCACGTAAATTTGTGTGTCATTCTTTGTGTTGTTACTTACATGTGTTTTCCCTTTCTTGCTAAGTGTTATGACATGTTAGATATATTTACTTATGCTTTTTTCTTATTAGATGTGTATAGATGATAGGTTTGATGTGTATGAGGTTGTTAAGTGCTTGGTCTACCAAATCCAGTCTGTTGTATGCCGCTAAGTACTGAATCATCTTAGATCTAAGTATTTGCAGCGATGCTCTATGTTATTTGCAGAGTGAGATAAGGATTAATTCTAGGTGAACTATTGATGCTAAGTGCTTTGTTAAGTGTGTAATAACAGATCTAGATCCCAGCTAAGGTTGCAAACACCTGAGTCCTGCAATCACCTCTGCCTCTACCTCGGGTGAGACTTCATCTGCTTTGCAGGTGTTGCCGAAAGGGCCGGTAGTTAGGGTTTTTTTGGTGCGTTGTTGTAGCGTTGAACCCTGGGTCTGCCCCTGTGCCAACAATATTCTATAGTCTATTGAAAGACCATGTAGAGGTCTTACGGTTGATGTTAGAAAGATGGAGGCAGTGCCAAATATCGTTAAATATCAAGAAGTGCATCTTCGGAACACCATTTGGGATACTATTGGGCCATATAGTATGCAAGCAAGGCTTGCTAGTAGATCCTACCAAGATTGCAGTAATTGTTAACCTGCCACCACCAAAAACATTCTGTCAATTGAGAGCGACATTGGGACACACAAGATACTACACAAAGTTCTAGTGGAATGAGGAATGTCAACACGGTTTGGATACCCTAAAAGAGAAGATGGTCACCACACCAATACTAGTATTACCGGATTGGGAAAAGACTCCACGTACATGTAGATGCATATTCCATAGCACTTGGAGCTATTTTGGCGCATCCAGGAGCTGGAGAGTTGGACCATCCTATAGCATTTGCTAACAGAAAACTGTCAGAATTGGAGTAGAACTACAACACCACAGAGAGGGAAGGCTTAGCTATGGTTTACGCGCTTCATAAATTCAAGAATTATTTATTGGGGAAACATTTCAAGATGTTCATAGACCATTCAATGCTCAAGTACCTCGTCAACAAGCCAATGTTGGTGGAGAGAATTTGTAGATGGTTGTTGTTGTTCCAAGAATTTGACTTTGAGGTAATAGTCAAACTAGGAAAGTTGAACTCATGACCTGACCACATGTCAAAGATTACTAATGGAGAGGAACCCATGAATATAGAGGACAACTTTCCCGACGCGCTTTTATTTTCACTCCATATAGCCGATGAATACTTCACAAACATTATCCAGTACTTGAGTACAGGGACTGTGCCAAAGGAATACAACACTACACAGAAGAAAAATTTGGTAGTTAAGGCTACAGATTACCAATTTATTGTAGGACACTTATACAAAATGGGTGCATATAGCATCTTAAGGAGATGTGTGCTAGAACACGAAATACAAACGATCTTAGTAGAATCCCACGAGGGAATAGAAAGAGGACATTATGCAAGCAAAGATACCATGCATAAGTTATTGCACACAGGACTATGGTGGCTGACCATTCACAGAGACTCAAATGATTACTGTCAGAAATGTGATGTATGTCAGAGGGTTGGTAAACCAAATAGAAGGGACGATATTCCCCTGCGACCACAAGTAATATTGCAGGTATTCGACAAATGGACAATAGATTTAGTGGGACCAATCCACCCACCAGCAAAAAGGTCAAGAGGGAGGTACATTATTACTGCGATAGAATACCTGACAAGATGGGCGGAAGCAACACCAATAAAATATTGCAGCATAGAGACAACATCATACTTCCTATTTGAGCAAGTGATCACTAGATTTGGCTACCCAAGGATTTTGATGAGTGACCAAGGCACTCACTTCATCAACAACACTATTAAGGCTATGACTGAGGAGTTTGAAGTTCATCATCAAAAGAGTACACCATATCACCCTCAAGCAAATGGAATAGTGGAAGCCTTTAAAAAAATCCTTGAAAATGCACTAACAAATATCTGCAACGTTAATAGGGATGATTGGGACTTGAAGATACCAACAATATTGTGGGCATATAGGACCACATGCAAAAAATTGATAGGACAAACACCATTCAGATTGGTGTATGGACAAGAAGTTGTGGTGCCACTAGAATCTTTTGTACCTAGTCTGCGCGTAGCAGCAATTACAAACATGACAGAACAAGGCGCAGTACAGAAAAGGCTAAATCAATTGATGATCATGGAGGAAGACATGATTCTAACAGGGTTTCACCAAGAAGTACAGAAAGCAAGGGACAAATCTTGGCATGAAAGACATATCAAGAGAAAGGATTTCAAGGAAGGAGACTTAGTCTTGGTGTATGACAACAAATCCATTCAGCACCCAAGAAAACTCAGAATGCATTGGTTAGGACCTTACGAAGTAAAGAATGTCACAGACGGGGGAGTTTTACAGTTGAAGGATTTAGGAGTAACAAAACTTAGAGGGATGATCAATGGGAGTCAACTGAAGCTGTGTAGGGACAGTCAATCTCCTAGCACTTGAAAAAAAAAAAACACAGAGGAGATACTGCATCAGACATCAAAATATAACAATAGAGGCATAGTGCGTTGGAAAGAGAATGAGTGTGCACACTTGGAAATGCTAGCACGGAGGAGAAAAGGCCAACGGTCACTACAAAGCAGGAAATAGCCAAAAAGTAGAAACAACGGGAAAGCCGGATACGAAAAATAATCGCCAATGGATGATGACTATCAAACTTAAATGAGAAAAATGATTGACAGGATGCCACATTAATCGCACCAACTGGCGATGGAAAGGGAAATCAATGGAAAGTATGTGGCAAGCGCCAGTTCAATTAAAACACAAATTGGGTAATGTCTCCAAGAAGCTTCACAACATTCCTATATAAGCTAGTACGCGAGATTGGGAAGGTTATTGTGAAATTGATAAAAGCATAGAGCGAAAGAATATACAGAGCCGACAGTGAAGTTTGCACAGGTAACAGAGGCCACTAAGATTGACGGACAACAACCTTAACAACATAGCACCATCCAAAAAGGGAGAACTAATCCAGACTGGAAGATGACCCCGAAGCAACGCCAGATCCCCACCACAAGCAGAAGGAAGAGAACAACAACCACTTCAACCTCCAGAAGTCATCAATGTGGACGAAATCTCGTCACCTGATATGACACCAGGAAGCCCCACACTCATCGTGGAGGAAACCCATCAGACAACACCAATGGGCATGAACATTGATGTGCCAGAAGGGGGACAAAGACAATAGGTTGAGGACGTAGGCAATCACTCACACCCCAAGAACCCTGAAGAATCCCCAAGAGTTAATGGGATGGTCCCAAACCAAGAAGAAATGACCACGCCAGAAAGGTCACACACAACCACACCAGAACAACCATAGGAGGGCACAATGGAAGATGTCACCGACCGAGCATGTTACACATTATTTTCGTCACCCCAGTGATCAATAGATGACATGTGCATAACTCACTTCCATGCTCCCTGAAAACATTAAAAGAGACTTTCTCCATGAGAAAAGTGGTTTTCCTTTTCTTCCTTAAAAACTATGACAAGAGAGATCGTCGCACCCTACTCTATGCATGGGGTGAGACGATTCCTGATCGTCAGACTCTACACCAAATATGGACTGCAACGTCATCACAGGCTGCCTGTGCATAGGGTGCGACGATGCTTAAGCAAGGGAAAAGTCAAAATTCATGAATGTTCTAGAAGGGAATCTTCTAGAAGATGAGGTGGCCTCTGATTGGTTTGGATCTTACTCGCTTCTCTGATTTAGTGGGATCATCCTAATCTCCTCATACATCCCTCTTTCACCCTATATAAAGAGGGATCTCTTATTGAAAAGGAAAAGGTTTGCAAAGGCATGCATATGCATGAAGATTTCTACTACAGATTATACTTGAGATAGCTTTTCTTTAGCTCTCTAAGTCAGATTGTGGATCTTCTTCAGCCAAGGCATTGGAGAAAAGGTGTGTGTGTTGGAGAAAAGAGTCATTGAAAGGGACCTTGCAACATCAAGGCATGGGTTGTATTCTCCACTTTCCATTTAATATAATGCAATAATACATTTCTTCCCTATAAAGGTGTCTCGGATTTTATTGTATAACTCCTTGATCTTATACATAGAATTCATCGGAATATATATATATATATATATATATATATATATATATTTGTTCTCTCTCTCTTTGTTTTTTTTTCTTCTTAAATAGGTTCACCATCCTGAAAACCCAAAGATGGAGCAACAAGGATGACACTAGCGAGGATCAAGCATCATTTAAAAGGTATGTCACTTGTACCACTCTAAACTAGTTTATATGACAATGAAGTCTAAGGTGAAGTTTGTATCTTGTCTTGTTTTTTTATAGCTTCCTATGGAAGTTAGGGAGATTAGTTTGTGTCCGCACTATCGATTTTTCCGATAACAGAGTAGATGAGTATGCAGAAGAGAAAGCAATGGAGGCTGGAACCCTGAGTCAGCCACCACAATGGAAGGGAAAATAGGCAGCACCAAGGTCACCGCGCAGGCAGGCCGCCACAACCATTATCTTGTTGCGCATTCTGGAAGGGGTACATATCGCAAGCAATATGTTAGTCCACATGGAGAAATTAAGGTACTCAGACCATGATGTGACAGATATAGACAAGTTCCCAGAGTTTGCCAAGAAATTTTACCTATAGACTGTGGGTATAGGACCCTTTGGCGAACCAATCAAACAACCAGTCTAGTGGGCAACCGGACTAGCCAAAAACAAGATTCTAGGCCTGTTGGACATCCCACACTTTGGGAGGGGCCAATACGCACAAAAATGTGTCAAATAGTTGATGGAAGTGACCCATGGAGGATACCTGTGGCTGGAAAAGATCGTCTCAATAGACATAGAGCTCATTGGAAGCATCACAGGGTTTCTATCACGGGGGGAGGAACTTGTGCAGTTCCTTGAGGATAAGACGAAAGAGAAGGCACTAGACAAGGAAATGAAGAAGAAGTATGGTACCGAAAGGAGGTTGCGTGGAATCATAATCAAGCGTATTAGTGATGCAACGATAAGAATGGCCACAAAAATTATGGGATGCAAATTACTCAGGAAATGTTGCAAGGAGGAAGTCCATATCAGGGTTGTTGTAGCTACAACACAGTGTGTGGAGGGCACCACACTCAGTTGGGACATGTATTTGTTGAATCTATTCTTGGAAGACTACAAGGACGCGTAGGATCTAGGGACAAAATTTCACTATTCATGGATACTCATCATGATAGCCTTGCTCGGATGGAAGAAGCCTAAGTATTCATTCTTTGCCACAAGACCCAATTCTTGCCACACAACACAATACCTATCGTCGGGGTGTGCTTTAGACCCAAAAAAAAAGAAAGGAAAATGCAACCATATTCGAAGGATATCACATCGACCTACAGGAGATCATCGCCAACACTTGGCAGGTTACAACAGAAATGGTCACACAGTATCAGGGCATAGGTAATTTCAAAGAGACTAGGCATGCAATGTGGATCCAGGCACAGGAGAATCCTGACAATCAATGGATATAATTGCGCTACTGCATCAAGGAGGCAGACATAGAGATGGCCATCAAGGATTAGGATGATGACTAGAGGATTCTAGTCCTAAATTAAGAAATGCCCACAGGTATGGAGGAGGAGGTAGGACAAGGATTGACACCTACCGAAGATATAACAATGCCCAAGAAGCCAAGGACAGGTCAGAACAAGGTGTAATAGAAAAAGGGGGGTGTCAAAGAAAGGCACCTAGGCGGGGAAGAAGAACAACAAACATGCGCCACATGTACAGAAGAAACAAATTGAAACATCATAGGGAACCACATCAAGTGCCACTC
>ML777103.1:1295435-1313060 GCA_009831015.1 Picea engelmannii | reverse complement strand
TTTGACCACGATGAGAACATGAAGAGGTAATATGCAGATTTGATCAACATCACGTTTCATTTTCATTGAATATGAATTAGTTGCAACAATAGTCTAATGTAGTGTGATCAATTTATGTAACTAGAAATATCATGATTGAACTTATTTTTTAAACTTATTTTTTACTACTTGAAGTATATAACATTGCATCTTATGCAAGGTGCTTCATTGCATTGAAGTATGTTACCCATGGAAAATGTTGAACGATGCCTAAGGAGCTGTCTAGTTAATTAAAAGTGCACATGTTGCAGATCGTTCAGGGTCTAACTCTAGTAGAGTCAATCAAACTTGCAAGTAGCATATAGTGCAAAAAACCAATTACATAACTAAATCACTTCAACAATCAACTTTTTTGTTGTTGTAATTGATATATATTCTTATATATAAGATGATTGTATAACATAAATTATATGAATAAAACATTGGCATTTTTCACTTTACATACATGTTCTTTTTCACATAATAATATATACATATTTTCATAAAAACATAAATAATCAAATTTTCTTTATACATTTTATTAATTTATTTACTTCATTGTTTAGGTTGTACACCCATTTACACTATTATTTTGCAAATATTAAATATTTTTAGTAAATTCCCATATGTTAAAACTTGACTAAATTTAAGTTATGAAAATATATTAAGTATTTATAATAAGTTACCATATGTTAAAATTTGACTAAATTTAAGTTCCTGTATACTATTGAAAATTGAGTGTTGTCCAACTTTTAGGATTGACAACTATGGTTCCTACACTATTCTTTTGTATAAATATAAGTTCACATTAATAATTGATATTGTTGATCATTGATTACTATTGTTGTTACATTATTCTTTTGTTAATTTGAACTATTTCACATAATTTCTTCGAAGTAATTTTTTGAAGATGGGTTTTTATTTTTTAAGAGGTATTATTGGAATTGACATGTCGATATTAATCTAATATCGATATTATTTATGTCACATATGAATTTAAAATTGTAAAAAAAAAATATGAATGTTGATTCCATTGAAAATGTCGATTTTTATTTCTTTAGTCTAAAAAATTAAAATTTTATTTCTTTAGTCTCAATTCCAATTTCAAAACAGGCCATAGGTTTTAGGTAAATCCATTGAGAGTGTCTTCTCCTTTGTACTTGCATTATTTTTATACAAGAGAAAAGAGAGTAGAGCAACCCCACCTTCTAGCTAAGTTTTCTCTTGTAAGGGTTTCCCAAAGAAAATATTTGTGTCATTTTGTGGATGGTGTGTGATTGTATTTTACTATTCTTTATTTTCCACATTTTATCTATTTCATGCATAAGCCAAAAATCAATAACTAAATATTCTGGAAACCTAAAGGAATTTAACCTTCATAGGTAGATTTTGATTTTATTTATTAGACCTGTTGTGATGAAATGTGATGCAAGAGCATCTTTCCACCTCGACATATTCATCAACAAGTCAACACATCAGCACACATTTGGAAATAGGGAGAGGCACCGATCCTCTCGTTTTCAAAATTTGAATTATAAAATTAAGTTAATTTATGTGTAAGGTCGATAAATGCCAAAGCCATGCCTTTGGACAGGTGTGGATGGGTTCATCGAAATAATCGACTGTAAGAAGGTCTAGATTCATGTCAAGTCTAGATCTCTGTTCAATGTAATGAGTCATAGGGTTAAGGTATCTTAACAAAAATGTTGATGGCACTAAGGTGGTGGAGAGGATAAGCTCATAGAGCCCTCTTTTGTAAAAACAAGAGATCTTTTTGTATCGAGACAAGTTTTTTGAGACTAGATTAGAAGAAATAGGAAGTAAAGAGGAGAGAGAGACTCTGTTGCAGTCTGAGTTCTTGTACACAGTTGTAAACAAACATTGATATTAATACGAAGAAAGGCATTTTTTCTAGCATATGATGTCTATTTATGTTATCTGTCCTCTTTGAATGATGTTTGTGTATGTTCATATATGTTGTAGATGTATGTTAGATTTCATCTGCAGGGATAGATAGAATTTACTGTCTGTGAGTTCTTTTGATTTCAGTCTGGGGTTTTGTGGCTAAATGTAAGGGGTGCATGATAGAGTGCTGAAGACTCTGTGAGCCAGTGCAAAGAGTGCACATTTGAGTTCTGTGTTGAATTCAGGAAGAACGTGCCAGGAGGGTACACTAGAGGAATCATAAACTCAAGGGAGGAGCCTCAGAGTTACTGAACACTCTAAAGGAGAGACTGTGCAAAGAAAATCACAGAGGAAAAACACAATAGCTGAGGATTCTGTAGAGTTCTACCAAGAGGGTATCGAGTAGGTGTGAGCGTGCACAAAGAGGACTTTGTTTTGAGTTCTGTAATGTTAGCCTCTTTCTCATATACAATCATTAAGTCTTAATATACCACCTTTGATATATTTTACATACTAGGATATAGTTGTTATCCTAAGTGTGTTTCTAGATTTGTATATTGTCTCCTCTTATCTTATCTCCTGATGAGGCGTCGATGTGAGAACAATTGAGGTGGTTTCATTATTGTATTATATATTTGTATCATTAAGATGAATACAATGTTGAGAATTATGGCTTGAGGCATTTTCCGCCAATCTTCTTGTCCTAATATTCTTATGTTCAATTTATTCAATTGGTATCAGAGCTCTATAGTTCTTAGGGCTTGATTTTTTCATAGTAGTTTTCTAGCTACAAGGAATTATTTTTCTTATCCTTAGTGAGACAGTGATAGCAACACATAGAGAGAGCTTGGCGATGCATGTTTGGTGAAGATGATCTAGAGATTGGAAATATTAGAGATTGGAAATTTTGATATCATAGCACCATGGTATATTATGGATCTAGAAGAAAGCGAGAGAAGACAAAAGTGTCATTTAGATTAAATGTTCATCTGCATAATTGATGTCAGTTGTGAATTGCGATCGCCACTACCACCAAAGGTATTCTAAATTTCTTATAGATGCATGCTATCAAATCTGAGTGATAGATCTGCATCTGAGTGACAGATCTGGATGGTAAATATGAATCAATGTGCTTACCTTGTTGTTATTTCCATTATATGCAGACCTGTGTGTTGCATATGCTGGAAATTGTTCATTCAATTATGCGTATGATGTCCATTCAATTATACAATTTATAGAGTTGTCCTCTGAACAAAAATTATATTAATAAAAAAAAATGCCATGGGATAGTGGGAGTGCCTCCATCAAAATTTCTATAAGAGAGTTTTGTTGATGCTCAAAGAAAGGAGCAAATCTGCGTGATTTCTTTTCGATATCCATCCACTGAAATCTGTTGTTTTTTCAAACACACAACAATTTTGAAGTTGTTGCTATTATATTCTTCAATGTATTTTTTCGATAGCCGAGACGTGAAGTCCTGAAATGCGAAATCCCGAGATGTGAAGTCCCGGAATGCGAAATCCCGAGATGCGAAGTCCCGATTTGCAAAGTAGATCTCGACCATCGATTGCGGGAGAGATAAGGACCGTTGATTGTCCAGGGGGAGTTTGGAAGTTAAGATTTGGATAAAAGGGAAGTGAGCTATATTCCAATGATGCGAGGTGCGAAGTCACAAAAAACTCGAAGTTTGAGCCCCAGGTTCTAGCCAGAGATCACGTTGGCGGAGGCTAAAGGATAAGAGCTAGCACTCGCTAGACGCTAGTTCGAGAGTTCGGAAGTCGGAAGAGTTGGGGTGACTCGCAGCGGAATACCCGAGGTCCGAGGTTCCGAAGTGCCTTTTGGTTAAGCACGTGGTCGCATCTAGTGGTCATGGGGAGGAGGCTTGCGCCCAAGTGCTTGTTCACGCAGGTGAAGTTTCAAAAAGACCTATGGATTATTTCTTTGATTCAGATTTATGCAGGAACACAATGAAATACAAAAATACACATAAACGCAGATATGCAGTGGAAGTAAAACTTCATTTCATTAACAACAAATGTCTGAAATATGCTTACAGACAGAATGGAAATAAAAAAGCTCGGCCACTGGTAGCTTATGTTTGAGAAGAAATGTGGTGGCTACTGGCCTATGAAATCTATGTTACAATGAGGCTCGAAGGCCTATATATTATTGAGAAACAATGGAAAATCATAAACATCCAAAAACCTAACCCTAGGAGATGAAACGCCAGAATATGGGCCCCGTTGGGGTAAACTGGTACATCAATTTACCGAGGTCATAACTTTGGCATATTATCTCCGTTTGACGCACATGATACATCGTTAGAAAGATCTATCCAAGGAATACACTGCTGACAGTGAATATCGAGGTTGGAAGAGATTCATATTTGTCGGAGCATTCATGCCCAAAAAACATCGTTTAGGGCCTCAAAATGGCTCCGGAAGTTCAGGACCCAAAAAACTATTAAAAATAGTAAATTGTGCTGCAGTTAAGGAAACTGAAAAACCGAAAGAAACAATGGTGTGGGTCCAAGTGGAATAGGCGGGTGGCCACCAATATCCACTTGGATCATTCCTCCCCCCTTAGGAAGCAATGGTCCCCATTGCATTGAGTTCCTCCATGAGATGAGGAAACTTTTGTTGAACTTGGTCCCTAGTGAGCCATTTGCCCTGGTGAAGGGGTTGTCCTGCTTTGACAACTCGATATAGATGGATCCTTTGCTGGTGGGTGTTCTTGATCTATGTGTCCATAATCTGATCAATTGTGGCATGTTCCATGCAATCTGGGTTTAACTCTGTTGATGTGAGTTGTTTTGCTATGTCGAATGTGTCCAGTAGAGGTGGAAAGTAGGGCCGAAGGCGGTCGACATTGAACACTGGGTGCATACCAAGGAATGGTGGAATACTGAGCTCAAAGGAATTGTTCCCTATAGCCTTAGTGATGGTGTATGGCCCATATCGTAGTGGGTGAATCTTGCGGTAGGGTCCAACGAGGCGCTCCTTTTGCAAATGTAGCCACACTTTGTCGCCCACATGGAAGTTGTGTGGCACCCAATGTTGATCATGTCGCTGCTTGTACTTACCATTGGCTCTGTCCAAGATGTCATGAACCTGTTGGCAGATGTGCTAAATGCGCTCAATGAAATTTTTTGCCTTATCAGCCTCAAACTAGACATGGGATGAATCTTCCTGAGTAGCTGCAACTGGCATGGCTATGTCAATGGGACATAGTGGCTAGAATCCCAAGCCCACCTGAAAGGGGTTGTGGTTGGTTGAGCTATGGAGAGCCAGGTTGTAGCTATGTTGTACATAGGGGAGGATCTCATCCCATGTGCGTGGATGCTTTGAGTTGTACATGCGCAAAATGTGTACAATCATCCGGTTGATGACCTCTGTCTGGCCATCAGTTTGCAGATGGAAAGATGTGGACTTGGTGAGCTTGGTGTCCAGCATCGACTAGAGGTTGGACCAAAATGTACTGAGGAACTTGTTGTCCCGATCTGAGAAGAGTTTAGCAGTGGATTCTGCTATGATATTCTTCTTGCAAGCCATCATAATGGACATCTTCGAGAACTTGTCGACGACCACAAAAACATAGTCATTTCCATGCTTAGTAGAAGGAAGGCTCGACATTTAATCCATGGAGATGGATTCCCCAGGTCGACTAGGGGTGGGCAGTGGAGTATAGAGGCCTTGCTTCTTGATGGTCAGTTTGGAAATGGCGCAAGCAGTGCAGGACGTGATGTACTTCCTGACATCTTGTCGAAGGTTCAACTAATAGAAATACTTTTGCAGTACTGTTACACATGATTTTGGTCATCTTGGTGATGTATTAACAATGGTGTACTCAGGCTCCCAATGAGAACTTTCTCCTGAGAAAAGTGGCATTTATCTCCTTCCAGAAAACATATTTTCAAAGTGAGTTCGCAGGCTGAATATGTCCTAGGGTGCAAGAATGACCCATTCTCGCAGGCCACCTTCATCTAGGGTGTGAACTTCTCGCAGGTTTCCCTATACATAGGGTGCGAACTTGTTTTTGAGCTTGGAAAAGAGAAGAAGTCTCGAAGGTTCTAGAAGGGAATCTTCTAGAAAATGAGTTGGAATTCGTATGGTTGTCATTTTACTAGCTTATCTGATTTGGTGGGATCACTCTCATCCATGTAACCATCTCACCCTCTCCTATATATTGAAAGGATTCTCATGGAAAAGGTTAAGCAAGATTAATTGAAGAATTGGTGAAGGAATTGTGTGAAGAACCCTGCTTGAACAGAAGTTTGGAGACTCTAGTAGGTCTATCAAGAGGAACTGGATCTTCTTCATGCAAGTTCAAGAACACGTGTGTGTGTTGGAACCAAGAGCCATCGAAGGGAATCTTGCGACATCAAGGCGATCAGGTTGTATCTTCTACTTTCAATTAATATGATACAATGGCATGTCCCTTTCCCATAAAGTCATTCTTACTTTATTGTGTAATTCCTTGATCATATGCATAAGTTGACATTGAATACATTGTGCTATCTTCACTTTGGTTGGTTTGTGTTGTCCTGGTATTGACCTCACGAGAGCACTGGAGCGAAGCAGGAGAAATAAAGACTTAAGGAAGCGATACAAAGGTATGCCACTTGTTCCTCCTTACTAGCTAATTCAATGGTCATAACTTAGGGAAAGAGTCATGTCCTGTCCTAGTTTGTTCTAGATCTAGGTGGATCTAGGGAGATTTGTTAGTGTTCGCACCTGCCGATTAGTCCGATAACAAAATTGGTGACTCCACTGGGGATGCAACCCATTTTTTAGTGGTTTTTGGTGTTTTTCCTTGGCCATTTTCTCTTGCCTTACCTTTCTTCATTTCTATCAATCTCCGAGTCTTCAGGAGACCCTGAGAGACCCTCTGGGTTTTTCCAAAATTTTTCCTAGTTTCAGGCCTTCTCGCACTGAACCCCTCTGTGGCCTGCAAGAATCCCTTGAGTTCACACTCTTCCTTTCAGTCCATTGCGAGTGTCTCACACTCTTCTTGAAGCCAGCCTGCGAGAATGCTCCATTCTCACACTGTACATTACTGATAGCCCGCGAACCCATTTTTAAAATTTTTGGAATTAAAGTTTTTGTATGCTCAGATGCCCAGATCTGTATGTCTATCTGAAAATAACTTCTTGGACCACTGATTGATTGTTTCTTGACTTCAGATTTTGTGCACGATCAGTCTTCGGAAATCAAAGGCTCTTCTTGTCCATCTTTTTCTCAACTCTCATCTCTTGACTTTTCTCAGCAAGGATATAATCTTTGGTCCTAGAATCTAAGTACTTGTTTGGTTAGGATCCGGTGATCGGTTTGAAAGTTGAGATTGTTTGTCTTTCTCATTTTCTCATTACTTGGAAAATGATTATCCTCATGCAATTGAAAAGACAAGTCTTGTCTGCTTGTCATTTTTGTCTTCATTGAAAGATTGGTTTGGGTTTTGTTTATTGCTTATTTGTTAGTTATTGGTTTTCCTTAGTTTCACCACCATGGTGGTTCTTTTTGAAAAGTAAAAACATTTTTCTTTTTAAAAGCATTTTCATTTTGAAAATATTGGAAATCAATTGTTGAAATAGAACAAATAGAGAATTGTCATTGTTACGTGATTCATTGAAGATTGCATTTTAAAGAAGATTGTGTATCATAGTTCAAGATCGTTCCAGAAAACTCCTCTTTCCCTCCTATAAATAGGGCTCATCGAATGAGAATTGATATTTTTCATTCCGATCTTTGCATTGTTGGGTCAGAGTCTCACACAACATCGTTTTCATTTCTGTTTCCTTTGAGTAACAACGACCTTTAATAATATTGCGCAATTTTAAAATTTAACTAGTAACTCTTTTCTAGGACTCTATTACACCAACAATTAGCTAGGCTAGAGCTTTGGAATAGGCAGAGAGATACACTCTCCAAATCACAAAACACACAATAGCATCTTATGTTAAGGAGTGCCAAATTCCATTTGCAACGTTTTGTCCTGGGAAGCCCTTCTCACACAAGGGTCAAACCCGAGGTCGCATTGATATTGACAGAGTTACTCACCCTGCTTTGTTGATATTGGTGTAGAGATTGCACGTATTACGGGGGTCACTTGGAGGTATACCCACAATGATGAGTGGAAGCCTCTCAAGTTGATTTTGGGCTAGATACCCTACCCTTGCATGTGGATCAGACTGTCGACTATCCCCCCAGGCTTTATTGTTGTCGGTGGTAACCTTAGTGGCCTATCTTCTTAGGGTATTACACAAGGTGACTATGAAGGGGCAAGTCTTCACGGTACCTAGAATCGACGTTGGCCAAACTCACTCGGGCTCCTTGGAGGTTATACCCACGATTATGTGTGGGAGCTTGCACCAGGGTGTAAGTCCATTAAGCAGGTCGTCAACGTAGCTTTTCCACCCTAGCCCAACCCCTTCTCGTCTCGTTGTTGCGACGTTGAATTTCATCACCAACTAGTAACTTCAGAATTAGAAGGTCTTGTTTGCTTGGTGTTGTTTCCTAGATTTTTTACTAGTGCATGATGTTTGATTACCCAAGTTGACCATAGTATTTTCTTCGTAAGTTTGTAACTCGTTCACAATAGACCCTCCACGTCGTTCACGTAGAATGCAGGGCTTACCCCCAGAAAATCTGGAAGATTCTCAACCCTTGCCTACAAGCTCACCAGAGGGATATCCTCAACAGAGTGAAGTCCAAGACGTCACCACTCCACAAGTGGAAAGAACTGACTCTCTAGAATGGTTCCAAATTACCAATTCTCGAGAGGAATTTCGCCTTCACCCCGATTTTGAGAGACGTATTATGCGAGTGAATTCTTCTAGAGACTTAGTTGTTTTGTCTTCTGGATCACTGACTAGACCTTTTCCAGGACCTGAGGGCCAAGATCCTTTTTGGTCTGCTAGCGTTTTTAGACGAGATCTCTTTGGTTCAAAAGCATGCGTTGAAATCACCATCTCACCTGCGTTCCCCAAAACCTCTGACCCAGACACAATACCTTTTGCTACTGCTTATTATTTTCCTGGTACAGAAGCTCCGCGAGCTAACCACATCTTGACCCTCCCTTTAGAATTGGTCCATTACACAGATACTATGTACATTCACACCAGGATTACAGCGGCTAGTCAAGCCCCCATTGGCACACCGCTCTCGCCTAGTGTCACCCTGATGCTTCCACTCAGATACCGTGCGTTGAATGCTTCTATTCCCACTCCTACGCAAACCCCATATGGAACTCCTAGTGGTCCCTCTTCTTCTGGGAACTCTCCTCCTGGATTCATTCCGACACTTCCTCAACCCCCTTTCGGAGGACCTTCTCCATCCTCTATCGGTGGCACTAATCCTAGTGGCACCATTTCATCGTTCACACCAAATTACCAGATTCCTGTTGGTGGAAAATTCCACCAAGGAGGTTTGACTCAACCCCCCCTTGTAGGGAAAATTCCTGTTGGAACACAAATCCCAATCAGAACACAATATTCGATTGGAGCACAAACCCCACTGATCCCACCCTATGGACAAAACATACCTCCATCCCTGGCCCAATATTGGAACCATCTGATACAACATAATCCTCAATCGACTGGGAGGAAACAACCTCCAACTACCTCCGTTATACCCCCTAGTATAGGCCAACCATATCCAGGTACGTCCAATCCTATTTGGGGTTTGAATTCTCAAACTCACGTCCCTGTTCAAGGATACAATCCCATGAGCTACTTTCCTCCACAATAACCACCAAATCTGCTTGGGTCTTCGCATTATATGCAGACTGCTTATGGTCCCACTGGTTTGCCTAAGGGACTCCCTCCCCAAATCCACCAGTACCTGCATGTGAATAGAAAGTTACCCTTCTTGGCCACTTTGGACCTCCGAGATCTGTCAAGGATTTTAAATGATCCAATCTGTCACTCTCCCCAATGGCCCTCTATACCAGCCAAGCTACCATCTAACATCCCTAAATTCGATGGCAAAGCAGGAGAGGATCCGAACAATCACGTGATGACTTTTCACCTCTAGTGCTCATCCAACTCCTTGATGGATGACTCTATTCGTTTACGTCTTTTTCAAAGAATTCTCACGGGTTCTGCCGCGAAGTGGTATATAGAATTACCATGAGGTTTCTTCACCGACTTCAACACCCTCGCTATGGCTTTCCTCACCCACTACCAGTTACCAATCCATTATGAAATGGGGACCGATATTTTGAGTTCTTTCAAACAAAACAAAGCTACTCATATATCCGATCACATTCATGAGCAACAATGGAGACGACGTCTCATCAAACTCGAACTTCTCGATCAGTTGCTGGTAGAGTGGTTCACCAAATCATTCATGAATGACATTGGTCAGGACATCGCCATGGGTGGAGTTGTCACGGAAGAACAGGCCATAAGTCGTGCACAATACCTTCACCTCGTTTACTCACAAACGGGTACTCTTTAAGATTTACTCCCTGATGCACCTCATCCTTCCACTTTCGCCACTTCAACTACTCTAGCTGCTTCTCATGCAACCGATGGTGTGATTGGCACTTTCCATGCCCAACCACATTCCACCTCAAGCAACAACCCCAAACCCGCTTCTTCTAATGTTCAAAATGCTCTGTCTCCTACCCCTCCCACCGGTAAGACTTTTGAGGTAAATGCTGTCCAATCTACCCCAGCCGGTAGTGTCACTTACCCACTAAGGAAAACAAAAATTTTTGTCGAACTCTCAAGGATCAGAATCCCCGAAATACCTACGGGGGTCTTAGCATAGGCTAGTTCCTTCATTGTCCATTTCCATGTGATCGTGGGTCGCGACCACAGACCGAACAAGTATGGCATTATTTCGCTCTTCGCGACCCAGCACTACTAGAGCGTCGAGTCTTTCGACTCTGCAAACCCCGGCACGACAAAGCGCCAAACATCGACAGGGCTAGCGAGTGGCAGGTTTCCCCCTTCAGGTCTTGTCCACATGACCCTGTCCCATGTCTACATGCTTAAGCCAGCCAAGTGCTTATCGACTTTTCATGATTCGGGGAAATGCGATGCATAACTTCCCTTTGACACTTTTCGCTACTCGCAACCTCACAGGTTGAAGTGTCGAGTTCTCGTGCTCTTCTTCTCTAAAATCTTGAGATGCGAAAGTCAATAATGGTTGACTTCCTCTTCGCAATTATCGCAACTCACAACCTCTCAAGTTGGAGCGTTGAGCCTTCGTTCTCCTATCTCGCAAATCTCTGAGATGCAAGAAGTCAACAGAGTATTGACTCCTTTCCAGGCGACGTGTGCCCACCTGTCAATTGCGTGGGCCCCACCTGATGGATGTGCCATGTGTTCTCACGAGTCTCGGCTCTCGGCACTTTGTGACTTCTACGGTCGAAAGTGACCCCTTCCAACCTCCGAACCCCTAAACTCCCGATATACGATATCACCATGGAGTTCTGATCCAATGGTCCTCTCATTCCTGGATCCAACGGTTCAGATTTTTCTCCTCGCCACTTCACACTTTGCGACTTTGTGAGTTGGAGCACCCAACTCTTGCACTATCTTCTTTTGAAACCCCGAGATGTGAGAACCCGAACTCAGACCTCTTCGAGACTGCACCGATCCTAACCACCTTGCAACTCTACAAGATCCAATGACTATCGGTTGTTCACCACTTCTATCTGGAAGTGTCTCCACCATCCATACAACTTCTCTCATGGCTGCTTCTATGGCTTAACTCCCTCGCAATGCAGTGTGATCCAACGGCTATCGGCTATTTGCCACTTCTATCTCGAAGTGTCTCCACCGTTTGTTTCTTCTCTCCTCTACGCACATTTGGACGTACTTTTTTGACGACCCAGATCTATTTCGCTCCAGTTGATCTAACGGCAGTTGTAGCTCCTCCTTGAACATGCACTTCTCTTCCTTCTCCTTGGAGGATTTCTTAAGTATCAAAGGTCTCGGCCTTTGCTTCTCCTCTGCGACCTTTGCAGCTAAGGCTCTGTGCGCAAAATGGCACTATCCCTCCCGAGCTTCTCTTCTCTGAAACCATGAAAGATTTCGTCGACCTTTGTGATTCCTACAAGGTCTGTGTACATGACAAGGTGCTGCCTTTCCTCCTCAGATGGACGACTGCGATTCTCTCACGACTTCGCCACCCGCGAAGTCAAAAGACTTCCCTCTATGACTCCCGATGTCTGAATCCCCGATATGGGTGATTTTGCGACACGTGTCCTCTCTCCAACGAACGACTCAGGTTCTTTCGTTATTTCAGGACTTTTGATGTCGAGTGCCCGGACTCTCGTCCTTCGGACTCCTGAACTCTCGGATGTCGAAACCCCAATACAAACTCCTTCTCGGGACTTTCGCTTCTGATGTTCTTCGTGTGAGGTTTAAACCTCATGCAACTCTTGACAAATCCAACGTCTGTCGGCTATTTAGACCAAGATCTAATGTCTCAGACTTGTCTCTCCATTGAACCGTTCCTAAGCTGCCTGGACACGAATCCATGGTCCAAATTCTTTCCTGGACCTTAGGGATCTAGGGTCTCGATTTCTTCGCTGCTCGTGAAGATAAAGGAAAAAGGGTTAAGGAATTTAATGCCCTTGTTTATTCCTTCAATCTAACGATCATGAATGACCGTAGATCTTCCGACAGGATCTCATCTGTTGATCGATACTTATTCTTCGAATCCTCAAGGGATTCTGTGACTTCTGCTCCTCTGCAGAGTCCTTGCGCACAAAGTGCTACCTCTTCTGAGCTTTTTCAATAAGGGTATCTCTATGGGAAGATTTATCTAGGGTATCACCTGAGACGGATAAGGTATAGATTTCCCGAGAAACGACTTGAATTCTGAATTAATTCAATGTGTGCATATGCATACGAATCTATTTATAAACATAAGCCATGCTTGGCCCTTCCATTATAAGCGTGAAACCACCATTTTTGAATCAAAACACTACACAGGCAGTCTTATACTCAAACCATTCATAAAACTACATAGACTATGAGCATATATGTCAGCATATAAATTTCAAGATGCAAGATGTAAAACACTTATCAGAAATAACACCAGAAGTGAGTGCAACTGCTGAGAGGGGTGTGCGTTTCCACCCAACCGTAGGCTCAGTGATTCCGATAGGATTTACCACTAGCCACCCCCGAGCTGAGACCATGATGCTGCGAGACTGCGTCTCTATTTTCCAGTGACCGAGAACGAGGGTTACTCTCCCACTTCTCTACTATCACTCACTTTGTCTTTTTCTAGATTTCCCTGCCTTCCCTCACGTCTACCCCCTTCTCGTTTCTCCCTCATGCCTTTTTCCTCTTGTGAGGTTTCCTGTGGCACGATTTCCCTCGCACTGGTCAAGCCTGACGGCTCTACGGATGGGCGGTTCACCCCCCCCATCCCTCATTACTCATGAGGAGCCATCTACCTACCAATCCTGGTGAGTCATTTAATTCGGGGTCAGCGAGACGCTCTTGGTTCTCTAGGCTAGTGAAGTCCAAATACGGTATTGGTTTCGGTGGAAGTTAATGCCATCTTTCCAGGTGCCTTCCACCACCCTTCTTCAGCCATCATGGTCTCTTTTTCAGCATATCCCCTCTCAGCAGTCCTACAATATATATTCATAGTATTATTCACATTCATCGACCTTTTTCACAAGGTCCATTTACATCACACATTCACATTTTTTTGAGTTTGCCATAGTTCTTGGCCATTATAGTTATTTTTACAAACTGGGGGAAACAGGGTGTTACAATTCCCTCCCCCTTAAAGGAACATCATCCTTGATGTTCTTATCTATCAACATGACATGCATGTACATAAGTAAACAAAATCAGATATGCCTGTCTCATGGCATCCTCCATTTCCCTTGTAGCCTCATCTGGGCCAAAATGTCTCCATTGCACCTTGACTTGTGCAATGGTTCGGTTCCGGAGTGGGGTTTCCTTTCTGTCCAGTATGCATTGGGGTTCTGGTAGAAATTCTCCCTCCGATTCCACCTGAATCATAGACCAATCAGTTATATGGTTAGAATCATGTACATATTTCTTCAATAATGAGACATGGAAAACATTATGTGCTTTGACTATGGGAGGAAGTGATAGCCTATAGGCTACAGGTCCCACTCTATATAGAACCTTAAAGGGTCCACAATACCGAGGTGCCAACTTGGCACAAGCTCCCATTTTCAGGGAACTCTTCCTGGGCCTAACTCTGAGATATACATGGTCTCCCGCTTTGAACTCTCTTGGAGTTCTCTTTTGGTCGTCATAACTTTTCTGTCGGTTCTGAGCGACCTTCAGGTTTTGTTTTATCTGGGTCACTTGCTGTTCCATTTCTTTCAACATGTCGGGTCCAAAAGAAATCCTGTTTATGGGATTACTCCAACTGACAGGAGTGTTGCACGGTCTACCATAGAGGACTTCAAAGGGACTCATCTTTAAGGATGCTTGGTAGCCGTTGTTGTAGGTGAATTCTACCAGTGGCAGGTAGTCTTCCCATTTCTTGGGTTGATGCATTACATGCATCCTTAACATGTTTTCTAATATCCGATTCACTCTTTCTGTCTGTCCGTCGGTTTGAGGGTGATAGGCGGTTCTCAACAAAAACTTGGTCTCTAAACCAACCATCAGTGATTTCCTAAAGTTGGAAGTAAATTTCGTGTCTATGTTAGACACGATCTCTTTCGGCATACCATATAGTCTGAATATCTCTTTCATGAATACCTGGGCGATATCGATTGCCTTGCAGGTCGACTTGATGGGGATGAAGTGAGCAGACTTGCTCAATTTATCCACCACCACCACAATGGCATCATTCTGTTTGGTTGAGGTTGGTAATCCAGTGATGAAATCCATGGAGATGGTTTCCCATTTCCATTCTGGGATTGGTAAAGGTTGCAATAATCCTGTTGGGTGTCGATGTTCTGATTTAACCTGTTGGCACTCTATGCATTTGGCTAAGTACTCAGCTATGTCTTTCTTCAATCTAGGCCAATAAAATTGTTTTCTGGTGGCAGTGATCATCTTCTGGTATCCTGGATGACCAGTATAGGGTCTTTTATGTAGTTCATCCATAATGAACCTCTTCAAGTCGTCACACGCTGGAATATAAAATCCGTTTCTATAAGTGAGCATACCTCCTTTGGTCTTCTGATAGCCTTCATATTTTACTCCAACGGTTTCTTGCTGCAGGTACATGGTCACGGTCTGGACAAAGGGATCTGTTTCTTATGCATTTCTGATTCTTTCCTTGACATCTGTCTCGCAGGTGCTCACTGCTTCCAGGTGAATTATTTTCATACTTCTGCTGAGGGCATCAACCACCCTATTTTCCTTTCCTTTAATGTGTTTGATTTCAAAATCAAACTTGCTAAGGAGGGACATCCACCTAGCTTGTCTAGCATTGAGATTTGGTTGATCAAACAGGTATCGCAATCCACAGTGATCTATCATAAGTGCAAATTTTCTTCCCAGGAGGTAATGCCTCCACATTTTCAAGGCATGCACTATGGCAGCCAGTTCTAGATCATGGGTCACATAGTTGACTTCATGCTCATTCAATTTTCAGGATTTATAGCGGATCACACTTCCTTTCTGCATAAGGACTCCTCTGAGCCCTTCCTTACAGGCATCTGTGCACACGAGGAAGTCATCTTCTGGATCGATGATCTTCAGCATGAGTGCATGGGTCAGTAAATGTTTCAGGGTTTGAAATCTTTCTTCACATTTCTGTGTCCATAGGAATTTTGTCCCCTTCTTCTGGGGGGCAGTGATTAGACAACCAATCTTGGAGAATCCTTCTATAAATATCCTATAGTATCCTGCTAATCCCATAAAGGATATGATGTCCAAAACATCCTTTGGGGTAGGCCATTCCATGATAGACCTGATTTTTTCAGGGTCTACCACTACTCCTTCTTCGGAGAGAACATGGCCTAAGTAATGTATTTGCTTCTGGAAGAATTCACATTTATTGAATTTGGCATAGAGCTAATGTTCTCTTAGCACTTGCAGTACAAGTCTAAGATGCTCTTCATGCTCTTTTTTGTTCTTGGAGTAAATTAATATATCGTCAATAAAAACAAGTACAAATTTGTCTAGGAACTTGCTGAGTACATTGTTCATCAAGCACATAAAAGTGGCAGGAGCATTGGTCAACCCAAATGGCACTACCACGAACTCATAGTGACCATACCTCATCCAGAAGGCAGTTTTATGGATGTCTTCACCCTTGATTCGGACTTGATGGTATCCTGACCTCAAATCAATCTTTGAGAAAATAGACGCACCCCCCAATTGATCGAATAGGTAATCGATCCTGGGAAAGGGGCACTTGTTCTTTATGGTTACCTTATTGAGTTTCCTATAATCTATACACAGTCTAAGGGTACCATCCTTCTTTTTCACGAACAGGACTGGTGCTCCCCACAGAGACACGCTGGGTCAAATATAGACTTTATCCATCATTTCTTTTAATTGCATCTTGAATTCAACTAACTTGGGTGTGCTCATCCGGTAGGGTGTCCTAGACACTGGAACCGATCCTGGTGCAAGTTCTATCGAGAAGTCTATGTCTCTTCTCAGAGGTAAACCTGGTACCTCTTCCAGAAACACATCTCTGTATTCTCTCAGGATAGGGTGATCGTCAGGGCTTGGTTTGTCACCTTTGATTGTTTTCAACACCTATATTGCATATAGGGGACATCCCTTTTGGAAATACTTTCTCATTTGCATAGCTGATATTTGTCTCATTGAGACAGGTTTTCGGATCCCTTGAAGGGTTATCCTCTTCCCTTCCTTACTTACACATTCTAAGGTCTTACGGTAACAGTCCAATCTGGATTTATGGGTAGCTAGCCAATCCATACCAATCAACAGATCATATGATCCCAGGGGTAATATGTTAAGGGTTGCTTGGGTGGGGAATTCACCCAACATTAATTGTTAGGCTGGTATGACTTCTACTATCCTCCTTTTGGTGCCAGTGGCTAACTGTACCAACCATGGCTTGGTATGTTTTTGTGGCTGTAGTTTACATTTATCTACATCTTTAGAGGATACATAACTCAAATTTGAACCAGGGTCAATCAGAATAGACACTAAATGATTGGAAATCATACCTTCTATTTCCACCACTGAAGCTCGGTGGTCGGCTTGGTTATTATCCAAGGATGCATAAATTTGTGGCACACTCCTGGCTACATCATTGATGGTAGTAGCTTCCTGTATGTTATAAATTCTTCAACTATTCTGTTTTCGGTGTGGGCAGTCTCTCAGGAGATGTTCTTCTCTGCAACCCCAACATTTCAAAGGTTCTCTCTTTGGGTTATCGATCTTCACTGATATGGGTCCAGAATTTTTATTTCCGCTCAAGGAGGGAAAATTCTGCTGGTGCATACTCTGGGATGGCAAGTTCATTCTTGGGTTCTTCTTGTAGTTCTTAAATCTTGGGGATTTAATTCCCCTTTTCTAAAATCTTGAACTATTCTTTTGTTTCCATCCTTCGCAAGGTTCTGCTCGATGCCCAAACTGTTCATGACAATGGGTTTCCTTTCGAATAGTGTCTTTTAGAGTCTTTGGCTCATCAAATTCAATTCTATTCTGATAGTCCTTAGGTAGTCCACTGATGAAGCATTGCACCTTTTCCTTTTCCGCCTTGATATAGGGTACATACCTCAACAAATCGAGGAATTTGTTGACATATTCTTCTA
>ML777103.1:1241609-1295385 GCA_009831015.1 Picea engelmannii | reverse complement strand
CGAACCCCTTTCATATTCTTAAGGTCTTCCCACCAAATGGAAGCCTTTCCGTTCAAGTTGAAGGTGGCCACTTGGGCCTTCATATTTTCTGAGAAGTCATGGACTCTGAAATACTTCTTTAGTCCAAGCAGCCAGGCCTCTGCTTCCTCTCCCTTCTTTATTTCACCGTCGAAGGAGGGTGGTTTGGCCTTTCTGAATTCTTTGAATTTTCAAACTTTGGAAGGCTTTTGCTTCTTCTGTTTCTTTCGGGAATAGGAACTGGTTCTGCTACTAGAAGAGCCTTCTGAATCACCAGCTTCCTTCTCAGAGGAATCACTCGGCACTGGTCCTTTACCTCTGGGGTGGACCTTTTTCGAGTTGCTCCTCTCAGTGTGGCCACTGATATGACCATGTTTCTAAGTTTCAGGTTCATGCTACATTTGTCTTTGTAGATTGGATAAACTCTGCAGTAAAACTGCGTTAATTTCTGTTTGCTTTTCTTGTTCTTTCATTGTCAACCTTACAACTTTGTAATTCGACCATGAGGCTCCTCACAGTCTTGGCTAGGTCTGGAGGGGTCCCTACTGCCCTCCTTTCATCATAATCTTCGTCTCTATTATGGGAGCCTTCTCCCACTTCTTGGTGAGTCACCATACTATGCGTTGATAATTTTCCACGGTTAATCTTCCGCTTGTGTGCAAAAGGAAAAATGTTGGTTGTTAGTTAGTATTTATATTTATTTATAACCAGTACATAATTCATATTTTCACATGTACACACACAATAGGGGTTTTTCATTCTTAACTTTGTCTTTTGATTAGGAAGGTTAAGACAGGGGGTTACTCTTTTTAAGAGTGTTCTGAATGGAGCTTTTGCACAACTCATTCATGAGCCCAAGTAGGCCAAGTGTTGTAACCATGCTCTGATACCGATTTGTCACATACCCACTAAGGAAAAGAATCCCCAAAATACCTATAGGGGTCTTAGCATAGGATAGTTCCTTCCTTGTCCATTTCCATGTGATTGTGGGTCGTGACCACAGGCCGAACAAGTATGGCGTTCTTTTGCTCTTCGCAACTCAGCACTACCGGAGCGTCAAGTCTTTCGGCTCTGCAAACCCCAGCATGACAAAGCGCCGAACCCTGACAGGGCTAGTGAGTGGCAGGTTTCCCCCTTGGGGTCTTGTCCACATGACCCTGTCCCATGTCTATGCGCTTAAGCCAGCCAAGCGCTTATCGACTTTTCGCGATTCGGGGAAATGCGATGTATGACTTCCCTTTGACACTTTTCGCTACTCGCAACCTCGCAGGTTGAAGCATCGAGTTCTTGTGCTCTTCTTATCCGAAATCCTGAGATGTGAAAGTCAACAATGGTTGACTTCCTCTTCGCACTTCTCGCAACTTGCAACCTTGCGAGTTGGAGCATTGAGCCTTCATGCTCCTATCTCATGAATCTCCAAGATGCGAGAAGTCAACAGAGTATTGACTCCTTTCCGGGTGACGCGTGCCCACCTGTCAATCACGCGAGCCCCACTTGATGGATGTGCTACATGTTCTCATGAGCCTCGACTCTCGGCACTTTGCGACTTCTATGGTAGAAAGTGACCCCTTCCAACCTCCGAACCCTTGAACTCCCGATATACGATATCACCACGGTGTTCTGATCCAACGGTCCTCCCATTCCTGGATCCAACGGTTCAGATTTTTCTCCTTGCCACTTTGCACTTCGTGACTTCGTGAGTTGGAGCACCCAACTCTTGCACTCTCTTCTTGCGAAACCTCGAGATGCAAGATCTCTAACTTAGACCTCTTTGGGACTGCACCGATCCTAATCACCTTACAACTCTGCAAGATCCAACGGCTATCGACTGTTCGCCACTTCTATCTCAAAGTGTCTCCACCATCCATATATCTTCTCTCATGGATGCTTCTACGAATTAAATCCCTCACAACTCAGTGTGATCCAATGACTATCGACTGTTCACCACTTCTATCTCGAAGTGTCTCCACCGTCCATTTCTGCTCTCCTCTGTGTGCGTTTGGACGTACTTTTTCAATGACCCAGATCTATTTTGCTCCTGTTGATCTAACGTCAGTTGTAGCTTCTCCTTGAACATGTGCTTCTCTTCCTTCTCCTTGGAGGATTTATTAAGTATCAAAGGTCTCGACCTTTGCTTCTCCTCTGTGACCTTTGCAGCTAAGGCTCTGTGCACAAAATGGCACTATCCCTCCCGAGCTTCTCTTCTCTGAAACCATGAAAGATTTCCTCGACCTCTGTGATTCCTATAGGGTTTGTGTACATGACAAGGTACTGCCTTTCCTCCTCAGATGGATGACTACAATTCTCTCACGACTTTTCCACCTGTGAAGTCGAAAGACTTCCCTCTATGACTCCCGATGTCCGAATCCCCGATATGGGTGATTTCGCGACACGTGTCCTCTCTCCAATGGACGAATCAGGTTCTTTTTCTATTTTGGGACTTCTGATGTCGAGTGCCCAGACTCTCGTCCTCCAAACTCCCAAACTCCAGGATGCTAAAACCCCGATACGAACTCCTTCTCAAGACTTTTGCTTCTACTGTTCTTCGCGTGAGGTTTAAACCTCGTTAAAATCTCGACAGATCCAACGTATGTCGACTATTTAGACCAAGATCTAATGGCTCAGACCTGTCTCTCCATTACACTATTCCTAAGCTACCTGGACACGAATCCACGGTCCAGATTCTTTCCCAGACCTTGGGGATCTATGGTTTTGATTTCTTCACTGCTCGCAAAGATAAAGGAAAAAGGGTTAAGGCATTTAACACCCTTGTTTATTCCTTCAATCTAACGATTGTGAATGACCACAGATATTCCGACAGGATCTCATCTGTTGATCGATACTTATTCTTCGAATCCTCAAGGGATTCTGCGACTTCTGTGCCTCTGCAGAGTCATTGCACACAAAGTGCTACCTCTTCTGAGCTTTTTCAAAAAGGGTATCTCTATGAGAATATTTATCCAGGGTATCACTTGAGATGGATAAGGGTATAGATTTCCCAAGAAACAACTTGAATTCTAAATTGATTCAATGTGCGTATATACATATAAATCTATTTATAAACATAAGCCATGCGTGGCCCTTCCATTATAAGCATGCAGCCACCATTTCTGAATCAAAACACTACACAGGAAGTCTTATACTCAAACCATTCATAAAACTGCACAGACTATGAGCATATATGTCAGCATATAAATTTCAAGATGCAAGATGTAAAACACTTATCAGAAATAACACCAAAAGTGAGTGCAACTGCTGAGAGGGGTGCTTGTTTCCACCCAACCGTAGGCTCAGTGATTCCGATAGGATTTACCACTAGCCACCCCCGAGCTGAGACCACGATGCTACGAGACTGCATCTCTATTTTCCAGTGACCGAGAATGAGGGTTACTCTCCCCCTTATCTGCTATCACTCACTCTGTATTTTTCCAGAGTTCCCTGCCTTCCCTCGTGTCTGCCCCCTTCTCGCTTCTCCCTCACCCCTTTTTCCTCTTGCGAGGTTGCGTGTGGCACAATTTCCCTCGCACTCGTTAGGCCTGATGGCTCTACAGATGGGTGGTTCACCCCCCCTCATCCCTCATTACTCATGAGGAGCCATCTACCTACCAATCCTAGCGAGTCATTTAATTCGGGGCCAGTGAGATGCTCTTGGTTCTCTGGGCCAGTGAAGTCCAAATACGGTATTGGTTTTGGTGGATGTTAACACCACCTTTCTAGATTCCTTCCATCACCTTTCTTCAACCATCATGGTCTCTTTTTCAGCATATCCCCTCTCAGCAGTCCTGCAATATATATTCATAATATTATTCACATTCATCGACCTTTTTCACAAGGTCCATTTACATCACACATTCAATTTTTTTTGAATTTGCCACAGTTCTTGGCCAGTATAGTTATTTTTACAAACTGGGGGAAACAGGGTGTTACAGGTAAGAACAAATCTAGAAAAGGAAAGGGTAAGAATAAGGAGGAAAAAAACACTTCTCAAGCAGAGAGAACCAAAACTCCACCTGTTGACGATAGGGATAAGTGCAAACCTCGATACCCTTGTCTTATCTGTGGTGATGATCACTACACGAAGGATTATCCATGACACATCGAGGTTACTAAGTTCCTTCAAGGAGCCCCAAAACTACCCACTCCAGCTATTTTGTCCCAACCCTTCCCCTCTCAACAACAGGCCCAATTGGTCATTCATGACCAACCTTCTCCTTTCACTACATCCTATGTGTTAATGTGTACTGGCGATTCAAAGAAGAATGACATCGCACTTACCACTCGAGCCAAATATTATTCTCCCTCTAAGGAGAAGGTTGATGTTATACCTCCATCATTGGACCAACCATCTCCCACGACTCCACCTACCAATGGTCCTCTTCATATCGAACGATCGAGCCTTGACATAGTTCTTCGCCCCCCTCCAAAGGGCGTCGTTCGGAAATCGGCTTTCAATCCTCATGCTCATACTGCCCACAACTACAATATTGTTGAAGATCTGGCCCAAGCACCTTCCACTATGTCAGCCCTCGAAGTCCTTCAAAGTTGTCCCACACAACGAAAGGCACTGTTGAAAGCTATTGGTGGAATCGGCCCGACAGATACAAATTTAATAATTTTTGACTTGGAAGATCACATTCCAAGGTTACCCGCTCAACTCGCATTCCAAATCCAAGTGATTGTCTCCGAAAAAAACATTTGTAGAACCGTTATCGACGAGGGTGCCTCGACATGTGTCATGCCTCTTACCTGCTGGAAAGCCATCGGTTCTCCATCTTTGACTGAATCCCATAACACACTCAAAGCCTTCAATGGCTCCGATTTTAAGCCTTAAGGTGTCCTTCCTTCGTTGCCAATCATGGTAGAAGGGAAAATGGTCAAAGTGGAAGTGGAAGTCTTTGACGCTCCTCTCGATTACAATCTTCTACTTGGCTGTAGCTAGATTGATTCCATGCACGCAGTTGTGTCGACTCTTTTTCATGTTGTACGTTTCCCACATCAAGGAAAGGTAATCACCATCGACCAATTAGCCTTCTTTAACTCGGATACACGTACTAGAAACATATTGTTCATCGCTAAAACCCCCCCAGGTTACAAGAACATTGGTGTAGGTCTTCTCAAAGACTCTTCGTTAATGGGTACCTTCCCCATTCCACCACCCGATGTTCCACACTCATCTGTCACTTCAATCAATATGATCTCCACCTCGATTCATGGAACCCCTACGTCTCACAACCCATGGATGGTACTCGACCCCGACGATCATCTTCGTTATGGCGATGAAATGCCTTTGAGTCTGGTCAAATCTTCCTATCAGGCCATTTAATCGACAACCCCTTCTACCCCCTCTCTTGGTGATTTATCTCCATATCCTTTCCGCGTCATTTTTCCAAAGGACGAGATGATTATGTCTGTCATGGAAGAAACCCCCTGGAACGATGGACATCACCGTTCCATCCTCTTCCTAGAACAACACACCATCGAGAGATACCAATGGATCTCGACCCCGTCGACCGTTGTCGTCATTTCAACCATTCCCGAGTCCACACAAGATGTGTTTTCCTAAGGGAACTTAAGCAATATCTCACCCACTATTCCCCTCGACATATCCATCAAACCTGGAATTGTCAAAAATGTGCACATCGGAGCTTCGAGTTCCCCTGATGAAATCGTCACCTACGAGTCACTTTTCAAAGAATTTAGTGACGTCTTTTCCTGGAGCTATGAATAAATGCTTGGTATCGACCTCGACATTGTGATACATGAGATTAAGACATACCCAGATGCTAAATCCATCCATCAATGCCTTTTTCCAGTCCACCCATGTAAAGCGGCTACTATTAAGCTTGAAGTCGAGAAACTTCTCAAAGTCAGCTTTATTTACCCGGTGGCCCTCACTGACTCGGTTTCCAATCTTGTCCCGATCAACAAGAAACAAGGCACCATCCACGTGTGCATTGATTATAAGGATATTAACAAAGCTTGTCCTAAAGACAACTTTCCTACCCCCTTCGTCGACCAGATTGTCGATGATTGTGCCGGAAGCGAAATCTTCTCTCTGATGGGTGGTTTCTCCGGATATAATCAAATCAATATTGTTCCCGAGGATCAACACAAAACCGTTTTTATTTTTCCTTGGGGCACTTTCACCTATCGGAAACTTCCTTTCGGTCTAAAGAATGCTGGCGCAACTTTTCAACACGCTATGTCTTATGCCTTCCATGATATCAAGCACATCGTGCAACCATATCTTGATGACTTACCTACTCATTCCATGCGCTGGGTTGATCATCCAATCCACCTCCGAGCCATTTTCCTCCACTGTTGGTTTTACCATATACGCTTGAATCCTCACAAATGTGTTTTCTATGTAGAGTCCAGCCAACTTCTAGGATTTATTGTTTCACTTCAAGGGGTCAGGGTAGATCCTTTAAAGGTCAAGGTGATTCTCAATCTCCCTTCTCCTTCTACACTTCGCCAGATACAAAGTTTGCAAGGGAAAGCAAACTTTCTTCATCATTTCATCCTGAACTACGCTGAGATAACTCTTGGATTTACACGACTACTCAAAAAGGGGTCTGAGTTCGTATGGGATACCATCACAAACAAATCCTTTGAAGCTTTGAAAATATCCCTGACACACGCTCTGCTTCTCTTCCCCCCCGATTACCGTCGCGATTATTTCCTCTACCTCGTAGCCTTGGATTACACTATCACTATGGTTCTCGTCCAAGAGGATGATTCTCATGACAAACATGTTATCTATTACTTGAGTCAAAGTCTAACACCTACTGGAACCAAGTATTTACATGTTGAGAAACTAGCCTTGGCAACCGTCCAAGCAATTCAACGTTTCCGGCACTATATCCTCTCTCGCAAGACCACGATAATTTCTAATTGCAACCCTATGCAACACATTCTCACATGTCAATTGCTAGGGGGAAAATACTCCAAATGGATCGTGATACTCCAGGATTTTGACTTGGAATTTGAACGAGCTAAGTCCAAGAAGTCCTTAATGTTTGTTGAGTTGATATGCGACTTTCCCTACTCTGAAATGGAAAATGTAGCTGCCGATTCATTACCTGATGAATCCCTTTTCCTAATTAGTTCCGATGATCTTTGGTATAGAGATATCATCATATATCTCCAAACCCATACTTTCTGGCCCAATTTTTCTAGTACTGACCGACGTCGAATACACTACCAAGCCCATCAATATATTATCCTCGGGGATACTCTTTATCGTCGTGGGATTGACTCAGTTTTTTTACGTTGCCTCATGTTCAACGAAGCTGAGAAAGCTTTAAATGACTACCATTCTAGAGCTTGTGGTGGTCATATGTCCGGGTATGCTACTTCCCAGAAGATCTTATGAGCAAGGTATTTTTGGCCTTCTTTATTTAACGATTGCATAATCACCATCCAAAAATGCCACGCTTGCCAGACCTATAATCATAAGATACGATCACATCCTGCTCCTATTCACCCTGTGGTCTCCATTGGTCCCTTCGCGAAATAGGGTATCGATTTCATGACATGTCACCCCCACTCAGCCGGGGGGCATGGATACATTATTGTAGCCGTAGATTATTTTATGAAATGGGCCGAGGCGATGCCGACATTTGAAAATACTGGAAAGACCACCACCTTATTCATTTTCAATCACATCATAGCTCGTTTTGGTGTTCCTCAGGCTATCGTCACTGATCATGGTAGCCACTTTAGAAACTTCATGATGTCCGAACTCACTGAAAATTTGGGTCTTTGCCATGAAAACTCAACGCCCTATTATCCACAAGTCAACAGCCAAGTCGAAGCGATTAACAAAGTTCTCATAACCATGCTTTGACGAATGATAGGTATTTACAAAACAAGTTGGCACAGAATGTTGTTTTCAGCATTGTGGGCTTATTGGATGTCCATTAAGTTTGCTATGGGGTTTACACCTTTCCGATTAGTCTATGGTCTAGAAGCCATCCTCCTGATTGAATGTGAGATACCCTCCCTAAAACTAGCCGTCGAACTCCTGCCAAACACTTGTACCAAGGAAGAACGTTTGTTGTATCTCATGCGATTAGATGAAACTCGACGTGATGCTACCCTAGTCATAGAAGCCCAGAAGAAACCTGTTAAATCCCAATACGAAAAACACGTCAAGCCTCACATTTTCTCCGAAGGAGATCTAGTTCTCCTCTACAAACAAGATCGATATATGCTAGGAGCTAGAAAATTCGAAGCCATGTGGCTAGGTCCTTATATCGTTAGATGAGTTTTGGAGAAAGGAGCTTACGAGTTAGTAGATTACGATGGTATCCCTTTGAGTGAACCCATAAATGGGTTGTACTTAAAGAAGTACTATGCATAAGATCACCCGTGCATGAGTACTTGTATTTTATTGTATCATACTTCTTGTGTGTTACTGTAGTATGCTTTTTTCGTTATTTGGTCTCTTCCCTTATGCTACGTTGTGTTTGGTTTCCAGATGTCAGAGTCTTTGCTACCCCACATTGGCTTCACTGATGGTGCTATCCATTGTACTCAGAACCTTGCTTCTGCTGCGTGGGCAATTTACGCCCCTACAAATGAACTTATCACTCTACGAGGTGTGTGCCTCGGTCGTGCGACCAACAATATTGCAGAGTATAGCACCGTTATCGAATTCTTGATTGATGTTATCTCCCTCGGTATCCATCACTTGGTTGTGCGACTCGATTTGAAGCTCGTAGTACTACAGTTAAGTAATGTCTATGCTATTCAAAGTCCTACTTTGTTACGGGTATATTTACAAATTCACCTCTTGGAACGTTATTTTGATTATATTGAGTATCAACATATTCCTAGATGTATAAATACATTAATTGATGCATTAGCTAATTATGTATTAGACAAACATTTGGGCCATTTATAAACCAATCACGTCACACACATCACATAACACGAGATAATCCAGTAGAAGTCGTATATATGTATATATAATGATCAAAAAGTTTTTTACAAAAAATTTATGTCCAAGAACCAAAATTTCAAAATCTGAAGCTCATAGCTTCTACAAAGTAACGTCATGGATGACACTCGCGATAGCTCATGATTTCTCGGGAAACCCTATAAAGCAGTCGGCCAATAGACTCTGACATGCCCACCGTATGACACTAGTAACGCTGTGGGACCTCTCTGAGAGGCATGTCTGGAATGCCAGCAGTCAAACCCTCTAAGTTTTGTTCCACTGCCTCATAATCTTTAGCATCCCATCATGGCATTGGAGCTACCTCTCCTCGTCGCTAAATAGGAGAAGTACCCGGAGGTCGATAAGGCCCCACGTCTACATCATCAAAAAGAATTTTTGTAATTAGACCTTGGACAAACATAAAAATATTTGCATATGATAAAACTCACAAAAAACATTTAAAAAGTGAAAAAATGTGTACTTCTTACCTAGATCTCCCCACTGAGTGTCCTCAGGTACGGCCAAGTCTGTATCCCCTCAGAAGTCCAACCCGGCATAGGTATAATCATTGACCATCAGCATCTGTGGTCACAACCAGTCAAAGAAGGAATCATTGTATTTGATGATTGGTCCAGCTACATGTTGGGCCATGAGGTTACACCACCTCAACATCCTCAGATCCTCTAGAGCCGGTAAAACCCACTCAACCTACAACCTCAGCAAGGGAACCCTCTCAAGAAAGAAGGACACCAATAGTGACCTGTACCTAAATTGCTTCAGGTCGCCTTTCCTGCATTTAGTCAACTTCCTCTTCATGCTACGAAGGACTGCGTCTACCCAGTTAAAGACCCGAGGCTCAGTACACTCTATGGAATACTGAAAGTAGATCTAGAGAGCCATGTGTGGAGCAACGCTCCCAGCCATATGAGAAATGGTGAACAGAATAATGCGAAGGGTCAAATACTGGACCCCCCAAATGTCCACTTTTCCTTTGCTTCTTTCCGCCTCTGGAACACAGTACAAACGACAATATTCACTCATAGGCAGCCCACCACCTCGGCTACCAGTCAAGCCAGCGTGGTACCCATGCCATGACAGTCCTATCAGGAAATAAACGTACTCGATATCCAAGGACAATGTGTGGACCCCCACGTGGAATACTTGTTGGTCCATGTCCCACATATGAATGAGTTTCTCCAACAACCTGACTTGGGCCCTCATACCCAGGATCCAAAAGAATTTCAGGAGACCACAGTCTCGCAAAGTGACAATAGTGCTCGGGTCATTCCTGGAAATAGCATCATCTTCTTCATGCTCTCTTTCACGCCATTCCAGAACCATGGTGACAGCCAAATGCCTGCACAAGAACCATAAGAAGAAGGTCAACAACTCTCTTCAATCCTTGGTACATTTTTCATTAGCAAACATAAAATAAAATTTTCATTTTACGGTTCTCACAGGTGCCCCTTTGGCACAATGCGAGGTTCTCGCAGGTGCCTTTGGGGCCACCTATGAGAATCATGCATTCTCGCAGGTCCCGTGTGGCTAGCCTGCGAGAATGCCTAAGCGCAAAGTTTAGCCCTAAAAGAAGCTAAAAAAATTGAAATTTACCAATGAAAACAAAAAATTGAACCATGAAAAGATAGAAGATAAGGAGCTTACCTCACTGCTAGAGACGGTTCGCCAAATGGTTTTTCGTACCTTCCACAATCGAGCACCGAAATTCAAGGGTAAAAGAGGGATTTGGGGCTAAAATCTTGGAAAAGTTACAATGACTATGGTAAAAGAACTATTACCCACTTATATTCACTTTTTACCATTTTTGTTGGTTTTTATAATTGTTTTATTTTATCAAACCTAATGCCTAATACCCCTATTAGTGAGACTTTTTTCAGACATGACGATTTCAACGTCCATGCGCAGGGATACATATATTTTTCTCTTTTTCATCGCATGTTTAAGTTGTTTTTTTATGGTTTTTTGCACAAAACCTCGAGCTTGATCTTTGTCTGTTCTCATGCTCGGAAATACATGAGAACGTAATTGAGCACACTTTGATCACTTTTTCAGGCTCAACAAGGTTATACAAAAAAAGAACCCCCTTGAGTCCTCTTTAAGCTCTTTTCAGACTCTCTAAACATGAAAAGATTGCCGAGCGATCTTGCTATTTTCAAGCTCGTTAAAGTATTTGAAGAAAGCATCTGTTGGGAAATAATTTATCTCTTTTTCGGTCTCATCAGACTATTTTGCGAAAAAGGAACTGAGAGAGTTCTCCTTTGAGTGTTTTTCGGACTCTATAATCATGAAAAACCTTCGAGTTTTCTATCTTTGGACTCGTTAATCAAACATCGAAAGACTCGTAATGGGACTGAACCACTCCTTCCTAGGGTTTGTTAAACATACTCCAAGGGACTCGTTCGAAGGATGAGCTTACATCAACAAGCATATGTTATCCTCCTCAAGCTTGTGTAAAAATAAAGAGGTACTCGCCAGAAATGGTGGGGGAAAATTTGAGAAAGGGATGTGTTTTCGTATTCATATTATTGGCAATAAGTGTCGCTCTTAAAAATGACACCCCCATATTCATTATCTAAAGCTAGTTTGGGAAATCCATTTGTCTCTCATTCGACTTGATACAAGATCATATCCTGAGTCGTCTCTGAGTCAGTGATGCCAAATCATCGGTTGTGTCATTCATATGTTCAAGAGAAGTTCATCCAAAACCTCTATTGAGTCGGCCATTTGCAGTTGTCCATTCTCTCATATTGGCCTTCCCTGTGTCCAGTTCAACTTACATCATACTCTGTTCTTCCTTCAAAATCTGTTACTCATTTCGTGTCATTGATGGGGGATACATCAAGGCCCTCCTATGACAAGTTTTGTTCCATCGACTCCAGCTCATTATCTGGAAACAAGACTTAGAAATTATTTGGTACGTTGGAACTTGCATGCCTCAATGGCAGGTTTCCTTGCTTTTGACAGTGGGTTTTCATCATTGACCTCTGATCGGGAGATTCCATCGAATGTTCAACCTCAACTCATTTATTCACATTCGGTGGATTGTAATAGTGTACCTTGGGAGTCATTGACATTAATGGTGATTTCCCTCGCACTTGTTAATGGTTTCATCAATGACCGGTAATCAAGTGGTTTCTACCATGTTCGACTTCAGCACATGTAATCACATGGTTAGATTCATACTTTCAGGTGACGGGATTGAAGACCTTGGGTCTCATCTCTTTGATCCAGGCTTTGATGGAATATGTATAATTTGCTGACACATAGATCCTTTTTGTATGTCTCGTGGCTATGTCATCTTAATTTGAATCTTCTTGCATAGATCCACAGTGTATTCTTGGTGGCTATGTGATATTTTGATGGCATGGATCCACGGTGTATGATTGGTGGCCATGACCCGTGTTTATGATGTCATCTGTCTATGATCTAAGTATGGGAATTCCTACCTCGAAACTAGTATGATATTCTGCAGATGCTTGGTTGTTTGCAGGTTTTCGATTAGGTGCGCTCCTAGTTTCCGACACACACACAATTTACAAAGTATTTCAGTTGTCACTGCTTCCAGCCTCATACTTTGGGGGGAATTATCTTACACATGATTTTGGTCATATTGGTGATGTATTAACAATGGTGTACTCAGGCTTCCAATAAGAACTTTCTCCTGAGAAAAGTGGCATTTATCTCCTTCCAGAAAACATATTTTCAAAGTGAGTTCGTAGGCTAAATATGTCCTAGGGTGCGAGAATGACCCATTCTCGCAGGCCACCTTCATCTAGGGTGTGAAATTCTCTCAGGTTTCCCTATACACAGGGTGTGAACTTGTTTTTGAGCTTGGAAAAGAGAAGAAGTCTCAAAGGTTCTAGAAGGGAATATTTTAGAAAATGAGTTGGAATTCGTATGGTTGTGATTTTACCGGCTTCTCTGATTTGGTGGGATCATTCTCATCCATGTAACCATCGAACCCTCTCCTATATATTGAAAGGATTCTCATGGAAAAGGTTAAGCAATATTAATTGAAGAATTGGTGAAGGAATTGTGTGAAGAACCCTGCTTGAACAGAAGTTTGGAGACTCTAGTAGGTCTATCAAGAGGAATTGGATCTTCTTCATGCAAGTTCAAGAACAAGTGTGTGTGTTGGAACCAAGAGCCATTGAAAGGAAGCTTGCGACATCAAGGCGATCATGTTGTATCTTCTACTTTCAATTAATATGATACAGTGGCATGTCCCTTTCCTATCAAGTCATTCTTACTTTATTGTGCAATTCCTTGATCATATGCATAAGTTGACATTAAATACATTGTGCTATCTTCACTTTGGTTGGTTTGTGTTGTCCTGGTCTTGACCTCACGAGAGCACCAGAGTGAAGCGGGAGAAATAAAGACTTAAGGAAGTGATACAAAGGTATGTAACTTGTTCCTCCTTACTAGCTAATTCGATGGTCATAACTTAGGGAAAGAGTCATGTCCTGTCCTGTTTTGTTCTAGATCCAGGTGGATCTAGGGAGATCTGTTAGTGTCCTCACCTACCGATTAGTCCGATAACAAGTACTGCCATGGTTTTATCGACCCCGAAATGCCCAACGACCCGACTGCAGTGCACCTCCCAACTAATATTGGCACACTCGCTTGAAGGAACACAAAGATGTCCCAAGTGACATAGCAGGGCATCCTGGAGGTGAAAATTAGGAACTTTCCTACCCTCCAAGAGTGTATTGTATGTGTGGTCGAATTCTGGATCACTTTTGTAGAGAAGTGACCAACTGGAAGTCTCGTACCCACAAGAGTTGAGCACCGTGGTTAGAGCCATGATAGGGAGTCGTCTGAAGTAGTTTGCAACATTATTGGTGCTTCCTTTCTTGTACTTAATGTTCAAATTAAACTGTTGCAGGTATGTGGACCACTTCCAATGACGATCCTTCTACAAATTCCCTTGTGTCTGTATGAACTGAAAGGGTCGATGGTCTGTGTGGATGACTGTTTCCTTTCCCAAAATGTAATGCTTCCATTGTCGGCAAGCCTGCACAATGGAATACATCTCCTTGTCATAAGTGGGATACTTCTGGACTGTGTCATAAAGTGTCTCACTGTGATATGCCACTGGATGCCCCTGTTGAGTAAGGACTACCCCAATAGCATAGCCGGAGGCATCTGTCTTGATCTCAAATGGTTGTTGCAAGTATGGTAATGTGAGCACTGGTGTAGAGAAGAGACGATGCTTCAAATCATCGAATGCCTTCTGTTGAGATTCGGACCAAAATAATTTTTCTTTCGCTCCTCCCTTGGTGACTTGACTCAAGGGCCAAGTGATATGAGAGAATCCCGAAAAAAAGTTGAGGTAGAAATTTGCAAGACCCAAAAAGATGCGGAGATCTGTTAGGGTGGTTGGGGCTGGCCAATCCTGAATGACTTGGATCTTGGCTGGATCCACATGCACCCCCCGCTCATCAATAACGTATCCTAGATACTGAACCTAGGTCATGCCAAAGTGCACTTCTCCAAATTCGCACACAACTTGTGTTGCCGTAGTGTTTGGAGGACTTGTCGGATGTGGTGGAGGTGCTCTTCCCAAGTCTGGCTGAAGATCAGAATGTCATCCAAGTACACCACTACAAATGAGTTGGTCAATGGTCACAATATGTCAT
Source organism: Picea engelmannii (assembly GCA_009831015.1). Lineage (NCBI taxonomy): Eukaryota > Viridiplantae > Streptophyta > Pinopsida > Pinales > Pinaceae > Picea > Picea engelmannii. Next base: position 1,280,763 of record ML777103.1, on the reverse strand, counting down.
CCATTAGTCTCATGAAGGTTGCAGGGGCATTCGTCAGCCCCAAAGCATGACCAACCATTCGAAAAGGCCTTCCTTGTATTTGAAGGCAATCTTCCACACATCAGAGGGTTTGATTGGTACCTGGTGATACCTAGACTTCTAGTCGATCTTGCTGAAATATTTCTCCCCCTTGAGTTGGTCCAGAAGGTCATCAATCTATGGGATCAGGTACCTATTCTAGACAATGATCTTGTTCAGTGCCTGATAGTCAATGTAGAGTCTCCGAGTCCCATTCTTCTTCTGCACTAGCATGATCGGGCTCCCACAGGGTGATGAACTTGGTCATATGTGACCTTTCTGCAACATCTCCTGAATTTGCCTCTTCATTTAGTCATTCTCTAGAACAAAGCACCGATATATCGGTCCATTGGGAAACGACGCACCTACGATTAGATCGCTGGGGTGCTTGACCTGATAGTGTAGAGGCACCCCAGCGGGGGAGGTGAAGATGTCCTCGTACTCCTCCACAACCTTATCCATCTATTGCTGTCGTGTAGAGGGGCCTTTCTTGGAGTTCGTGGCCACAATCTTCTTCTCTCCCTTAGGGTGGATCATCAGAAAAACAAATTTCATGGTTTTGGAAATGAGATTACTGCATTGTTTTGCAGTAACCAAAGAGATGGTTGTAGGTGGTGCTATTTCTGGTATCCTGTACAACTTATTTCCCCAAGTAATAATAACATCATGAGGCCTAGACTCATACACAACATGTCACTTCCACAAGTATGGTTGGCCTAATAATACATCAGAAACATCAAGAGGAGAAATGTCACATAATACCTCATCCATGAAGTGCTTGACGTTGTAGGGAAGGCGACATTGTTGGCTTATGTGGAGGTCCCGTCCTTGGTGCAACCACCCGATGGTGTATGGTTGTGGGTGTGTTGTGGTTGGAAAGCCCAGTCATTTCATGACCTCTACTAATATGAGGTTCTTCTGGCTCCTGCTGTTGACAATGAACTGTAACGGGGAACCCTTTACCCAGATCTGGGAATGGAAGAGGTTCTCTGCCTCCTCTGGATCTTCTAGTTCCTTCTTCTGGATCTTCGTGGTGGCAATGGTGGCATTGGGATCTGCATCGATAATATACTTCCTCTTGTCATTCTCCTTATCGAGTTATGATTCAGAGTCAGAGCTTGCATTCAATTTAGAAGCCTTCAACTCGGCTACCAGTGACTGCTTGGCCCGACACTCACTTGTGTTGTGAGTGGAGCTCTTATGGAGCTCACACCACTTCCCCGTGTCCTTTTTTGGATTTGTGATGTTGTTCTTTGCTTGCAGCTTTGGCAGGTTGTCCTGGGCCACCCCTCCTTAGCTTGGTCCTTTGTTCGATGGTTTGGGGTACCTTTCTCTTGCTTCTGATTCATAGACCCAAAGTCTCACTTCTTTTGTTCGACCTTCTGCTCAATCTTGGTAGCATACTGGTATGCCGCACCAAGCGAGGAGATGTTGAGGAACTCCATTTCCTCCTGAATGTATCTATGAAGACAACTACGGTACTTTAACACAAAATTTTTCTCCAAATATTTGATACCAAACTTTGTGCGTAGGATATGGAACAAATTCATTAGCTCATGCACATCTTGGTCTCTTTGCTACCACAATGTAGTCCATTGTATGTATTTGTCCTCATAGCTCCCCATGGGATAATATTGTTCCTTGATGGTGTCTCAGAAATAATTCCAAGTGGCTATGACGAATAACAAAGAGGGTTCCCCCTTTCTCTATTGCTCCCAATAGGTTTCCCACCAGTCCTTGACATGGGGGGTGGCTTTAAGGAGTGAAAAAATAATGCTTTCTCGGTCGAAAAAGTCATGAACCAAGAAATATACTTCTAGCAGATTCAACCATCTATCAATGCCATCTGCATATATTTGGCCCTCAAATATGAGAATGTCAAAGTTTACTTGTACCTTAAAAGGAGTGGTTCCTCCAGAGTGGTTGTTGGATGTAGATGCATTGCCAGTGGGCAGCTGTTGAAGGATCTGGGCAAAGTTGTCCATCATCGCGTTCCTTTGTTTCTCGAGGGCCTCCTCGAGCAATAATTTGATAGGATCTCCTGCTCCCTCATCTTTATTTTCTTCCCCCATGGGCAGCCATCGGGGTTTGCGAGGCTGATCTTGCAACGATTCAATCATATCGAGCCCTAACTCCTTATACCCTGATCTCGTTGGGGACATACAAAGAAAGATCAAGAAAGAGCAGATTGCTCTGTGTTATTGGAATAATTGGTAGGTACAAACACTAATATATCTCCCTAGATCCACCTGGATCTAGAACAAAATAGGACAGGACACGACTCTTTCCCTAAGTTGTAATCATTGAATTTACTAATAGGAAGGAATAAGTGACATACCTTTATATCACTTCCTTAGGTCTCTGTTGTTCCCGCTTCACTCCGGTGCTCTCGTGAAGTCAAGTCCAAGACAACACAAACCAACCAAAGTGAAAATAGAAAAGTATATTCAACGCCAACTTATGCATATGATTAAGGAATTACACAATAAGGTAAGAGTGACTTTATGGGAAAGGGACGTGCCGCTGTATCATATTAATTGAAAGTAGAAGATACAACCTGATCACCTTGATGTTGCAAGCTTCCTTTTAGTGACCCTTGGTTCCAACACACATAATTTCTCTATTCTTGCATGAAGAAGACCCAATTCCTCTTGATAGACCAAATAGAGTCTTCAAGCTTCTGTCCAAGCAGGGTTCTTCACACAATTCTTTCACCAATTCTTCATTCAATCTTGCTTAACCTTTTCCATGAAAAACCTTTCAATATATAGGAGAAGGAGAGATGGTTACATGGATGAGGATGATCCCATCAAATCTGAGAAGTCATTAGAATGAAAACCATGCAAATTCCAACTCATTTTCTAGAAGATTCCCTTCTAGAACCCTTGAGACCTCTTCTCCTTTCCAAGCTTAAAAACAGGTTCATACCCTGTGTATAGAGAAGATTGTGATAAGTTTGCACCCTAAGTGTGGGTGGCCTATGAGAATGAGGGATTCTCTCACCCTAGACCATAGATAGCCTGTGAAGTCATCTTAAAAATATGTTTTTGGAAGAAGACAACAATCATTTTTCTCAGGCAAAAAGTGCTTGTTGGGAGCCTGGATACAACATTGTTGAAACATCACCAGAGTGACCAAAATCATGTGTAACACTCTGATAGCACTGATCTAGATTTATGCAAGAACACAATGAAATACAAAAATACACATAAACATAGATATGCAACGGAAGTAAAACTTCATTTCATTAACAACAAATGTCTAAAATATGCTTACAGACAGAATGGAAATAAAATAGCTCGGCCACTAGTAGCTTATCTCTGAGAAGAGATGTGGTGGCTACTGGCCTATGAAATCTGTTTTACAATGAGTCTCGAAGGCCTATTTATTATTGAGAAACAATGAAAAACCCTAAACATCCAAAAACCTAACCCTAGGAGATGAAACACCAAAATATGGGCCCCGTTGGGGTAAATTAGTACATCAATTTCCCAGTGTTGTAACTTTGGCATACTATCTTCATTTGATGCACATGATGCATCATTAGAAATATCTATCCGAGGACTACACTGCTGATAGAGAATATCGAGTTTGTAATGGATTGATATTTGCCAAAGCATTCATGCCCAAAAACTGTCATTTAGGGCCTCAAAACGGCTCTGGAAGTTTAGGACCCAAACAACTACTAAAAATAGTAAATTGTGCTACAATTAAGGAAGATGAAAAACTGAAAGAAACAATGGTGTGGGTCCAAGTGGAATAGGTGGGTGGCCACCAATATCCACCTGGATCATTCCTCCCCCATTAGGAAGCAATGGTCCCCATTGCGTTGAGTTCCTCCATGAGATGAGGAAACTTCTGTTGAACTTGGTCCCTGGTGAGCCACTTGCCTTGGTGAAGGAGTTGGCCTACTTTGACAAATCGATATATATGGATCCTCTGCTGGCAGGTGTTCTTGATATGTGTGTCCATAATACGATCAATTGTGGCTTGCTCCATGCAATCTGGATTTAACTCTGTTGGTGTGAGTTGTTTTTCCATGTTAGATGTGTCCAGTAGAGGTGGAAAGTAGGGCCAAAGGCGGTCGTGTTACCCATGATTTTGGTCATCATGATGGTGTACTCAGGCTCCTCATAAGAACTTTCTCCTGAGAAAAGTGACATTCATATCTTCCTAGAAAACTTACTTTTGAAGAGAGTTCGCAGGTTGCTAATATACTAGGGTGTGAGAATGACCCATTCTCGCAGGCTACCTTAAGCTAGGGTGCGAACTTCTCGCATTGTGCTACATAGCTAGGGTGTGAACTTGTTCTAAAGCATGGAAAAGATAAATTCTCGATGGTTCTAGAAGGGAATCTTCCAGAAGAATGGGTTGGCATTTGAATGGTTATCCTTTTACTGGTTTCCCTGATATTTTTGGATCATTCTTATCCAAGTAACCATCTCATTCTCACCTATATATTGATGGAATTCTCATGGAAAAGGTTAAGCAAGATTCATTGGAGAATTGGTGAAAGAATTGTGTGAAGGACTTAGCTTGAACAGGAGCTTGGAGACTCTAGCAAGTATATCAAGAGGGATTTGATATTCTTCATACAAGGATCGAGCAAGTGTGTGTGTTGGAGCTAAGAGCCACCGAAAGGAAGCTTGCGACATCAAGGCGATCAGGTTGTGATATTCTACTTTCAATTAATATGATATAGTGGCATGTCCTTTTCCCATAAAGCTATTCTCACTTTATTGTGTAATTCCTTGATCATACACATAAGTTGACAGTTGAATATATTTTTCTATCTTCACTTTGGTTGGTTTGTGTTGTCTCAGTCTTGACCTCACGAGATCACCGGAGCGAAGCAGGGGCAACAGAGACCCTAGGAAGCGATACAAAGGTATGTTACTTGTTCCTTCCTACTAGCTAATTCAATGGTCATAAATTATGGAAAGAGTCATGTTCTGTCATGTTTTGTTCTAGATCCAAGTGGATCTAGGGAGATCTGTTAGTGTAGGCACCTACCGATTAGTCCAATAACAAAATTGGGGACTCCACTGGGGATATAACCCCTTTTCTTTGTGGTTTTTGGTATTTTTCCTTGGCCATTTTCCCTTGCCTTACCTTTCTCATTTCATATCAATCTCTGAGTCTTTAGGATACCCTAATAGACCCTCTGGGTCCAGAGGCCTCTTCAAATTTTGTGTCTTTTTCCAAAAATTTGATTATTTTCAGACATTCTCGCACTGCACTCCATAGTGGCTTGCGAGAATATACTGAGTTCGCACCCTGCTTTTAGGTTCAGTATGAGGTTCTCGCACTCTGCTCAAAGCTCACCTACGAGAATGACCTATTCTCGCACTGTGTAATACTCTCAGCCTGCGAACCCTTTTTTTCAAAATTTTGGCTTTAAGACTTTTGCATGATCACCTGCCCAAATTAGTATAGGTGCCTAACAAGAGTGTTTTGGACCATTGGTTGATGTTTTCTTGTCTTCTTTCTTGTGCACGAACAGTCTTAGGAAATCAAGACTCTTCTTGTCCATTTTTCTTGACTTTCGTTTCTTGACTTCTCTACAAAGATATACTCTCTGATTTTGGAATCTGAGTGTGCTTGTTTGGTTAAGAATTGGTGATCGGTTGAAAGTTGAGCTTCTTTGTATTTATCATTTTCTCATTGTTTGAAAGATCACTTTTCTCATGCAATTGAAAAGACTAGTTTGGTTTGCTTGTTATTTTTGTTTCCATTGAAAGATTGGTTTGGGTTGTTATCTATTGCTTGTTCATTGCTTTTTTATTTTCTTCACTCTCACCATCATGGTGTAGGTCCTTTTTGAAAAGTGAACAAAATTTTTTCTTTCAAAAGCATTTTCATTTTCGAAAGTATTGAAAATCAATTGTTGAAATTATTGAAAAAGAAACAATAGAGAATTGTTATTTTTGCGTGATTTGTTGCAATTGCATTTTAAAGGAAATTGTGTCTTGTAGTTCAAGTTTGATCCGTAAAACTTCTCTTTCCCTCCCGTACATAGGATTCATTGAATGAAAATTTCTATATTTCATTCTTATCCATGCATCGCTGGGTCAGAGTCTTATACAACATCAGTTTCATCTCTGCTTCCTTTGAGTAACAACAACTCTTAATAACACTGTGCAATTGTAAAATTTAACTAGTAACTCTTTTCTAGGGCTCTATTACACCAACATTTATCTAGGCTAGTGCTTTGGAATAGATAGAGAGATACACTCTCCAAAGCACAAAACACACAATAACATCTTGTGTTAAGGAGTGTTAAATTCCATTTCCAACATCTTGTCCTGGGAAGCTCTTCTCACACAAGGGTCAAACACAAGGTTGCATTGATATTGACGGAGTTACTCACCCTGCTTTGTTGATATCGGTGTAGAGATTGCACGTATTACGGGGGTCACTCGGAGGTATACCCACAATGATGAGTGGAAGCCTTTTGAGTTGATTTCGGGCTAGATACCCTACCCTTGCATGTGGATCGGACTGTCAATTGTCCCCCTAGGCTTTATTGTTTTCTATGGTAACATTAGCGGCCTATCTTTCTAGGGTCTTACACAAGGTGACTATGAAGGGTAAAGTCTTCACGGTACCTAGAATCGACATTGGCCAAACTCACTCGGGCTCCTTGGAGGGTATAGCCACGATTATGTGTGGGAGCTTGCACCAAGGTGTAAGTCCGTTAAGCAGGTTGTCAGCGTAACTTTTCCACCCTAGCCTAGCCCCTTCTCATCTCGTTGTTGCGACGTTGGATTTCATCACTAACTAGTGGCTTCGGAATTAGAAGGTCTTGTTTGCTTGGTGTTGCTTCCTAGATTTTGTTTACTAGTGCGTGCTGTTTGTTTACCAAAGTTTACCAAAGTTTTCTTCGTAATTTTTTCGCTCGTTTACAATAGCTCCTCCACGTCGTTCACGTAGAATGCAGGGTTTATCTCCAGAGCATATGGAAGGTTCTCAACCCTTGCCTACAAGTTCACCTGAGGGCTCTCCTCAGCAGAGTGAAGTCCAAAATGTTACCACACCACAAGTGGAACGAACTGACTCTCTAGAACATTTCTGAATTACTAATACTCGAGAGGACTTTCGACTTCACCCCAATTCTGAGAACCCGTTTATGCCACTAAATTCTTCTAGAGACTTAGTTGTTACATCTTTTGGATCACCAGTTGGACCCTTTCCAGGCATAGAAGGCCAAGATCCTTTTTGGTCTATGGGTGTTTTTTGACGGAACCTTTTTGGTCCAGGCTCACCTGTGATTTCCGAAATCACCCCACCTATGATTTCCGAAATGTCTAGTTCAGAGTCAATACCATTTACTACCACCTATCATTTTCTTGGTATAGACGCCCTGCGATCTGACCACATCTTGACCGTCCCTATCGAAATGGCCCATCACACAGATACTACGAGTGTTCAAACCGGGTTTACTGTGGTTAGTCTCGCTCCCATTAGCACACCACGTATGCCCAACGTCACTCCAACACTACCACCCGGATACCGTGCATTGAATGCTTCCATTCCCACTCCTACGCAAACCCCATCCAGCTCTCCTGGTGGTCCTTCTTCTTCTGGGCACTCTCTTCCCGGTTTTATTCCAACACTCCCTCAATTTCCTTTTGGAGGACCTTCCTTGTCTTCTACTGACAGTCTTAATCCTAGTGGCACTATTCCGTCATTCACACCAAATTACCAAATTCTCGTCGGTGGACAATTTCACCAAGGTGGCATGACTCAACCCCCTCTCAGCGAGCAAATTCCTAATGGAACGCAAATCCTAGTTGGAACACAACCCCCAATTGGAACACTGCCCCCAATTGGAACAACACCTTCGATAGGAGGACTGACCCCACCTTATGGAACAAACATACCTCCATCCTTGGCCCAGTATTGGAATCAGTTGATACAACATCCTCCTCAATTCACTAGGGGGCAGTAGTTTCCAGCTGCATCTGTTATACCCCCTAGTATGGGCCAACCATATCCAGGTACGTTCAATCCCATTTGGGGCTCGACTGCTCAAACTCACGTCCCTGTTCCAGGATACAATCCCATGAGCTACTATCCTCTCCAACCACCATCGAATCTTCCTGGGTCTTCACATTATATGTAGATTGCTTATGGTCCTACTGGTTTGCCGACGGGGTTTCCTCCCCAAAGCCACCAGTACCCTCAGGTGAATCGACAGTTACCCTTTCTGGCCACTTTGGATCTTCTGGATTTGTCAAGAATTTTAAATGATCCAATCCGTCACTCTCCCCAATGGCCTACTATACTAGCCAAGTTACCATCGGACATTCCTAAATTCAACAACAAAGCAGGAGAGGAATCGAACAATCATGTTATGAATTTTCACCTATGGTGTTCCTCCAACTCGTTGATGGATGAATCTATTCGTTTATGTCTTTTTCAACGAACCCTCATAGGTTCTATTGTGAAGTGGTATATAGAATTACCACAAGGTTTCTTCTCTGACTTCAACACCCTAGCTATGGCTTTCCTCACACACTACCAGTTACCGATCCGTTATGAAACGGGGACCAACATTTTGAGTTCTTTCAAACAGAACAAGGCCACTCATATATTCAATCATATTCATGAGTGGCGATGGAGACGACGTCTCATTAAACTCAAACTCCCCCATCAGTTGCTGGCAGAATGGTTCACAAAATCATTTGTGAATGACATCGGTCGTGACATCGCCATGGGTGGAGTAGTCACGGAAGAACATGCCATAAGTCATGCTCAATATCTGGACCTCGTTTACTCACAAATGGGTACCCTTTACGACTTACTACCTGACTTACCTCGTCCTTCCACTTCCACCACTTCAACTACTCCAGCTGCTTCGCATGTAGCCGACGGTGTGATTGGCACTTTCCAAGCCTGACCACATTCCGCCTCAAGCACCAACCCCAAACCTGCTTCTTCTAATGTTCAAAATGATTCGTCTCCTGCCCCTCCCACCAGCAAGACTTCTGAGGTATATGCAGTTCAATCTACCCCAACCGATAAAAACAAATCCAAAAAGGGAAGGGGTAAGAATAAGGAGGACAAAAATACTTCTCAAGCAGAGTGAACCAAAACTACACCTATTGATGATTGAGATAAGCGCAAACCTCGATACCCCTGTCTCATCTATGGTGATGACCACTATCCACGATGCGCCGAGGTCACTAAGTTCCTTCAAGGAGCTCCAAAACCTATACGTCCCTTTTCAAAGAGTTTCGTGACATCTTCGCCTGGAGCTATGAATAAATGCCGGGTATCAACCCCGAAATTGTGATACATGAGATAAAGACATACCCTGACACTAAACCTGTCCGGCAATGCTTTTGTCCAGTCCACCCATGTAAAGCGACGACTATCAAGTTCGAAGTCGAGAAAATTCTCAAAGCTGGCTTTATTTATTCGGTGTCTCTCACTGACTGGGTTTCCAATCTTGTCCTGATTGACAAGAAACAAGGCACAATTCGTGTATGCATTGATTATAGGGATATCAAAAAATCTTGTACCAAAGACAACTTTCCTACCCCCTTCGTCGATCAGATTGTCGATGATTGCGCCGAAAGTGAAATCTTCTCTCTAATGGATGGTTTCTCCGAGTATAATCAAATCAAAATTGTTCCCAGGATCAACATAAGACTTCTTTTATTTGTCCTTGGGGTACTTTTTCCTATCGAAAACTCCCTTTCGGTCTCAAGAATGCTGGCGCAACTTTTCAACGCGCTATGTCTTATGCTTTCCATGATATCAAGCACATCGTTCAACCATATCTAGATGATTTACCCGCTCACTCAACATGTCAAGTTGATCATCCAACCCACCTCCGAGCCATTTTCGTCCGCTGTCGGTTCTACCGTATATGTTTGAATCCTCATAAGTGCATTCTCTACGTGGAATATGGCCACCTTCTAGGTTTTATCATTTCGCGTCAAGGGATCTGGGTGGATCCTTTAAAGGTTGAGGCAATCCTTAATCTCCCTCCTCCTTCTATACTTCTCCAGTTACAAAGTTTGCAATGGAAAGCAAACTTTCTTCATCGTTTTATCCCAAATTACGCTGAGATAACTCATGGATTTACGCGGTTACTAAAAAAGGGGTATGAGTTCGTATGGGATACCATCGCCAACAATGCTTTCAAATATTTGAAATTGTCCCTAACATGTGCTCCACTTCTCTTTCCCCCCGATTACAGTCGCGATTATTTCCTTTACCTTGCTGCCTCGGATTACACCATTGGTATGGTTCTCATCCAAGAGGATGATTCTAATGACGAACATGTTATCTACTACTTGAGTCGAAGTCTAACGCCTACTGAAATCAAGTATTTACATGTCGAAAAACTGGCCTTGGCTGCCGTCCAAGCCGTCCAACGCTTCAGGCACTATATCCTCTCGCGCAAGGCTACAATGATTTCTAATTGTAACCCTATGCAACACATTCTCACATGTCAATTGCTAGGGGGAAAATACTCCAAACGAATTGTGATACTCCAGGAGTTTGACTTGGAATTCGAACGCGCCAAGTCTAAGAAGTCCTTAGCATTTGCTGAGTTGATATGCGACTTTCCCTATTCTGAAACGGAAAATGTAGCAGCTGATTCATTACCCGATGAATCCCTTTTCCTCATCAGCACCGATGATATTTGGTATGGCGATATCATTATATATCTCCAAACCCAGACTTTTCGACCAACTTTGTCTAGTACTGACCGACGTCGAATACGATACCAAGGTCATCAATATATTATCCTCGAAGATACTCTTTATCGTCGGGGGATTGAATCCATTTTTTGACGCTACCTCACATTCGATGAGGCCGAGAGAGATCTTAATGATTTCCATTCTAGAGCCTGTGGTGGTCATATGTCTGGGTATGCTACTTCCCGGAAGATCTTACGAGCAGGGTATTTTTGGCCTTCTTTATTTAACGACTGCATAATCACTGTTCAAAAATGCCATTTTTTCCAGACCTATAATAACAAGATATGGTCGCATCCCGCTCCTCTTCACCCTGTGGTCTCCGTTGGTCCCTTTGAGAAATGGGGCATCGATTTCATGACATGTCCCCCCCACTCGGCCGGGGGGCATGGATACATCATTGTAGCCGTAGATTACTTTACGAAATGGGCCGAGGCGATGCCGACATTTGACAACAATGGAAAGGCTGCAACATTATTCATTTTTAATCACATCATAGCCCGTTTTGGTGTTCCCCAAGCTATCGTCACTGATCACGGTAGCCACTTTAGAAACTTCATGATGTCCGAACTTATTGAAAAGTTGGGTCTTCTCCATGAAAACGGAACGCCCTATTACCCACAAGCCAACGGCCAAGTCGAAGAAATTAACAAAGTTTTCATAACTATGCTCCGATGAATGATAGGGATTCACAAAACAAGTTGGCACACAATGTTGTTTTTGGCATTGTGGGCTTACCGGACATCCGCCAAGTCCGCTACTGGGTTTACACCTTTCCGGTTGGTCTATGGTTTGGAAGCCATTCTCCCAATTGAATGCGAGATACCCTCTTTAAAACTAGATGTTGAACTCTTACCAAACACTTCTGCTGAGGAAGAACGTCTATTATATCTTATGCGATTAGACGAAACTCGATGTGATGCCGGCCTAGTCATAAAAGCTCAGAAAAAACGTGTCAAGGCCCAATATGACAAACATGTCAAGCCTCATGTTTTCTCTGAAGGAGATCTCGTTCTCCTCTATGAACAAGATCGAGCTATGCTAGGAGATGGAAAATTCAAAGCTATGTGGAAAGGTTCTGATATCGTTCGATAAGTTTTGGAAAAAGGGGCTTATGAGTTAGTAGATTATGATGGTATCCCTTTGAGTGAACCTAGGAATGGGTTGTACTTGAAGAAGTACTATGCATAAAATCACCTATGCATGAATACTTGTAGTTTTATTGTATCATACTTCTTGTGTGTTACTATATCTTGCTTTTTTCATTATTTGGTCTCTGCCCTTATGTGACATTGTGTTTGATTTCCAGATGTTCGAGTCTTCGCTACCCTACATTGGCTTCACTGATGGCGCTAGCCGTAGTACTCAGAACCTTACCTCCGCTGCATGGGCAATTTACGCCCCTACAGACGAACTTATCTCCTTACAAGGTGTGTGTCTCGGCTGTGCAACCAACAATATTGCAGAGTATAGTTCCATTATCGAATTGTTGATTGATGCTATCTCGCTCGGAATCCATCATTTGGTTGTGCGACTCAATTCACAGCTTGTAGTACTACAGTTAAGTAATGTCTATACTTTTCTAGGTCCTACTTTGTTACGGGTGTATTTGCGAATTCGCCTCTTGGAACGTTATTTTGATTATATTGAATATCAACATATTCCTAGATGTCTAAATACATTAACTGATGCATTGGCTTACTATGTATTAGACAAACATTTGGATCATTTATAAATCAATCACATCAATTTTCACACAACACAAGATAAACCGGTAGAAGCCGTCTGTATATATAACGATCAAAAGAGTTTTTTACAAAAAGTTCTGACGTCATAGCTTCTACAAAGTGATGTCATGGATGACGTTCTTGGTAACGCACGAATACCCGAGCAACCCTATGGAGCAGTCGACGAATGGAATCTAACACTCCTACTGTATGACACTGATAACGTCGTGGAATCTCTCCAAGAGGCATGTCTGGAATATCTGCTGTCAAACCCTCTAGGTTTTGTTCCACTGCCTGATAATCCTCGGCATCCCATTGTGGCACTGGCGCTACCTCTCCTTGCCACTGAATAAGAGAAGTACCAGGAGGTCGGTAAGGTCCCACATCTGTGTCATCAAAAATGAATTTTGTATTTAGTCTATGGACGAACATATAAAAAACATTTGCATATGATAAAATTCACAAAAAACATTTAAAAAGGAAAAATGTGTACTTCTTACCAAGTTCACCCCACTGAGCACCCTCGGGCAGGACCAAGTCCGGATCTCCTCAGAAATCCAAGCCGGAATAAGCATAATCATTGACCATCAACATCTGTGGTCGCAACCAGTCGAAGAAAGTATCATCATACTTGATAATTGGTCCAGCTACGTGCCAGGCCATGAGCTGACACCATCTCAACATTCTTGGATTTGTGGGAGCCGACAAATTCCACTCAACTTGCAATATCAGTAATGGAACCCTCTCGAAAAATAAGGACACCAAAAAAGATCCGTACTCGAATTTCTTCAGGTCGCCTCGCCTGCATTTGGTCAACTGCTTTTTCATGCTACAAAGCACAACATCTGCCCAGTTAAAAACCCAAGGTTCAGTACACTCTATGGCATACTAAAAGTAACTCTGTAGCACAATGTGAGGAGCGGAGCTCCCATCCATACGAGCTATGGTGAGCAAGATAGTATGGAGGGTCAAATACCGTACTCCCCAAATAGCTACTTTCCCTTTCTTCCTCTCCGCCTCGGGAACACAGTGTAAGCGGCAGTACTCACTCATGGGCAGCCCACCACCTCTGCTACCAGTCAAGCTCACGTGGTACCCACGTCGTGACGGTCCTTTCAAGAAGTAAATGTCCTCAATATCTAAGGACAATGTGTGAACCCCTACATGGAATACTTGCTGATCGGGATCCCACATATGCACAGGGTACTCTAATAACCTGATTTGGGCCCTCATGCCCGGGATACGAAAGTACTTCAGAAGACCATAGTTTCTCAAAGTGGCAATGGTGGGTAGATGATTTCTGGCAATGGCATTATCTTCTTCATGCTTCCTTTCGCGCCATTCTAGAACCATTGTGATGGCCAAATACCTGCATAAGAAGCACAAGAAGAACATTAATAACTCTATTCATAAATTGGTTTTCTTTCATTGAGCAAAACTTCAAAAAAAATTTATGCTTTGTAGTTCTCGCAGGTGCCCTTTAGGCACAGTGCGAGTTTCTCATAGGTTATTGTGGGCTCACCTGCGAGAATGACCCATTCTCGTAGGTCCCGTGTAGCCCACCTGTGAGAATGGATGAGTGCCATATTAAACCCCAAAATAAACTCAAAATGATAGTTTTTTCTCATGAAAATGAAAAATTAAACCATGAAAGAGTAGAGGACAAAGTGCCTACCTCACTGCCATTGACAGTTCGTCGAATGGATGCTCGTAACTCCTGCAATCTGACGCCGAATTTCGAGGGTAAAAGAGGGGTTTTGGGGCTCAAATAGTGGTAAAGTGAAAATGATATGGTAAAAAGAGTTTTTATTTCTTTATATTAACTTTTACCATGTTATTGAATTTTTATAATTATTTATTTATTAAAACCTAATCCCTAATGCCCTTTTGAGTGCAACTTTTGTAGGCGTAACGACTTCGATGTTCATGTACAGGGATGTGGACATATTTTTTCTTCTTCATTGCATGTTTTGTTTGTTTTTTATGGTTTTTGTATAAAACCTCGAGCTTGGTCTTTGTCCGTTCTCACACTCGAAAATACATGAGAACACGATCGAGCATACTTTTATCACTTTTCGGGCTCAACAAGGTTATACGAAAAAGGAACCCCCCTGGAGTCCTCTTTAAGCTCTTTTCAGACTCTCTAAACATGAAAAGATAGCTGAGCGACCTTGCTATTTTCACGCTCGATAAAGTATCTGAAGAAAGCATCTGGTGGGCGATAATTTATCTCTTTTTTGGTCTCATCAGACTATGTTATGAAAAAGGAACTGAGAGAGTTCTCTTTTAAGTGTTTTTCCAGAGTCTATATGTTGGGTATGTGTTATATTCTTTGCATGTGTGTGTGTGTGTGGGTGCGCTACAACAACTGCGTCTGGCAGTCCGAATATTTTAGCTATTTGGGCGGTTATTTAGCTATTTTTAGCGGATTTTGCTATTTTTAGCTGATTTGTAAATTAATCCCGGATTAAGGGATTAGGGTTTTGGTATCTACGGAATACCTAAAAACATTGTATATATTGTATGGCGAATGGTGAAATTCAATATAATGAAAAAGAAAGGTTTTCCCGGTTGAGGGTTTCCGGTAAAGATCTATGTGTATTCTGTGTATGAGCCATTGATTAATTTCTGTATTGCTTAAGAATATATATGCATTGCTTTACTTCGCAGGTTTAAAACCTACACTATAATCATGAAAAACCTTCGAGTTTTCTATCTTTGGACTCGTTAAACAAACATCGACAGACCCGTAATGGGACTGAACCACTCCTTCTTAGGGTTCGTTAAACATACTCCGAAGGACTTATCCGAAGGATAATCTTATATCAACAAGCATATGTTATCCTCCTCAAGCGTGCGTAAAAATAAAGAGGTACTCACTAGAAATGGTAGGGGAAAATTTGAGAAAGGGATATGTTATCATCTTCATATTGACTGGAACTAAGTGTTGCTCTTGAACATGACACCCCCTATTCATTATATTTGAAGCCGGTTTGGGAAATCCATTTGTCTCTCATTCGATTTGCTACAAGGTCATACCCTGTGTCGTCTTTGAGTCAATGCTGCCAAATCATTGGTCGTGTCGTTCATATGTTCAAGAGAAGTTCATCTGAAACCTCTATTGAGTCGGCCATTTGTAGTTGTCCATTCTCTCCGTGTCAGCCTTCCCTGTGTCCAGTCCAACTTACATCATACTCTATTTCACCTTCAAAATCTGTTACTCATTTCGTGTCATTGATGGGGGATACATCAAGGCCCTCCTGTGACGAGTTTTGTTCCGTCGACTTCAGCTCATTATCCGGAAACAAGACTTAGAAATTTTTTGGTACCTTGGAACCTGCATGCCTCAATGGCAAGTTTCCTCGCTTTCGACAGTGGGTTTACATAATTGACCTCTGATCAAAAGATTCCGTCGAATGTTCGACCTCAACTCATTCATTTACATTCGAAGGATTGTACTAGAGTACCTTGGGAGTCATTGCCATTAATGGTGATTTCCTTCACACTTGTTAACAGTTTCATCAATGACCGATAATCAAGTGGTTTCTACCATGTTCTACTTTGACACATGTAATCACATGGTTAGATTTGTACTTTTGGGTGACGAGATTGAAAACTCTGGATATCATCTCTATGTCCAGGTTGTGATGGAATATGTATAATTTGCGACACATAGATCCACTTTGTATGTATCATGGCTATGTCATCTTAATTTGAATTTTCTCTCATAGATCCACAGTGTATTCCTGGTGGCTATACTATATTTTGACGACATGGATCCACAGTGTATGATTGGTGGCCATGACCTATGTCTACAATGTCATCCATTTGTGATCTGAGTATGGGAATGCCTACCTCAGAATTAATATATATGATATTCTGCAGATGCTTGATTGTTCGCAGGTTTTCGATTAGGTGCGCTCTTTGTTTCCGACACACACATGCAGCTTACAAAGTCTTTCGGCTGTCATTGATTCTGGCCTCATACTTTGGGGGGCATTCTGTTACCCATTATTTTGGTCATCATGATGGTGTACTCAGGCTCCTCATAAGAACTTTCTCCTGAGAAAAGTGACATTCATCACTTCCTAGAAAACTTACTTTTGAAGAGAGTTTGCAGGTTGCTAATATACTAGGGTGCGAGAATGACCCATTCTCGCAGGCTGCCTTAAGTTAGGGTGCGAACTTCTCGCACTGTGCTACATAGCTAGGGTTCGAACTTGTTCTAAAGCATGGAAAAAGATGAATTCTCGATGGTTCTAGAAGGGAATCTTCTATAAGAATGGGTTGGCATTCGAATGGTTATCCTTTTACTAGTTTCCCTGATATTGTGGGATCATTCTTATCCAAGTAACCATCTCATTCTCTCCTATATATTGACGGAATTTTCATGGAAAAGGTTAAGCAAGATTCATTGGAGAATTGGTGAAAGAATTGTGTGAAGGACTTAGCTTGAACAAGAGCTTGGAGACTCTAGCTAGTCTATCAAGAGGGATTTGATCTTCTTCATACAAGGATCAAACAAGTGTGTGTGTTGGAGCCAAGAGCCACCGAAAGAAGCTTGCCACATCAAGGTGATCAGGTTGTGATCTTCTACTTTCAATTAATATGATACTGTGGCATGTCCTTTTCCCATAAATCTATTCTCACTTTATTATGTAATTCCTTGATCATACACATAAGTTGAGAGTTGAATACATTTTGCTATCTTCACTTTGGTTGGTTTGTGTTGTCTTGGTCTTGACCTCACGAGAGCACCGGAGTGAAGCGGGAGAAATAGAGACCCTATGAAGCGATACAAAGGTATGTTACTTGTTCCTTCCTACTAGCTAATTCAATGGTCATAAATTAGGGAAAGAGTCATGTTCTATCCTATTTTGTTGTAGATCCAGGTGGATCTAGGGAGATCTATTAGTGTCCACGCCTACCGATTAGTCCGATAAGAGGTAGACATTGAGCACTGGGTGCAGACCAAGGAATGGTGGAATACTGATCTCAAAGGCATTGTCCCCTACAACCTTGGTGATGGTGTATGGCCCATATCGAAGTGGGTGAATCTTGCGGTAGGGTCTAGCGAGGCGCTCCTTTTGCAAATGTAGCCACACTTTGTCACCCACATGGAAGTTGTGTGGCACCCGATGTTGATCATGTCACTACTTTAACTTAGCATTGGCTCTGTCCAAGATGTCATGAAATTGTTGGTGGTTGTGTTGAATGCACTCAATGAAGTTGTTTTCCTTGTTAGCCTCAGACTGAACATGGGATGAATCTGCCTGAGACGCAAATGGCATGGCTACATCAATGGGACATAGTGGCTGAAATCCCAAGCCCACCTGAAAGGGGTTGTGGCTAGTTGAGCTATGGAGAGCCTGGTTGTAGATGTGTTGTACATAAGGGAGGCTCTCATCCTATGTGTGTGGATGCTTTGAGTTGTACATGCACAAAATGTGTACAATCATCCGGTTGACAACCTCTGTCTGGCCATTAGTTTGTGGATGGAAAGCTATGGACTTGGTGAGCTTGGTGTACATCATCGACCAGAGGCTGGACAAAAATGTACTGAGGAACCTACTATCCTGATCTGAGATGATGGAATGTGGGATCCCAAAGTGTACCCACACTCACTCAAAGAAGAGTTTAGTAGTGGCTTCTGCTGTGATATTCTTCTTGTAGGCCATCTGTTATAGGATAAATTGGTATATGCGGACACTAACAGATATCCCTAGATCCACCTGGATCTAGAATAAAATCAGTATATGTAGACACTAATAGATCTCCCTAGATCCACTTGGATCTAGAACAAAACAGGACAGGACATGACTCCTTCTCTAAGTTGCAATCATCGAATCTACTATTAGGAAGGAATGAGTGACATACCTTTATATTGCTTCCTTAGGTGTTTGTTGTTCCTACTTCGCTTTAGTGCTCTTGTGAGATCAGGTCCAAGACAACACAAACCAACCAAAGTGAAGATGGAAAAGCATATTCAATGTCAACCTATGCATATGATCAAGGAGTTATGCAATAAAATAAGAGTAATTTTATGGGAAAGGGACATTCCATTGTATCATATTAAATGAAAGTAGAAGATACAACCAGATCGCCTTGATGTCGCAAGCTTCCTTTCAGTGGTCCTTGGTTCCAACACACACACTTTCTCTACATTTGCATGAAGAAGGTCCAGTATGGCTTGATAGACAAATGAGGTCTTCAAGCTTTAATTCAAACAGGGTTCCTCACACAATTCTTTCATCAATTCTCTATTCAACCTTGCTTAACCTCTTCCTTGAGAAACCCTTCATTATATAGGAGAAGGAGAGATGGTTAAAGGGATGAGGATGATCCCACTAAATCTGAGAAGTTATTAGGATTCCAACCATGAGAATGCCAACTCATTTTCTAGAAGATCTTATTCTAGAACCTTCATAACTCCCTCTTCCTTTTAAGCTTTAAAATAGGTTCACCCCCTACCTATAGAGCAGACTGCGAACACCTCGTAGGCTAGGTATAGGGCTTCCTATGAGAATCAAGATTCTCGCACCCTACAACATAGTCAGCGTGCGAACTCCTCTTAAAAATATGTTTTATGGAAGAAGACAACAGTGACTTTTCTCAGGTAAAAGGTCCTTATGAGAGCCTGAACACATAACTGTAGAGACACCACCAGAGTGAACAAAATAATGTGTAACATAATGCCCCCGAAAGTACGAGGTTGGAACTCATGACAACCAAAATACTTTGTAAAATGTGTGTGTTTGTCAGAAACAAGGATCGCACCGAATTGGAAACCTGCAAACAATCAAGCATCTATAGAATATAATGCCAGTTCTGAGGTAGGAATTCCCATGCTCAGACCACAAATGAATAAAATCATAAATGTAGGCCATGATCACCAATCATACACTGCGGATTCATGCTGCTAATAATACCACATAGCCACCAGGAATACACTATGGATCTATGTGTTTAGAAGATGCAGATTAGGACATAGCCATGTGACATACAAAGTGGATCTATGTGTCAATAAAAATCATAAATACTCCAGCGCAACCTGGGCCAAAAAAGACGAGACCCAGGGTATTCAATCCTATCGTCTGAAAAAAGTACAAATCTAACCATGTGATTACATGTGTCAAAGTTGAACATGGTAGAAACCGCTCGATTATCGGTCATTGATGAAAACCATTAACAAGTGCGAGGGAAATCACCATTGATGTCAATGAATCCCAAGGTACATAAGTATAATCTGAATGAATGGGAATAAATAAGATGAAGTTGAACATTCGACATAATCTCTCGATTAGAGACCAATTATGTGAATCCACTGTCGAAAGCAAAGAGACCTGCCATTAAGACATGTAGGTTCTAAGGTACTAAATGATTTATAAGTATTTTTCCTGGATAAGGAGTTGGAGTCGATGGAAAAAGACTTGTCACAGGAGGGCCTTGATGTATCCCCCATCAATGACACGAAATAAGTAACAGATTTTGAGGATGAGTCAAAGTACGAATATCATTTGAAATGGACACAGGGAAGGCCGACACGGTGAGAATAGACAACTGTAAATGGCCGACTCAATGGAGGGTTTGTTTGGACTTCTCTTGAACAAATGAACGACATGACAATGGTCTTGGCAGCATTGACTCAAAGACAACCCATAATACGACTTTGTAGCAAGTCAGACGAGAGACAAATGAATTTCCCAACCCAGATTCAAATGATGAACATGGGGTGTCATGTTCAAGAGAGATGCTTACTGCCACCAATACAATTACTAAAACATATCCCTTTCCCAAAATTTCCACCACCATTTCTGGCGAGTACCTCTTTATTTTTACACAAGCTTGAGGAGGATAACATATGCTTGTCGATGTAAGCTCATCCTTCAGATGAGTCCCTCGGAGTACATTTAACAAACCCTAGGAAGGAGTGGTTTGGTCCCATAAAGCGTCTTTCAATGTTTGTTTAATGAGTCCAAAGATAGAAAACTCGTGTTTTTTTATTTTTTGAGAGTGTGAAAAACACTTAAAGAAAACTCTCCCATTTCCTTTTTCGTAAATTAGTTCGACGAGACCAAAAAAGTGATAAACTATCGCTCATCAAACATTTTCTTCAAATACTTTTACGAGTGTGAAAAGAACAAGATCGCTTGACAATCTTTTTGTTTTTATGGAGCGTGAAAAGAGCTTAAAGGATACTCCCTTATTTTCGTTGTTTTCATGTTACCATGACGAGTACGAAAAGATGACAAAAGTATACTCGGTTACGTTCACATGTATTTTCGAGCGCAAGAACGAACGAAGACTGAGCTCGAGGTTTTTCCTACAAAACCCTAAAATGATATTCATACATGTGATGAAAAAAGGGAAAAAATACTTGCACACCGTCATTCAAGCTTCTAGGTCACCTACCTGCGAAAAAAAAAAAAAAAACCCATACTCACAAGGCTATCAGGGTATTAGGTTTTTAAACAAAATAATAAAAATAATATACAAAAAATCAATAAGAAATAGTAAAAAAGTGAATAAATATGGGTGAAAAAGCCCTTTTCACCATTTCATTGTTTTTTTGCCAAAAACTTGTCCAACACACCTCTTTTTCTCCAAATTTCTTTGCTCGATTGCGGGAGGTACAGGCGGTTATTCAGAAAATGGTTTCAGCCAACGAGGTAATCTTCTGATTCTTCAACTTTTCCATGGTTTACTTTTGATTTTTATTGGCAATTTTTAGAGTTTTGAGTCCATTTTAGGGCTAGTAGGTGCGCTCAAGCATTCTCGCAGGTGGGCCTTCGGGACCTGCGAGAATCTAAGATTTTCGTAGGTGGGTTTCAATGCACCTGCGAGAATCTCTCACTATACAAAAACTTCACCTGCGAGGGCCGAAAAGTAGATTTTTGTGTGTGGCTTTTCTCAATAAAAAATTGTTTAAGAGGTTAAAAGGAGTTGCTAACTTTC
Organism: Picea engelmannii; assembly: GCA_009831015.1. Taxonomy (NCBI): domain Eukaryota; kingdom Viridiplantae; phylum Streptophyta; class Pinopsida; order Pinales; family Pinaceae; genus Picea; species Picea engelmannii. Next base: position 1,259,309 of record ML777103.1, on the reverse strand, counting down.
TTCTCATGGATCCATTCTAGGTATTGATCATCACGATGTTGGAATGGAGGGAAAGGGAACATGATGAGGATGATTCCATTGCTAAAAATGATCTGCGTATAGTTTCTACCCTCTGGGAATGTGGTCTTTTAAAATTTTTCAGGATCCTGGGCATGAGAGCCCAAATCAGGTTGTTAGAGTACCTGGTCCACATGTGGGATGTGGATCAACAGTTATTTCATGTAGGGGTCCACACGCTGAAACTAGATTTTGAGGATATCTATTTTCTGATGGGGTTGTCATGACATGGATCCCATGCGACTCTGACCAAAGGTAAGGGTGGTGGACTTTCTATGAGTGAGTATGTTCGCCAAAATTGTTTTCCTGAGGTAGAGAGAAGCAAGGGTAAAGTTTCAATTTGGGGAGTCCAAGACTTGACCCTAAAAAATATCTTGTTTACCATTTCATGCATGGATGGGAGCGTTGCTTCGCACATGGCTCTCTAGAGATATTTCCAATATGCAATAGAGTGCAGCAAGCCTCAGGTTTTCAACTGGTCAGACGCGACTCTCCGCAGTATGAAGAGGCAACTGACAAAGTGCAGAAGGGGTGACTCGAAGCAGTTTGAGTATGGGTCACTTTTAGTGTCATTATTCCTTGAGAGGGTCCCACTGCTGCGACTACAAGTAGATTGGGGTTTACCGGCCCCACAGCATCCGAGGATGCTGAGGTGGTGTAACCTCATGGCACGACACGTAGCAGGGCCTATAGTCAAATATAATGATTCATTTTTTGACTGGTTGAGACCCCAGATGCTGATGATTGATGACTACACATACATTGGTTTGGATTTTTGAGGAGATCCGGATTTGGTCCTGCCTGAGGATGCTCAGTGGGGTGACTTAGGTGAGAAGTGCACATTTTGTTCTTTTTTAATGTTTTTGCAAATTTTATTATATGAAATTATTTTATGTCTATCCAAGGACTAATCAAAAATTTCTTTTGATGACATAGATGTGGGTCCGTATCGACCTCCAGGAACGTTTTCCATCTAGAGATGAGGAGAAGTGGCTCCAGTGGTAATATGGGATGCTGAGGACTATGAGGTAGTTGAACAGAACTTAGAGGGACTGATTGCGGATGTCTCAGACATCGCTATTGGGGAGATCCCAAGGCATTATCAACGCCATACTGTGGGCGTGTCTGAGTCTCTTAGTAGACTGCTCCATAGGGTAGCCTGAGTAGTTGTATGTTACCGTGAGCGTCATCCGTGATGCTATCTTGTAGAAGCTATGGGCTTCATATTTTGAGATTTTGGTCTTTGGACATAAACTTTTTGTAAAAACTTTTGATTGTTATATACATATATACGGCTTCTACCGGCTTATCTTGTGTTGTATAATACATGTGATGTGTGATTGGTTTATAAATGTCCCAAATATTTGTCTAACACATAATTAGCTAAAGCATCAGTCAATGTATTTAGACATCTAGGAATGTGCTGATATTCGATGTAATCAAAATAACGTTCCAAGAGGTGAATTCGTAAATATACCTGTAATAAAGTAGGACTTCGAATAGCATATACATTACTTAACTGTAGCACTACTAGCTTTGAATCGAGTCATATAACCAGGTGGCAGATACCAAGAGAAATAGCATCAGTCAACAGTTCGATGACGAAGCTATATTCTGTGATATTATTGGTTGCACGACTGAGGAAAACACCTCATAGACTGATAAGTTCGTTTGTGGGTGTGTAAATTGCCCATGCAATAGAAGCTAAGTTCTGAGTACTACAACTAGTGCCATCGGCAAAGCCAATGTGGGGTAGCGAAGACTCCGACATCTGGAAACCAGGCACAACGCAAGGTAAGCGGTTGAGGGTAGAGACCAAATAATGAAAAAACACACTAAAGTGACACAAAAGAGTATGATACAATAAAATAAAAGCACTCATGCATAGATGACCTAAGCATAGTGCTTCTTTAAGTAAAGCCCATTTCTAGGTTCACTCAAAGGGAATCCATCATAGTCCATTAACTTGTAGGCTCCTTTCTCCAACACACGTCTGACGATATAAGGACCTCGCCACATAGCCTCAAATTTTTCGGCTCCTAACAAATACCGATCTTGTTCATAAAGGAGGACTAGATCTCCTTCAGAGAACACGCGTGGTTTGACATGTTTGTCATATTGAGCTTTGACGCATTTCTTCTTGGTTTCTATAATTAGGGTGGCATCATGACAAGTTTTGTCTAGTTGCATAAGATACAATAGACGTTCTTCTTCAGTAGAAGTGTTTGGGAGAAGTTCAATGACGAGATTTAGATATGGTATCTCACATTCAATCGACATGATGTATTCTATACCATAAACTAACTGAAAAGGTGAAAACCTAGTAGCAGACTTGACAGATGTCCGGTAAGCCCACAATGTCGAAAACAACATCGTGTGCCAACTAGTTTTGTGAGTCCCTATCATTCGTCAAAGCATGGTAATGAGGACTTTTTTTATTGCTTCAACCTAGCCATTGGCCTGTGGGTAATAGGGTGTTGAGTTTTCATGGCGAAGACCCAACTTTTCAGTGAGTTCAGACATCATAAAGTTTCTAAAGTGGCTACCATGATCAGTAACGATAGCTTGGGGAACACCAAACTGAGAAATGAGATGATTGAATATGAATAGTTCTACAGTCTTTCCCGTATTATCGAATTTTGGCATTGCCTCAACCCATTTTGTAAAATAATCTACGGCTACAATAATGTATCCATGCCCCTCGAACCAGTGAGGGTGACATGTCATGAAATTGATACCCCATTTCGCAAATGGTCCAACAGACTACAGTTTGTAGAGGAGCAGGGTGTGATCATATTTTGTTGTTGTATGTTTGGCAAGCATGACATTTTTGGACGAAGATAATGCAATCTTTGAATAAAGAGGGCCAAAAATATCCATCTCATAGGATCTTTTGGGCAGTAGCATACCCAAACATGTGACAACCCCATGCTCCAGAATGGCAGTCATTCGAGGCTTTCTCGACTTCATCAAAGGTGAGACATCGTCGAAAGACGGAGTCAACCCCACGGCGATAAAGAGTCACCAAGGATAATATAATGACAGGCTTGGTAACATATTTGACGACGATCAGTGCTAGACAAATCGGGCTGTAAAGTCTGAGTTTGGAGATATATAATGATATACCCATACCAAAGGTCGTCAGAACTGATCAGGAAGAGGGATTCATTGGGTAATGAATCCTCTGCTACATTTTTCGTCTCAGAACAGGGAAGGTCACAAATCAATTCGACAAACACCAAGGATTTCTTGGAATTAGCGCGTTGGAACTCTAAGTCAAAATCTTGGAGTATTACGATCCATTTGGAGTATTTTCCCCCTAGAAATTGGCATGTAAGAATGTGCTGCATAGGGTTGCAGTTGGAAATAACAGTAGTCTTGCGTAAAAGGATATAGTGCTGGAAACATTGGACAGCTTGGACGGATGCCAAGGCCTGTTTTTCAACATGTAAATACTTGGTTTCGGTAGTCATGAGACTCTGACTCAAATGATAGATGACATTTTCTTCATGAGAATCATCCTCCTGGACGAGAACCATTGAAATGGTAGAGTCCGAGGTTGCAAGATAAAGGAAATAATTGTGACTGTAATTGGGTGGGAAAAGTAGTGGGGTACGGGTTAAATTTAGTTTCAAATCTTCGAGATCTTTGTTAGAAGTGGTGTCCCATACAAACTTAGAACCTTTCTTAAGTAGTCGAGTAAATCCAAGGGTTAACTCAGTGTAGTTTGCGATGAAACAACGTAGAAAGTTTGTCTTCCCTTGCAAACTCTATAACTGGCGGAGTGAGGAAGGAGGAGGGAGATTAAGAATTACCTTGACCTTCAAAGGATCTACTTTGATCCCTTGACATGAAACAATAAAACCCAAAAGTTGGTCGGATTCGACACAAAAAACACATTTGTGTGGATTTAAGCGTATATGGTAAAACCAACATTGAAGGAAAATGGCCCAGAGGTGTGTTGCATGATCGACATGACACATGGAATGAGCCAGTAAGTCATTGAGGTATGGTTACACGATGTGATTTATATCATGAAAGACATAAGACATAGCACGTTGAAAAGTCGCGCCAACATTCTTTAAACCGAAGGGTAGTTTCTGATAGGTGAAAGTTCCCCAATGACAAATAAAGGAGGTCTTGTGTTGATCTACGAGTACGATATTGATTTGATTATATCTGGAGAAACCATCCATCTGGGAGAAGATTTCACTTCCGACACAATTGTCAATGAACTGGTCAACGAAGGGGGTAGGAAAGTTGTCTTTAGGACAAGATTTATTAATATCCCTATAATCAACGCACACGCGGATTGTACCTTGTTTCTTGTTAACCGAAACTAGATTGGAAACCCAGTTAGTTAGAGCCACAGAGTAAATAAAGCCAGCTTTAAGAAGTTTCTCAACTTCAAGCTTGATGGCGGCTTCTTTACACAGGTGGACTGGACGAATTCATTGCCGGACGGTTTTAGCACCCGGGTATGTCTTAATCTCGTGTACAACAATGTCAGGGTCAATACCTAGCATTTCTTCATAGCTCCATGCAAAGACGTCACACAATTCTTGAAAAAGAGACTTATAGGTGACAACTTCAGAATGGGAACACGAAGCTCCGATATGTACATTTTCGACAACTCCAGGTTTAATGGATATGTCGAGGGGGATCGTGGGTGAGATATTACTTAAGTTCCCTTCGTAAAACATATCGTGTGTAGACTCGGGAATGGTATAAATGATGACAATGGTCGATGGAGTCGAGATTCGTTGGTAACTCTCAACAGTGTGTTGTTCCAGGAAGTGAATGGAACGATGATGTACATTGTCCCAAGGGGTGTCTTCCATGGACATAACAGACATAATCATCTCGTTTGTAGAAAAAATGACATGGAATGGATCGATAGATGAATCACTAAGAGAGGGGGTAGAAGGGGTTGCTGATTGAATGGCCTGATAAGCTGATTCGACCAGACTCAAAGGCATTTGGTATCCATAGCGAAGATGATCACCGGGTTGGGTACTATCCATAGGTCATAAAATGTAGGGGTTTCTCGAACAAAGGTGGAAATCATGTTGATCGAGACGACAAATAGATGTGGAACATTGGGTGGTGGAATGGGGAAAGTACCCATCAAAGAGGAATCTTTAAGAAACCCACACCGACATTCTCATATCCAATGGGTGTTTTTGCAATGAACGGTACATTGCTGGTGCGTGCATCAGAGTTAAAGAAGAACAATTGGTCCACCACAACTAATTTTCCTTAATGTGGGAAACGTACGACATGGAAAAGAGTGGACACAACTTCATGCATGGAATCGATCCAACTACAACCAAGTAAAAGATTATAATCGAGAGGAGCGTCAAAGACCTTGACTTCTATGTTGACCGTTTTACCTTCTAGCGTAATAGGCAATGAAGGGAGGACACTGTAAGGTTTAAATCCAGAGCCATTAAAGGCTTTGAGCATGTTGTGTGATTTGGTTAAGGGAGGAGAGCCAATGGCTTTCCAGTAGGTAATAGACATGACACATGTCGAGGCACCCTCATCAATAATTGTTCTACAAATGTTCTTGTCGGAGACAATAACTTGTATTTGGAATGCGAGTTGAGGGGGTAATCTTGGAATGTGATCTTCCAAGTCAAAAATTATTAAATTTGTATCGGTAAGATCGATTCCACCAATAGATTTCAATAGTGCCTTCCGTTGTGTAGAAAAAATATGAAGGACTTTGAGGGCTGACATCGCAGACGGTGCTTGGGCCAGATCTTCGACAATACTATAGTTCTGGGCAGCATGCGCATGAGGATTGAAAGCAGATTTTTGGACAACACCCTTTGAGGGAGGGCGAAGAAATGTATGTAGGCTCGGTCGTTCGAGATGAAGAGGACTGTTGGTAGTGGATTCATGGGAGAATGTTGGACCAACTAAGGAGGTATCTCATCAACCTTCTCTTTGGAGGAAGAATAATCTTTGGCTCGAGTGGTAAGTGTGATGTCATTCTTATTTGAATCACCTGTACACATTAATACATAGGATGTAGTGGAGGGGAAAGGTTGGTCATAAATGACCAATTGGTCCTGTTGTTGAGAAGGGAAGGGTTGTGAAAACACGACCGGAGTAGGCAATTTTAAGGTCCCTTGAAGGAACTTAGTAACCTCGGCTCGTCTTGGACAATCCTTAGTGCAGTGATCATCACCACAGATAAGACAAGGGTATCGGGGTTTGCACTTATCCTTATCGTAAAAAAGTTGTGTTTTGGTCTTCATAGATTGTAGATTATTTTTATCCTCCTTGTTCTTACCCTTTCCTTTTTTGGATTTATTCTTTCCGGTGGGAGTAGATTGAACAGATCTCACCTCAGAAGTCTTGCCGGTGGGAGGGGTAGGAGACAGAGCATTTTGAACATTAGAAGCAATGGGTTTGGGGATGTTGCTAGAGGCTTGTGCAAAGTGGGTTGGGCATGGAAAGTGCCAATCACACCGTTAGGTGCATGAGAAGCAACAAGGGTAGTTGAAGTATAGTAGTAGAAGGATGAGGTGCGTCAGGGAGTAAATCGTAAAGAGTACTTGTTTGTGAGTAAACGAGGTCAAGGTATTGAGCATGATTGATCGCCTGTTCTTCTGTGACAACTCCACCCATGGAAATGTCACAAGCGATGCCATTCACGAATGATTTCGTGAACCACTCTGCCAATAACTGATTGAGAAGTTCGAGTTTGATGAGACGTCATTCCGTCGCCACTCATGAATGTGATCAGAGATATGAGTGGCTTTGGTTTGTTTGAAAGAACTCAAAATTTTGGTTCCCATTTCGTAATGGATTGGTAACTGGTAGTGGGTGAGGAAATCCATGGCGGGGGTGTTAAATTCAGTGAAGAAGCCTCATGGTAATTCTATATACCACTTCGTAGAGGAACCCATGAGAGTTCGTTGAAAAAGACGTAAACGAATAGAGTCATCCATCAAGGAGTTGGATGAACACCAAAGGTGGAAATTCATTACATGATTTTTCGGGTCCTCTCCTGGTTTACCATCAAATTTAGGAATGTCATATGGTAGTTTGGCCGGTATCACGAGCCATTGAGGAGAGTGACGGATATGATCATTTAAAATTCTCGACAGATAAGGGAGGTCTAGGGTGGCTAAGAAGGGTAATTGTCTATTCATGTGGGGGTACTGGTGACTTTGGGTAGGGAGTCCCGTAGGTAGATCAGTAGGACTGTAAGAAGTTGACATATAATGCGAAGATCCGAGAAGATTTGGTTGTTGGTGTGGAGGCAGATAATTTATAGGGTTGTATTGGTGAGGGATGTTCCCTGGAACAGGGGCGTGGGGTTGAGAATTCGAGCCCCAAATAGGATTGGACTAACCTGGATATGGTTGGCCTGTACTAGGGGGTATGAAAGAGCTAACTTGAGGCGGTTTCCCCCCAGTCTAATGAGGGTTGTTTTGGATAAGATGGTTCCAATATTGGGCCAAATATGGAGGTATGTTTTGTCCATAGGGTGGGGTAGGTGGGGGTTGTGTCCCAATTGGTATTTTTCCTGCAAAAGGGGATTGGGTTTGGCCTCGGTGAAATTTTCCACCAACAGGAATCTGGTAATGAGGTGTGAAAGATTGGATGGTGCAACTAAGTTCAGTGCCTCTAATAAGGGATGGAAGAGACCCTCTGGAAGGGGGTCGAGGAAGTGTCAGAACAAAACTAGGAACAAGATGGTGCCCAGAAGGAGTGGAAATGTCAGGAGTGCCGGATGGGATTTGTGTAGGAGCGGGAACAGAAGCATTCAATGCATGATATCCAAGGGGAAGTGTTGGGGTGAATCTAGGTGAAAGAGGCATGCCAATGGGAGGTTGGCTAGCCACCGTATTCCCAGTGTGAGGACTCGTAGTATCTAGGACCATTGTATAATGGGATGTTTGAAGAGGGATAATCAAGATGTGGTCGGCTGGTGAAGTTCCTGAACCAGGGAAATAATAGGAAATAGTAAAAGGTATTGTGTCTAGATCGGTTGTTTCAGGATGTTCAGGTGTGATAGTGATATCAACACCTGCTCTTGAGCCAAAGAGATCCTTTCTAAAAATTCCAGTAGTCCAAAAAGGATCTTGACCCTTAAGTCCTGTGAAAGGTCTGGTCGGTAATCCAGAAGACTCAACAACAATTTTTTCGGAAGAATTCACTCGAACAATACATCTCACAGAGTCGGGAGGAAGTCGGAAGTCCTCTCAAGAATTAGTAATTCAGAATCATTCTAAAGAGTTATTTCTTTCCACTTGTGGAGTGGAACTGTCTTGGACTTCACTCTATTGAGGAGAGCCCTTCGGTGGGTTGGTAGGAAAGGGTTGAGAACCTTCCAGATCTTTTGGGGGTAGTCCTTGCATTCTACGTGAATGGCATGGAGGGTCAATTATGATTGCGCTAAAAAATTATGAATGGAATTCTATGGCCAACTTATGTAAACAAACAACACGCGCTAGTAAAATCTAGGAATCAAAAACCAAGAAAACAAGACCTTCCAATTCTGAAGTCATTAGTTGGTGATGAAATCCAATGTCATGACGTCGAGACAAGAAGGGGTTAGGCTAGGGTGGAAAATTTACGTTGAAAACCTGCTTAATGGACTTACACCCTGGTGCAAGATCCCACACATAATCGTGGGTATACTCTCCAAGGAGTCCAAGTGAGTCTGGCCAATGTCAATTCCAGGTACCATGGAGACTTGCCCCTCCACAGTCACCTTTTGTAAGACCCTAAGAAGATAGGCTACTAATGTTACCAAAAACAACAAAGATTCTTGGGGAAACAATTGATAGTCCGATCCACATACAAGGGCAGGGTATCTAGCCCAAAATCAACTTGAGAGGCTTCCACTCATCATTGTGGGTATACCTTCAAGCGACCCCTATAATACATGCAATATCTACACTGAGATCAACAAAGCAGGGTGAGTAACTCTGTCAATATCAGTGCGACCTCAGGTTTGACACTTGTGTGAGAAGGGCTTTCCAGGACAAAATGATGCAAATGGAATTTTACACTCCCTATCACAAGATACTATTGTGTGTTTTGTGCTTTGGAGAGTGTGTCTCACTGCCTATTCCAAAGCTCTAGCCTAGCTAATGTTGGTGTAAAAGAGCCATAGAGAACATTACTAGTTGTATTTTAAGATTGCGCAGTATTATTAAAGGTTGTGGTTACTCAAGAGGGAGATGGGAATGAAACTGGTGTTGTGTAAGACTTAGACCCAACAATGTGTAAATAGAGATGAATGATACAAACTTTTCGTTCGATGAATTCTATCTACAACAGGGAAAAATGAGTTTTCCGGAACAATGCTAACTGTGATGTACAATTCTCTTTTCAAATGAAGTACCAAACAATCATGGATGATGTAAATTCACTATTCATTTTCTTTCAATGTTTTAATGCCAATATTTTCGGAATGACTGCTTAAAAGAAAAAGACTTAATTTTTTTTTTAAGAAACCAAAATTAGGGATGGAACTAAGAAAAGGTAAGCAACCAGTGAAAATAAAATACTCAATAAACACCCAAATCAAATCTTTTAATGTAGATAAAAATAAAAATCGACAAGAAAAAGTCTCTTCAAATGTGTATGAACAAAGGACTTTTCCAAGCAGTAAGCAACCTATGAAAATAATAATTCAAACTTTTAATTCGATCAAAGACTTATTACCAAACAAGCACTCAGATCTTAGAATCTGAGATTATACCCTCATTGGTAAAAGGCCAAGAAGTAAAAACTGGGAAAAAATGATGAAGAAGAGTTTTCGATCCCCGAAAACTAATCAACCGCAAGATATGAAGTCAAGAAATAGTCAAACACTGGAAAAATAAGTTATTCCCAGGTGAACAAACCAATCTAGGTATCAAGAAGAAAATAAGGCCTGATCCAAAACTTTTACAAATGGGTTCGTAGCCTAGTAGTGGAGTACAGTGCGAGAATGAGGCATTCTTGCAGTCTAGACACTGGCAAGGTGTGAGAATGTCGCACTGGACTGAACAGTGGGGTGAGAAAATGAAAGGTTCTCATAGGCTACAGAGAGGTACAGTGCAAGAAGGTTTGTAAATTATGAAAATTTGGAAAAGGGACAAATTTTTTGAGTGAAATTCTAGGTCTAGAGAGTCTATAAGGGTCTCCTACAGACTCAGAGACTAGTTGGCAATGAAAAAAGTACACCAATAGAAAATGGCCAACAAAAAACCACAAAAATGAGTCGTATCCCCAGTGGAGTCACCAATTTTGTTATAGGATAAATCGGTATATGCAGACACTAACAAATCTCCCTAGATCCACCTGGATCTAAAACAAAACAGGACATGACATGACTCCTTCTCTAAGTTGCAATCATCAAATCTACTATCAGGAAGGAATGAGTGACATACCTTTATATCGCTTCCTTAAGTCTCTGTTGTTCCTATTTCACTGTGGTGCTCTTGTGAGATCAGGTCCAAGACATCACAAACCAACCAAAGTGAAGATGGAAAAGTATATTCAATGTCAACCTATGCATATGATCAAGGAGTTATGCAATAAAATAAGTGTAATTTTATGGGAAAGGGACATGCCATTGTATCATATTAAATGAAAGTAGAAGATACAACCAGATCGCCTTGATGTTGCAAGCTTCCTTTCAGTGGTCCTTGGTTCCAACACACACACTTGCTCTACATTTGCATGAAGAAGGTCTGGTATGGATTGATAGACAAATGGGGTCTTCAAACTTTAATTCAAACAGGGTTCCTCACACAATTCTTTCATCAATTCTGTATTCAACCTTTCTTAACCTCTTCCTTGAGAAACCCTTCATTATATAGGATAAGGAGAGATGGTTAAAGGGATGAGGATGATCCCACTAAATCTGAAAAGTCAGTAGGATTCCAACCATGCGAATGCCAACTCATTTTCTATAAGATCTTCTTCTAGAACCTTCGTAACTCCCTCTTCCTTTTAAGCCTTAAAACAGGTTTTCCCCCTACCTATAGAGAAGAATGCGAACACCTCGTAGGCTAGGTATAAGTTTGCTTGCGAGAATCAATATTCTCGCACCCTGCAACATAGTCAGCCTGCAAACTCCTCTTAGAAATATGTTTTATGGAAGAAGACAACAATCACTTTTCTCAAGTAAAAGGTCCTTATGAGAGCCTGAACACATAACTATAGAGACACCACCAGAGTGACCAAAACAATGTGTAACACCATCATAATGGACATCGTCGAGAACCTATCGACGACCATAAAAACACAGTCATTTCCATGCTTAGTAGAAGGAAGGACTGACATGTAATCCATGGAGATGGATTCCCAAGGTTGACTAGGGGTGGGAAGTGGAGTATTAAGGCCTTGATTCTTGATGGTTGGTTTGGAAATGGTGCAAGCATTGTAGGACTTTATGTACTTCCTGACATCCTATCGAAGGTTTGAAAAATAGAAATACTTTTTCAATACTGCCACAGTTTTCTCGACCCCGAAATGCCCAAAGACCTGACTGTAGTGCGCCTCCCAAATAATATTGGCACGCTCGCTTGAAGGAACACAAAGATGTCCCAGGTGACATAGTAGGGCATCCTGGAGGTGAAAATTAGGAACTTGCTTACCCTCCAAGAGTGTATTGTATGTGTGGCCAATTTCTAGATCACTTTTGTAGAGAAGCGACCAATCGGAAGTCTCGTGCCCACAAGAGTTGAGCACTGTAGTGAGCACCGTGATAGGGGGTCGACTGAGGCAGTCTGCAACATTATTGGTGCTTCCTTTTTTGTACTTAATGTTCAAATTAAACTGTTGCAGGTATGTGGACCACTTCTGATGACGATCGTTCTGCAAATTCCCTTGTGTCTGTATGAACTGCAAGAGTCGATGGTCTGTGTGGATGACTTTTTCCTTTCCCAAAATGTAATGCTTCCATTGTCAGCAAGCCTGCACAATGGAATACATCTCCTTGTATTATGTGGGATACTTTCGGACTGTATCGGAAAGTTTCTCACTGTGATATTCCATTGGATGCCCCTGTTGAGTAAGGACTGCCCCAATAGCATAGTCGGAGGCATCTGTCTCGATCTCAAATGGTTGCTCCAAGTATGGTAATGTGAGCACTGGTGCAGAGTAGAGACGATGCTTCAAATCATCGAACTCCTTCTGTTGAGATTCAAACCAAAATAATTTTTCTTTCACTCCTCCCTTGTTGACTTGACTCAAGGGCCAAGTGATATGAGAGAATCCCAACACAAACCTGCGGTAGAAATTGGCAAGACCCAAAAAGCTGTGGAGCTCTGTTAGGGTGGTTGGGGCTGGCCAATCCCGAATGACTTGGATCTTGGTTGGATCCACATGCACCCCCTGCTCATCAATAATGTATCCTAGATACTGAACCTAGGTCATGCCAAAAGTGCACTTCTCCAAATTGGCACACAAATTGTGTTTTCGCAGTGTTTGGAGGACTTGTCGGATGTGGTGAAGGTGCTCTTCCCAAGTCTGGCTAAATATAAGAATGTCATCCAAGTACACCACTACAAATGAGTTGGTGAATAGTCTCAATATGTCATCCATTAGTCTCATGAAGGTTGCAGGGAAATTCATCAACCCGAAAGGCATGACCAACCATTCATAAAGGCCCTCCTTGGATTTGAAGGCAGTCTTCCACACATCAGAGGGTTCGATTGGTACCTGGTGATACCCAGACTTCAAGTTGATATTTCTGAAATATTTCACCCCCTTGAGTTGGTCCAGAAGGTCATCAATCCCTGGGATCATGTACCTATTCCAAATAGTGATATTTTTCAGTGTCCGATAGTCAATGTAGAGTCTCCAAGTCCCATCCTTCTTCTGCACTAGCATGACATTGGTTACTGCCTACAACATTTCTGGTTAGTGTTATTTCCGGTTATTTCCGGTAGACAAGTATGGTTGGCCTAATAATACATCAGAAACATCAAGAGGAGAAATGTCACATAATACCTCATCCGTGAAGGGCTTGATGCTGTAGGGAAGGTGACATTGTTGGCTTACGTGAAGGTCCCGTCCTTGGTGCAGCCACCCGATGGTGTATGGTTGTGGGTGTGATGTGGTCGGCAAGCCCAGTCGTTTCACGACCTCTACTGAGATGAGGTTCTTCTGACTCTCGCTGTCAACAATGAAATACAATGGGGAACCCTTTACCCACATCTGGGAATGGAAGAGGTGCTCTGCCTCCTCTGGATATTCTTGTTCCTTCTTCTAGATCTTCATGGTGGCAACTGTGGCATTGGGCTTTGCATCGATAATATGATTCCCCCTATCATTCCCCTTGTTGGGTTCTGATTTAGAGTCAAAGCCTACATCCGATTCAGAAGCCTTCAACTCGGCTACCAGTGACTACATGGCCCTTCACTCACTTGTGTTGTGAGTGGAGCTCTTATGGAACTCACACCACTTCCCCATGTCCTTTTTTGGCTTCATGATGTTGTTCTTTTCTTGCGGCTTTGGCGGGTTGTCCTGGGCCACCCATCCTTGGCTTGGTCCTTTGTTCGGCGGTTTGGGGGTACCTTTCCCTTGCTTCTGATTCGCAGACCCAAAGTCTCACTTCTTTTGTTTGAACTTCTGCTCAATCTTGGCAGCATACTGGTATGTTGCACCAAGCGAGGAGATGTTGAGGAACTCCATTTCCTCCTGAATGTATCTATGAAGACAAATGCGGTACTTTAACACCAAATGTTTCTCCGAATCTTTGATACCCAACTTTGTGTGTAGGGTATGGAACAGATTCGTCAGCTCATGCACATCTTGGTCTCTTTGCTACCGCAACATAGTCCATTGAATGTATTTATCCTCATAGCTCCCCAAGGGATAATATTGTTCCTTGATGGCGTCTCAGAAAGAATTCCAAGTGGGTAAAACCGAGAATAGAGAGAGTTCCCCCTCGCTCTATTTCTCCCATTAGGTTTCCCACCAATCCTTGACATGGGGGGCGGCTTTAAGGAGTGCAAAAATAATCCTTTCTCGGTCGGAAAAGTCATGAACCGAGAAATATCCTTCTAGTAGATTCAACTATCTATCAACGCCATCTGCATCTATTTGGCCCTCAAATATGGGAATGTCAAAGTTTACTTGTACCTTAAAAGGAGTAGTGCCTCCAGAGTGGCTGTTGGATGTAGATGCGTTGTCAGTGGGCATCTGTTGAAGGATCTGGGCAAAGTTTTCTATCATCACATTCCTTTGTTTCTCGAGGGCCTCCTCGAGCAATAATTTGATAGGATCTTCTGCTCCCTCATATTTATTTTCTTCCCCCATGGGCATCCGTTGGGGTTTGCGAGGTTGATCTTACATTGGTTCAACCAGACCGAGCCCTAACTCCTTACACCCCGATCTCGTTGGGGACATGCAAAGAAGGATCGAGAAAGAGAAGACTGCTCTGATACCACTCATCCGAATTTATGCAGGAACACAATGAAATATAGAAATACACATAAACGCAGATATGCAATGGAAGTAAAAGTTCATTTCATTAACAACAAATGTCTAAAATATGCTTACAGACAGAATGGAAATAAAATAGCTCGACCGCTGGTAGCTTATCTCTGAGAAGAGATGTGGGGGATACTGGCCTATGAACTCTTTGTTACAATGAGACTCAAAGGCCTATATATTATTTGGAAACAATGGAAAACCCTAAACATACAAAAACCTAACCCTAGGAGATGAAACACCAGAATATGGGCCCCGTTGGTGTAAATTGGTACATCAATTTCCCGGGGTCATAATTTTGGCATACTATCTCCGTTTGACACACATGATACATTGTTAGAAAGATCTATCCGAGCACTACATTTTTGACATCAAATATTGAGCCAAGAACAAACCCATATTTGCCAAAACACTCATGCCCAAAAAACATCGTTTAGGGCCTCAAAACGGCTCCGGAAGTTCAGGACCCGAAAAACTGCTAAAAATAGTAAATTGTGCTACAATTAAGGAAACTAGAAAACCGAAAGAAACAATGGTGTGTGTAGAAGTGGAATATGAAAGTGGCCACCAATATCCACCTGGATCATTCTTGGAGATTCCATCAAGGAATCAAAGAGCTGCTTCAACACAAGAATTTGAAGATCCTAGACCGAAAGGTTGCGCAACCCTTGGAGACAAGGTCTGCACCAAAATGTTCCAGTGGAATATCCACGATAATTTACAGGTCATCATGAATAGGTTAAAGTGTCCTTAAATGAACTTGTAATATAGTGTCCATGATTTTGTGGATGAGAAATTTGAAATGATTGCGTGAACAATAAAGTAAGGTTGTGAAAAAATCTAACAAGCATTAGATCAGTTGAATATAAGCTAAAGAACCTTAGACAAAGTTATCAACTTAAAAAGAATTGTGACCTTTAAATGAGAACTCCAACCCTTAGAACACATATTTTTGCATAAAAACCATGAAAATCAAACCTCGAATAAAAAAGTGGTGCTACTGGCAGAACCTTTTTTTTCGAGGTTAAAATTATAACAATTTCTCCCCATAGATTTTAATTCTTGTAAAATTGTAAACAAAAATCTTAAAATTGACCCTTGAATCAAAAAGTGGTGTTCACAACATCACCTCCTTTTTTTTAAGGTTAAAATTAGAACTTTTTTGAAATCTTGTATTGATAATCAGTGGTGTTACGAACAAAAACCTTAAAATCGACCTTCTAAACAAACCTTAGTGCTAGCGATAACACTCTTTTTTTCCCAAGGCTAATATTACTACTTGTTTGAAACTATGGCCTTGACCACTGTTAATGTTACAAACCAAAACCTCAAAATCATACACTAAATCAAAATGTAGTGATACAAATAACACATTTAGTTTTTGTTTCGAGCTTAAAAATGCAATGTATTTCAAACCGTAGTGTAAAAAATGAACACTGTTACAAATAAAATCATAAAATAATTGAATTAATTAATTAAAAACAAATATATATAAAACAAAAACGAAAAAATATGTTTTTGAAAATACATATATATGAAAAATTTCAAATATATATATAATAATTTGTTTTTTTTTCAATTATATAAAAAAAAAAACTAAAGATAAACTGTTAAATTTTAAAGTAATTTTTTTTTTTTGTAAGTAAGTATTCTATAAAAAACCTTTGAGAATAAAAAAATTACAGCATCGACATGTTTATCTGAGGACTGTAGTTACTGAATTGCCCTGTGGGGAAACCAATTCAGCCAACCTCCCAAGTCCAAAACCATTGTTTCATAAAACCAATCATATAACATCATTAAGCACCTGGAGTGGAATCTCCCTGTGGGGAAACCGATTCCCCCAGGCTTCTAGACCCTCTAGGACTGACATAAGACAATAATAACAAATTATAATTGAAAATACAAGTGGCAAAATATAAACAAAAAAACTAGCATGCCACGTAGTCTGACACCTGTACAGCTCAAGTTTTGGGCGTGTAGCGTGGCGCCGTGTCCAAGTTAGGTGCTTGGAGCGTTGGATCCAATTCTCATGCTGCATCGTCCACTGGAGACTTGTGCGGAAATGGGACCAATATTGTCTCTGCATCTCTTGGTGCATTTGGTGTCGCTTTTGATGGGTGGCACGAATCGTGCAAAGATGAGAGCATCTGCAATATTTGTGTCCCCTTTCTGTCCAAGACTTCTATTCAAACGCGCAGGTCGTCCACCTCTTTGCACACCTCGAACACCAGGCCTTGCATAATTGCAAGGTCGTCTTGTACCTTTATGTAGGTAGCGTAGTCTGAGCAGGAGTGGGGCTGCTCCTGATGCTTCTCATGGTAGCCAAAGAAACCTTCATGTGGAGATTGGACCAATGGCGATTGGACTAGTGAAGGCGTAGGAGCAGAGTTATCGGGTTAATTGGGAGGGACGACCACGGCGGGTTGCGAAGAGGAGGCCAAGTCTAGTATCGACCCTGGGTTGAAGCCCAGTGAGTTCCCTAGGAGGTCGAAACATTCAACTCTACACGCATAGGGAGAGGAGAGAGGCGAGAGACCACTGAGACTATGAGCGAACTGCTCCGAAGAGGTTGGCGAGGAGGGTGACGAGCTATGGGAAGGTGCGGGGGTAGGCAGGGGTCGAATTGCCAGGTGCAATCGATTTTGTTGCCAAGCCGAACCACGTTTGGACTTCCCACACAATCTCGATATGGCTAGAGCAGAGAAAAGGTAAGTAGGCACAAGGAAATGGCGAGGATGGCCGATGAGCACGAGATGAGGGTGAAAACTACGAGATGGCTCTGGCAGAACATAATAAAGATGGAGATGACGCTGGTGAGCTTCATGGTATGAATACCATTAAGAGGGGAGGATGCACACACATAGAGGTGACCAGAGTAATGGTGGATCCATTGAATGGATGAGAGGCTAGAGCAGAGCACATTAGGATTAATGACGCTCTGGTAGCAATGAATTAGCTTTAAGTTCATGGGGTGGGAGGTAGGGAGGGGCATGCACCTGTCACGTGGTTGTTTCCGCGTTGGCAGTCGCCATTACCATCGTCTTGGCACCTGTCCAGTGCTAACACCCCATCCGAGGGAAGTAATTAATTTTTTTTATAAAATATATGAAATACATTAATAATAAACAAAAAAAAAATAAAAAAATTACATTAATTTATATACTAATTTGTAATGTTTAAAAA
>ML777103.1:1200456-1237985 GCA_009831015.1 Picea engelmannii | reverse complement strand
CCAAAACCTTATCACTAATTGAGGGTTGATGATGCAAAAACCCTAACCCTAGACGAATTTTAGGATATGTTAAATATTGGGCTGCTAGGACCATTCTTAAGCATTGCAATTGTTCCATAGTTGAGAAAATCATCTAAGAGTGGAATTAGAGAGAATAATAGAGGAGTAAGAGGAATTTGTAGTAGTTATTTATCCCACACTATCAATGGAAACTCCATAGTAATTTCCCCTTTCTTCATATTTTCTTTTCATAATTGAAGAAAAGAGAGACTAGAGTATATGCCTCACATTCTAGATGGGTTTTCTCCCTTAATGGGTTTCCAAGGATACATATTTTGTTCATTTGTGTGGATGGTATGTTCTTTTGATTATTCTTTCATTTTTGTATTTCAAATATATTTTTTATAAATTTGAGCAACAAGCTAGTGCTATTAAATTCTAGATCTAATAACCCTATATATTAAAAGATTTCAGTATAATAAGATCTATTATGACGAATTGTTCCAGTGGAATAAACATGAAAAATTATATATCATATTGGTATCAAAGAAGTTTTTTTTTGGGTATTTTTGAAAATTTATAGGATTTAGGAATTAGCTTAAGATGAAAATTGTTGAACCCTAGCCATGGAGGATGATTTTTTTCATAAAACCCTTGGGATGGAATGGAAGAGAGATTTTCAAGGCTAGGAGAGAAAGTTGTTGATATATCTCACAACATGGCCCTAATTATGGCATATCTAGAAAACAATTTCATACCTTTTGAGGAGGTTGGTTGCTCTATATTAGAAGTTGGATCGGAGGAGAATCCAATAGATAGTGAAAACCTAGAAAAGGAGACGAAAAAAAGGGTCCAAGAAAGAAAACCAAGCTCCAATGCCATCACTCCTTCACAAACTATATTCAAAATGGAAGTGAAAGTGGACATCAATCCCTATCAAGGTCAGATCAATGTAGTTAATTTGAATCAATGGTTGCAATAATTAGAAGTGTATTTCAGTGTCCATAATATAGATGAAGAGACAAAAGTTCCATTTGCACGATTGAAACTAGAGGGCTGTGCACTAACCTGGTGGGAAAGACACACATAGACACTTAGGTTGGAGGGTGATCCACTAGTAACTAAGTGGGATAATTTTGAAACCCTCATCAAGTCCTAGTTATACCCTATTGGGTATGTGGAATACCAATGTATTCATTGGCATCGGTTCAAGAAAAGGAAATGGTAGAGTGTGAAAGAGTACGCCATAGAATTTAGGAAGATGGAAATTATGTTGGGTATATCTCCCAAGAACCTAGAGATACTCCTCAAGTATATGGGGGGGGGATACATAGTCATTTGCGAATGCCAGTGATGTTCTTCAAATATAGGACCATTGATGAGGCCTGTGTGCAAGAAAAGTACCAAGAGAAAGTAGGCCATAAGAAAGGATAGCCAAGTGGTTCTAAATAGAATGACCACCAAGATGCTAAGAAAGGATCTATTCATTGACGAATTGACTGTATCTACCATGTTTTATGTCGTTGTAAGTGAGATGTGAGAGCGTCGAAAGACCAACATATTGTAAGTGTTTTAAAAAAATTACAGTGTTTTAAGTTGTCGGAAGTGAGACTTTGGGGCGTCAAAATACAAACGACCTGTTAGTGTTTAAAAAAAATAGATGTAATGCACACATATTCTCCTATAAGGCCTTGGTTGAAACATCATATCAATTTCATGGAAAATGGATTTTTCTATGGTCTAAGATAAGATTTCTAAAAGGTGCTAGAATCAGACTAGAAAACCTAGGAATCCCCCCCACACAGGACAATGAAACTCAACAGATTTCTCTAATGAGAAGTTTTCAATCCAATGAGATGACACAACCAAGGTATTGTGATAGACCATTGGTTGGTGTTACATAACCATTATGCAGTTCACATCTTCCTTGAACATAAACATAAAAATTAATTTGGCCATATTCCATATTCCCTTTACATGCCAACCACAGGGCCCCCATCACTCTATAAACTAAGATCTAGTTGTTTATTAGATTATATTCAACCCACAAAATGATCCACTAAAGCATGGCTGTAATCAGAACAAACATCGTTCACAAATAGAGCCATAATCATTACCTTTTAGTAAACTTTTGGAACAAAGTTTCCAACCATTTTCAGTGCCATTTTCCTCCAAGGTCACTTGTAAAATGAGAAATATTCAGAGTATGGGCTATTTTTAGGCCCCACTTTACTTGTATAAAAGGTCAAATATATAGAACATGGGACTAAATGTTGACCGTAATACATTAGATCTAGCATAAGTGAAATATTCCAGATAAAATATATGACGCAGAATATAAATATTGAGCAAGAAATAATAGTACAATGATGATATATCCAGAACAATATCAAAATAGTACCAAAATAACACCAAAAAGAGAACCTTTATTGATGATAGCAATGTTAACTTGCCTCTTCGAGTGGGAAAACTCCAGTAGATCAGAGATCTATTACAATAATCTCTAAGAAAAAAATTAACCCATGCCTAATACCCTTATTTATACTAATTCTAGCTTCTAAGGAAACTTCTAGAGGAATATCTTTCTAGAAGCAGAAGCTTCTATTAGGTCTTCTTACATTGACTTATTCTCATTTATTTATTAGTCATTATTAACTAATGTCAGCATTTATTACATAGAAAACATATCCTAATAACTAATGATCCATGGAGAGGGGTTAGGATTGAATCTTAACATGCCCTTGCCCTTCAAAAGTAGCCTTGTCCTCAATACTCCAGGTGCAGAAACTGCTGAAGTATGGTTGCGGGTTCCTAGGTGTCATTGTCTGGTGATGTGTCCTTCCACTTGATCAACACTTTCTTGATGGTTCTTCCATGTAGCTGACATTCCTGGTTTTTGAGGACTGCTTTGGGTTGGAGCCCTATTCATCTAATTCCAGAAGGATGGTTTGAACTCGACAATTCTATCCCACCACTTTCTTTAGAAAGGGAACATGCAAGAGCCAATTTGTAAGCGACTGAGCCAATACACTTGATGATATGGTAGGGCCCATAAAACTTGGATGCCAACTTAAGATGTCCTTTATATTTGAGAGATGTTTTCTTGTAAGGTTGGAGCAAGAGAAACGCATGATCTCCTTCCTGAAAATACCTTTCAAAAAGATGTTGGTCAACTTGTTGCTTCATGAGATTTTGGGCCACATGGAGGTTATCCTTCAGATCCTCTATGGTGGCTATGTGACCTTGCAACATGATATCAATATATTGGACCTTGGATGTTCCTGGAAGATAGGTAGTGATTGTTAGAGGCCGTTGGACATACACTACTCCATATGGGGTCATTTTAGTGGCCATGTGATAGGAAGTGTTGTACTACCATTCTTCCAAGGGAAGCCATTAGACCCACTACCAACTGGTGTTGTTTGTCTGAAGAAAACAACCACAAGTAGGTTTCCAAACATTTGTTTACCACTTCTATTTGGCCATCGAATTGGGTGTGATAGGTTGTGCTCATGTTTAGTTGGGTCCACTGCAATTTAAATATCTCTTTCCAAATGGTGCTGGTGAAAGTGGGGTCATGATCAAATACAATAGAGGTTGGCATGCCATGCAACTTGAAAATCTGATCAAGAAAAACTTGTGCGACGAGTTCCACTATGAAAGATTGAGGTAAAGCAAAAAAATGAGCATACTTGGATAGGCAATCAACCCCCACCATGATGACATATTTGTTCCCATATTTAGGAAAGCTCACTATAAAATCCAGGGAGATGTCTATCCACATTGAAGATGGAATGGGTAGGGGTTGTAGGGCTCCTGGTGACTTGACAATTTCACCTTTATTACATTGGCACACCTCACATTCAATGAAAGATTGAAGTATATCCTTCTTCATGACTATCCAGAAAAAAGAATGACGATCATGAGCATATGTCTTTTGGAAGCCTGAGAGACCTACAATGGATGATGAGTGCAACTATGTTAAGAGATTCTGCTTGAGTGCTGAAGAGGGTGATATAACCAGACAATCATACACATTGCAATAGTGATTCGAATTACCATTTGCGCCATCGATTGTATGGTTGGATATGATTGTTTTGCATGGGCTAATTTAGCTCCACCACCCCCACACACTTTGGCATTAATGCCCGCCTCCTATCCCGGGTTAAATCTGTTGGTTTTAGGGAAGCCTGTGAGCTATTCGATCCTGCGAATACCCTGTCCAAACCCTTTCCCATTCGCCCGACTCACTGTGTGTTCCCGTCTATGGCACCTGTCATGCGCATAGAGCCAAATGGTAGCCAAACACTCCTGTTGTTCGACAATGCTCGAAAGGATTTGGAAAATGGTGGCTGGCTGGTGTTTATACAAATATTTGAGGGTTTTAACCTCCCGGTAGCCCAACAATTCGCCCTCACCTTTGAAGGATGTAGGGATAAGGTCAGAGACATACATCTCGAGCTAAGTGAGGAATTCCTAAGTTCAGCTACAGGACTACCAACTACAGGAAAAAGGTGGTTTAAAAACTCCAAATTGGACGAGGTGCCATGGCCGCTCTTATTCACATCGAGAAAGATCATTAGTTGTGATAGGGGAATGCCTGTCACT
Source organism: Picea engelmannii (assembly GCA_009831015.1). Taxonomy (NCBI): domain Eukaryota; kingdom Viridiplantae; phylum Streptophyta; class Pinopsida; order Pinales; family Pinaceae; genus Picea; species Picea engelmannii. The sequence goes on along the minus strand of ML777103.1, from coordinate 1,233,377 downwards.
GCCCTCAAACACAGGTGGCACGATCTTTTGGCAATCGTTAAACAGTTTGTGACCTGCGAAGGTCGGTATGGCTTGGTATTTCTGTATCATCTTCAGTTATTGATGAATTTTATAGGCTACCCTTTGAATATGCCACATTATTTCTTGCGTAGTCTGTACAAGATGTCCAAACGATTCAAGAGTGAGAAGGCTAATAGCAACCTTTTTCATCACTGCTTGATCAAACTCATTATCGTCCACCATTTGAGCCTTAGTGGTGATTGTTGGCAAGACTTCCTATCAAGGAATGGCTTTGCCACTCCTGATTTTGTCCAAGTGGACAAGGTTGTGGTTACTGAAACTCTGGTTGGACCAGCCGTGCCACTTCATATCCTTCTACCTCCTATCAAACCCTCGGATTGCCCCAACCCTAACCTACCCGATACCATGGCCCACCCATGCTCGATGGATATCAAGATGTGCTAGGAACAAACCCAAGTAGAGCACTGACCCAAAACCTATCATCTTGAGTGAGGATTCAGACTCCGAGATCGAACGTTTCCTAGACGAGGAGTAACTCTATTCTCATGGCCTCTGCTCTACGAAACCCTATGACTATGTTTCCAATTTACCTCCGTGCCTCAAAAACAACCCTAACTATCTGGGAATTAAACTTCACAATCAAACCCCTGGTAACTTGAAAGAACCCTCGCCTGTGATGCCAAATCTCGATCAACCATCCTGTACTCAATGTAATTCCTGTCTTGAACATTATTACACGGACATTCCCCTATTGCAATCTAAGATCAAATCGTTAGAGGAACGAATTACAGTGCTGTCAAAGGAGAACGATAGGCTACAAGCCAACCAGAAGAAACAAAAAACCACGGGTTCAATTGTCCTCAGAAATGTCGAAGCAACAACGGCCTTTGTCAATTCAAAGTTATCATGAACGAATCATTTCTTTACTGCCCAGGTATGTATTTCCATATTGATTTTGTTTTATGAGTTGTTTTGAATTGATATAACCAATTGGAGTTGTTTTTTATTAGTTCTGTCTATTTTTAATAGATTCAAAACAATCCTGTCGACTTCGATTTACCAGAAACGATCCTGTTTTGTTTTGACTGAGTATTTTCTCTTTGGATTATGATTTCATTCGATCTACACAAAAGATTTGTTTGTTAAAATCGGACACAACTATGTTTTGGATTGATACAATTTTCTTGTTTTTGGATTGTGTTGGCTCTGAGTTAGTTCAATTTATTTCTTATGGTTTGATCCTGAAACGATGTTGTATGCCCTCGATTAGCATGGTCGTTTGTATATGCGTTGAGGATTGGTTTGATATAGTTCTATTAGTTTTAAATTAAAAAAATGATCTTGTTAGTTTCGTTTTGATTCGCCAACGATTTTGTTAAGTGTTGAGTCGATATAGACTATTGCATGAATGATTTGTTTGATCGGATACAGTTTGTGTTGATCGAAATTGATTCATGAAAATGATTTCATGGGTTTCGAATTGTCTCAACGATTCTGTCTGCTCCAAATTGGTAATAACAAGTGTTGAACAGATTGCATGTATCTCTGATTCCCATTCGGTTAAACACGATTTCTGTTTGTTTCGAATTGGCATAAAGATCTGGTTACTTCTAGCATGAGCAATTTGCTTTGTGTTAATTTAATGATTAAAGATTCGGTTTAATAATTTGAATATATTTCTGTTAGTTTTAGATGAATTTAAAATGATTCTGTTTTCAAATTAGACCAGCTACAAAATCGCAAGATTCTGTAGCTAGTCTTAAGATTTTGATTTTTGTTAATTTTATCAATAAAACATGATCTAAACTTGTGTATTCTTGTCTACCCACAGGTACCTATGAATTTCATAGGCAAATTGGGCATGCTGTGGCAGTTTAGGAGATACTTTTATGATATAGTTTTGTTATAGGTTGTTATCTTTAGTCAGGAATAGAGACTTGGGAGATTATTCCCAGATTTTTTGTAAACTATGTTTTGATATTTCCCACAGGGATGTTTTACCCTTGGGCCTTTATAAACTCATTATTTTTGTAATGAAAGAATCATCAATTGTTGGGAGAACCAGACTATGGATTTATAATACAGACTAGGATGAAAGTTGATGTTATTGCAATAGCTTTAGCTTTCAACATATCAAACTTTTGTTTCAAGTCTTCTTCATATCAGTTTGCAATCAATTATCGACTACTTTAGCTATCATAATTCTTTGCAGGTTGATGTGATTTGGTTTATGTTTTATCCATATCTGATCTTTCTTATTTTAAAAGTACAACATTTACTTTGTTTCAATTTAATGAATAAAGTTTTATCTTCTTCGTTAATTGAACTGTTCTGTACAAATCTTTGCACAGGGATTTATCTAACTGCGGTGATTTGTAAATTATAAGATTGCTCTCCTTTTTATGCCTTGTTTGTCCTGTCATTATATTTGAAGAGCACAACTGCTTCTTGTTTACGAGAAGCTTGTGAAGAATCTGGTGTGGGTTTCCTCCCACTGAACAACTAAATCAACTATTGCATACAGGGAAAACCTGAAGCGTTATTTCAGGTCAGTTTGCTATTTGTTAATTGATAGTTAATTTATTAGTGTTATTTGAGTAGTTTAGATAGATATATGTATAGTTTAGATTTATAGTTAGAATTATTATTTTAGTTGCTTAGCTTAGATAGTTTTTGTTTAATTTCTTTCTCATAAAAGATTATAAAATTAAAAAAATAATAGCTTCGCTGTCTTAGGACAGTTTACAAATGATTTTTGTAGGTTTTCATTTAAATATGTGATTTGTAAACATTGTACATTTGTAGTTATATCTAATTCTGTTGATAATTGAACATTTAATTTCATAAAATTATTATTGTATAGTACAGATAATAGACTGTATATATTTATTTCAGATTTGTTTATTAGTTTGCTTTAGTTATTGTTTTCATTTAGATTAGTTCCTTAGTGTAGTTTTCTTTCATTTTCTTAGGACTTAGATCGGCGAACGGAGCCGCTAAACCCATCAGGGTGGATCATCCCAAACGGCTTGCGTTATTTAGACAACCTCGGACCGGATCCACTCTTCCAGTTGGCGAGCGTTCATTTTCGCCCATCAACAAATGGCGCTAGAAGGAGGGCTCGAAAGTCATTAATGGCACGAGGCGGTCGTAAGACTCCTCCACCACCCAACCGCTCACCTATAGTGACAAGAAGTCAGTCAAATGATAACGTTGTCCCTCAAACAACAACCACATCAAACGGCGATCCACAGATCACAGTTGAACCAGTAACTCCAAACCCCACAGGTGGTGACCTACAAGAGATTGTTCGACAATCTCTCATAAGAACACATAGTGCCTTAGCCCATTTAAGACAACCAAACAATCCTTTGGGCCAACCACTAGATTTATCTGACATCAGAGAACAACTTGGAGGCACTAATCTCAATTTAAACCCTACAGATCCACTCCTCACTCCTGTAGCAAGAGGATCTGGTGCACCACCTTCACCACCTCCTTCTTCTCCTTCCTCTTCTGGAGAAGACTCTTCCGACGAAGGAAGTTCCTCTTCCCAGCCTTCTACACCACCCACACCAATGGCCAACCCGAACAATCCTACCAGACCTTGGCTCGACCAAGATGCTGTAGCCTTACCCGGGGCCCAACATCCCTTACCCAAACACCTGGAGAAGTGGCTTCCCAAGTTTGACCCTGACTCTAAGAAGATCACCGAAGACCACATTAAAAAGTTTATGTTAGCCATTAGACTCCGTAATGTCGAGCACAAAGATGTAGTCTGTAAGTTGTTCCCTTACACTTTCGAGGGCAATGCCTCCACTTGGTATTTTTCCCATCAAACCCATATGATCGTGTCATGGGAGAAGTTTGAATCCTGCTTTCTGGAAAAGTTCAAAGACGATAAGTCCCCGGAAGTCCTAGTCATGGAGCTTTCTAGCTTAAAAATGAACCCAAAAGAGAAAATTAAAGACTTTAATCAAAGATTCTTAACACTAAAGAACCAAATCCCTACGGACTCGATGCCTGCTGAGAATCTTATCATAGCATACTATACAAAAGCCTTGCATCAAAGTATAGCCATATGGGTAAAACGATCTAAGAAAGCCACATTGTTAGAGGCCTTCGAGGAGGCCAACTAGATTGAAAAAGACATTCTTAGTTTAAAAGACACTACTAGCAACGAAACAGAGACTAGTTCATCTTCCAAAAAGAAGATCGAAATCCTCCCTAGACCTACTCAAAATAAAACGCAACCTGATAGCTCAGATTTAGAAAACTTAACTAAATTCATTCAAAAACTGTCAAATCAAGTTACAGATTTGAAAAGGACGGCCAAAGAAGCTTCTTCGATCAAAGGGCCTTACAAACCCCCATTCAAGAAGCCTTTTCCCAACCGACCTAATCCAAATACCGAAGGCCTAAATCTAGAGAGTCTACAATTTGCCCTTCAAACAATTCTAGAAGCCCAGGATAACTTGATGCCTCCTGAGATCCCTGAGGAGGAAGTTGAACAAGAGACAGTTCAAGAAGAAGAATCTTCTCCAAACATTTTTGGACACTTCTCGGATAGCATTTTTCAAGCTAACTTCGAGACAATTCATCCCTACAACACTAGGAGTAAGACAACAAACAAACCTTCTTCCGAAAACACTACGACTTTACCCCCAAAGCAATCTAAACCAGCTAAGACTAAACAGAGTCATGTAAACCCCAACTTAGATTATGATTTAGTTGAAGATCTTAAAAAGTTAAGGGCTAACATTTATGTTTATGAGTTATTAAAATTTATGTTTCTGCTACAAAAAATGTTACAGAACATCTCAAAGAATAGCAAAAATGGTAATTCCAGCAGTAACAGGGTTGTTCAGAACAAAGTTCCTCCGAAGACTTCCGCTAAGAATAATTTTGATCCTCAAGAGAAGGGAAGCCTTCCTGTAAACAATGTAAATAATGTAGATAAATTAGCTTTAGAGGCTACGAGTAAAAAGCCACAAGCTTCCACCATTAGCACTCGCAAGAATGTACCTCCATTTTTGTTAACTTTCGAAATCTTTAATAGAAACATGCACAATTGTATGGTAGACTCACGAGCGTCGTCCAATGTAAGGCCATGGTCTGTGTGTCAGAAGATTAATGTTGAAGTTGAACCATCCACCTTAAAAATCATCCAACTCAATCGAACTATTGTTAAAGTTGTAGGCGAATTAAGGAATGTGCTTATAAGATTATCGTCTAACCCCAAAGTTCATCAAGTGATTAATATTATTGTTGTGGATATTCCATAAGTGTATGGTTTGTTTCTAAGCAGAGACTGGTCGAAGCAGCTACACGGCTATTTCGCGACAGATTGGTCTCACCTGTGGCTTCCCGAGAACGACAAGCCCAACAAGATAAATGTAAATCGTGAATGTTACCTAAAGTTCACAGTGACAGATCTAAACGATCCCAATGAACCATTTACACCTTCTGTCAATTCTCCCAAAATACAAGGGATGGATACCTTTTTTGGCAATTTCATGGCTGAGACTTCAGCTATCACCAACCCAGAACAATAGTCTGAGATTGTAGCATATGTGCAGCCAGTGACTTCTACACAATGGTCTCATGCACCCGATAAAAATCAAATTTGGTCTCTTTACATTGACGGGTCAAAGTCCAAGGAAGGAGCAGGTGCAGGCTGCGTTATTATTGACCCGGCAGGTAACAAAACCCTAATTGCATGTAGGCTAGAATTTGAATGTACTAACAACACAGCGGAATATGAGGCTTTGTTACAGGGTCTCAGAAAAGCATTAGATATGAACACTCAAAACTTAACTGTCTTTGGCGATTCTGAAATCGTGGTTAGACAGGTAAGAGATTCTATTCACTGTCTGTCTTCGCATCTTAAAAGCTACCAATCTGAGGTATGGAATTTAATGAATAAGTTTTCTGATTTCAATATACATTCTATTCCTAGATTGAATAACTCTGAAGCTGATCTATTAGCTAACGTAGCTTCCAAAATATTTCCTGCAGAAGGCTTGCCCCCGTATGCATTCTTCGTCGAATTGTTGTTCAGGCCATCCATTCCCAACAACATCACGAACTGGAGAGTCTTCGACGACAATCAACAGATTATTACCTTCCTGCATATGGAAGAAACTTTCCAAGGAGCGGTGATTGACGAATGCACTCATGATGACAATTTGTGAGATTTCACGGTAATACCGGATCCAAGAAATCATGAATCTTCATCGGACATGGTAAATTCAATCCCTAAATCTGTAGTTAGATTAGAGAAATTTTACGATCTTCAAGATAAATTCAAAAAATCGGTGAACTGTAAAACAAGTAGTTCCTCGTTATCATAGGAAAAAGAAAACTTGGGAACTAATGACAATCCACAGTGCATTAATTTAGGGGTGGGGTGTTCAGAACAAGAGGAAGCCACATTTATCAAATTGTTTAAATAATTTAAATATGTTTTTACGTGGACGTATGACGACCTTAAGACTTTCGACCCTAACATCATACAACACATCATTCCTATGAAATCCCAAACTTTACCCTTTCAACAAAAGTTAAGAAAAATGCACCCTAAGCTCGAACCGACCGTTAAAAAAGAATTAAATAAACTCCTAAACGCTAAGATAATTTTCCCAGTTAGGCACACGCAATGGGTTTCTAACCTTGTCCCTGTCCGGAAGAAAAGCGGTGAAATCCGACTTTGTGTCGATTTCCGAAACCTTAATAGAGCGTCTGATAAAGACAACTACCCTATCCCACCAATGGAACAGATCCTTCAACATGTATCTGGTTCTGAGAGATTGTCCTTATTGGATGGTTTTTCAGGATATAACCAGGTCCTGATGTCTCCCCCAGACCAACTTAAGACTACCTTCCGCACTCCTTGGGGCACTTATGCTTACAGGAAAATGCACTTTGGACTGATTAATGCCAGTGCCACTTTCCAGAGAGTGATGGACATCGCTTTCCGAGGCTTGATCAATCAATTCGTCGTAGTCTACCTAGACGATGTTACTGTATTTTCAAAAAACAAGAATGACCATCTATCTCATTTGAGATTTGTTCTACAGTGATGTCGTAAATACGACATTTCCTTAAATCCTAAAAAATCTATATTTGCAGTAGAACAAGGTAAAATTTTAGGATTTATTGTGTCAAGCAAAGGGATGATTATCGACCCTGAAAGGACACAAATAATCGTGAAACTTCCCCCTCCTTCATCCAAAAATTCTATGCAGTCCTTCCTAGGCCAAATAACTTTGTCAGGAGATTTGTCCCCAGTTTTTCTGAAACAGTAAGACCCTTACAGAACCTGATAAAGAAAGATGCACAATATCATTGGGGATCTTTAGAAAGCCAAGCCTTTGATTCGATAAAAAAGGCCATAATCGACACTCCTTCTCTCATGAGCCCTGACTTTTCAAAAGACTTCATGCTCTACACTTTCGCTTCTGACTGCTCCTACGCTGCTGTCCTAACTCAGAAGAACGCAAAAAATAATGAAGTTCCAATCGCCTTTATGAGCTCTGCTTTCAAAGGCACAGAACTTAATTACCCTGCTGTAGATCAGCAAGCCTACGCTATTTTTAAAGTAGTCAAACACTTCCATTCTTATCTTTTGAAATCTAGGACAAATGTTATCGTCCCGTACCCAACTGTCAGAAATCTGTTAGTGCAGAGAGAACTAGGCGAAAAGAGGGAAAACTGGGTTACCTCCTTACAAGAATATGATATATAAATCACCCCAGCTCAAATAGTGAGAGGTCAAGGGCTGTGCAAGTTAGTTGTTGACTCAGCAGCAGGACAACAAGAAGAAAACGATAGGTCAAACCCAGGATAACACAATCATAATGCAATCTGCTGTGCACAAAACCCTGTTAGTCCTTGGTATGACGATATAAAATTCTGTCTTGAACATGGATCAACCCCCCGTCACTTGGATCCCACTAAAAGAAGAGCATTAATATTAAAGTCTTCCACCTTTCATTTGGTTAATGGTATTCTGTTTCGTCAAAATTTTGATGGCGTACTGATGCACTGTCTTGAGAAAGACGAAGCAGAAAAAGTCTTACTAGAATTACATGCAGGAGAAGCCGGTGGGAATTTTGGTGGTGACACCACTGCCCACAAAGTTTTGAGGGCCAGTTATTACTGGCCCACACTCTTTAGAGATGCCCATGCCTTGTGCGGTAAGTGTATTATTTTTCAAAAAGCATCTGGGAGGTTACAGAAACCAGCCTTTCCTTTGCAACCTGTTTCAGTAGACTCGCCATTTCAGCAGTGGGGCCTTGATATTATTGGCCCAATTAATCCCCCGTCCTCACAGTAGCATAAGTTTATCATAACAGCCACAGATTATTTCACCAGGTGGTCTGAAGCTGTCGCTTTAAAAACTATGAATACCAGTCAGGTAATTTCCTTTTTAAATGCAAATAGTATTACTCGTTTTGGTATTCCTGACTGTTTAGTATTCGATAATGCCTCTTATTTTTCTTCTCTTGAGATGACCAAGTTATCTCTAGAAAAGGGAATTAAATTGAAGTATTCTGCCAGATACTACCGACAAGGCAATGGACTGGCAGAGTCAACAAATAAGAATCTGATTAAAATCATCAAGAGAACGGTATCTGAAAATCACAGAAATTGACATAATGCACTATTAAATGCAATTTGGGCTGATAGGGTAACACCAAAAACTGCTGTAGGTAACTCTCCCTTCTTTCTCGTCTATGGCAGAGAAGAAATTCTACCACCACACATTCTTCTTCCATCACTACAGCTATCACAAAAAATACAGGAAGAAGACTACCCCCCTTTGGAAAACTGAATTAACGCTTTAATGAAACTAGAAGTGGTAAGAGCCCAAGCTAAATGTAAGTTAGATCAGCATCAACTGGTAGTCAAAAGCTGGTTTGATGCCAACTCTACCTCTGATAGGAATTTCGAAGTAGGTGACCTTGTCTTGAAGTGGGACAAACCGCATGAGGGAAAGGGAGAGCACATGAAATTTCAGAACTTATGGCTTGGACTGTTTTTAATTGCTAATAAATTGGGTCCCAGCTCTTTTCGATTACAGAGTCTAGAGGGACAGTCAGACACCTATCTGGTGAATGGCCAAGCTCTGAAAAGATATTTCGCTTGATGACAACCCTTTGTATACTATGTAAATATTTTTCTTTTCTTATTTTTGCTTTTCTTTTACTGTTTTGGTTTTGATTTTTCCCCTCGCTCTTATCAGTTTTTGTTTTGGAAATACACATACCTGATTTTTGAACTGTTCAGACAAAGGAAATAGAAAATTATTTCACTGTAATGACTGAAAAATTGTGTAAACATCAATTATATACATCTGAAATTTACATCTGTGTTGAGAAAAGACTGTTGTTTGAAAGAAGTTAACTGATTTCGATCTGTGAGTAAAGCCTTTCGCGATCATCCATTATCTTCTTACGTTGTCCCTATTTCTTAAAGGAACGACTCAGAAGATGTCTCCCTGCCTTAGAAAGTTGGTTTCATAGAAAAACCATGTCTGGATCTTAATGAAGGACAGTTTTAAAAAATTCTATTGAGGTTTGTAAAAAATATGTCAAAATATCATAATTTTCAGCGTCACCTCGCTCAATTATATATCTTTAAGAAAAATAAATAAATCATAAAAGAGCTGTGGGAAGTGCTTGTAAACCCGCCAGGATGTTGAACAGGTCTACTGGCAGCGGGTAAATGCATGCATGACGCTAGGACAACTTCACCGGGGTACTGAACAGGCCCACTAGTAGCGAAGCAATGTCGGGTATATGAAAATTCGTAAATATGAAACCTCTCAACCTTAACATGTCCTTTATTCTGATCTGGAACTTCTTGGCAGGATACAGATATTAGAGTGGGTTAAATGGCAACCCCGTCGAGGCTATGGATGCCTGCTGGCAGCAGTGGCCCTGTCAAAAGTATTGGAGATTTTATCTTTAATATCATGGTTCGCTTATCTTAAGACTGTTATCAGTTTTCATCCTTTAAACACTGCTGCAATATTTGATTAATAATGATGTTTAAACAATTTTCTGGTTGTTTTTTAGTTTGAATTATTCTCGTTATCATAATCTGAATTCATTCTTTGGATAGCGATAACTGCTTCTACCAGTGTGTCGCCATTGTTGGCAGCCATTTCGCATTTTTATCCTATCCTTATAAGCTGCCTACCCAAATGTTTTGGAACTCTTGATTTTCATCGCAATCTTTGAATAAAACAACACTATTATTTCGCGCATTTGCGCACCTTCCTTTGCTCTCGTTTTCACGACTGTAAGCGTGACAAATTTGATTTTGAAGTCCCATCAATAACATTAAAATCGTCACTGGATTATTATGGCCACTCTTTTTTATGTGTTCATTGCATTTCCAATTTAATTATAGTCGCACAGTTAACAAGACACCAAACTTTTACTCATTTGACATTTTCTTGTTGTTAATACGATTTCATTTTTATAAGACTGTGATGATATTATAATGACTGTCATTGAAGTCCTTAATACATTGGTGGTTTGATGTTCTATGGTCTTTCATCGATTTCCTTGGCACATTGGTTTCATGAAAACACATTGAAGTTGTGGTTAGACCCTTGATGTAATCATTTCATACAACACATATTTGTTATGATCGAACCCTTGGTGTTGTTTTCGAAACATTGTTTTGATCTTAAAACCATGCAAATACTAATGTTTGTGCAAACACGCGGGTCGACTCATCATAGTTTTCAATGGTTGTTTTATACACATTGCAATAGTGGTTTGAATTACCATTTGCGTCATCGATTGTATGGTTGGATATGACTATTTTGCATGGGCTAATTTAGCTCCACCACCCCCACACACTTTGGCATTAATGCCCGCCTCCTATCCTGGGTTAACTCTGTTGGTTTCAGGGAAGCCTGTGAGCTATTCGATCCTACGAATACCTTGTCCAAACCCTTTCCCGTTCGCCTGACTCACTGTGTGTTCCCGTCTATGGCACCTGTCGTGCGCATAGAGCCAAATGGTAGCCAAACACTCCTGCTGTTCGACAATGCTTGAAAGGATTTGGAAAATGGTGGTTGGCTGGTGTTTATACAAAAAAATGAGGGTTTTAACCTCCTGGTAGCCCAACAATTCACCCTCACCTTTGACGGATGCAGGGCTAAGGTCAGAGACATACAGCTCGAGCTAAGTGAGGAATTCCTAAGTTCAGCTACAGGACTACCAGCTACAGGGAAAAGGTGGTTTAAAAACTCCAAAGTGGAGGAGGTTCCATGGCCACTCTTATTCACATCGAGAAATATCGTTAGCTATGATAGGGGAATTCCTGTCACCGCCCTCAAACCTAGGTGGCACGATCTTTTGGCAATCGTTAAACAGTTTGTGACCTGCGAAGGTCGGTATGGCTTGGTATTTCTGTATCATCTTCGGTTATTGATGAATTTTATAGGCTACCCTCTGAATATGCCACATTATTTCTTGCGTAGTCTGTACAAGATGTCCAAACGATTCAAGAGTGAGAAGGCTGATAGCAGCCTTTTTCATCACTGCTTGATCAAACTCATTATCGTCCACCATTTGAGCCTTAGTGGTGATTCTTGGCAAGCCTTCCTATCAAAGAATGCCTTTTCCACTCCCGAGTCTGTCTAAGTGGAAAAGGTTGTGGTTACTGAAACTCTGGTTGGACCAGTCGTGCCACTTCATATCCTTCCACCTCCTATCAAACCTTTAGATTTCCCCAACCCTGACCTACCCGATACCATGGCCCACTCGTGTGCTAAAGACAATACAAAGACCATCAAGAGGCCTGTGAGGAAGAAAGGCAGAGGTGACACTACTGTCAATAGTAACGGAAAGAAAAATGCTCGATGGATATCGAGATGTGCTAGGAACAAACCCAAGAAAAGCACTGACCCAAAACCTATCATCTTGTGTGAGGATTCAGACTCCAAGATCGAACGTTTCCTAGCCGAGGAGTACCCCTATTCTCATGGCCTCTGCTCTACGAAACCCTATGACTATGTTTCCAATTTACCTCCGTGCCTCAAAAACGACCCTAACTATCCAGGAATTAAACTTCACAATCAAACCCCTGGTAACTTGAAAGAACCCTCACCTGTGATGCCAAAGCCCGATAAACCATCGTGTACTCAATGTAATTCCTGGCTTGAATGTTATTACATGGGCGTTCCCCTGTTGCAATCTAAGATCAAATCGTTAGAGGAACGAATTACAGTGCTGTCAAAGGAGAACGATAGGCTACAAGCCAACCAGAAGAAACAAAAAACCACTGGTTCAATTGTCCTCAGAAATGTCGAAGCAACAACAAACTTTGTCAATTCAAATTTATCATGAATGAATCATTTCTTTACTGCCCAGGTATGTATTTCCATATTGATTTTGTTTTATGAGTTGTTTTGAATTGATATAACCAATTGGAGTTGTTTTAGATTAGTTCTGTCTATTTTTAATAGATTCAAAACAATCCTGTCGACTTCGATTTACCAGAAATGATCATGTTTTGTTTTGAATGAGTATTTTCTCTTTGGATTATGATTGCATTCGATCTACACAAAAGATTTGTTTGTTAAAATCGGAAATAGCTATGTTTTGGATTGATACGATTTTATTGTTTTTGGATTGTGTTGGCTCTGAGTTAGTTCAATTTATTTCTTATGGTTTGATCCTGAAACGATGATGTATGCCCTCGATTAGCATGGTTGTTTGTATATGCGTTGAGGATTGGTTTGATATAGTTCTATTAGTTTTAAATTAAAAAAAATGATCTTGTTAGTTTCGTTTTGATTCGACAATGATTTTGTTAAGTGCTGAGTCAATATAGACTATTGCATGAATGATTTGTTTGATTAGATATAGTTTGTGTCGATCGAAATTGATTCATGAAAATGATTTCATTGGTTTCGAATTGTCTCAACGATTCTGTCTGCTCCGAATTGGTAATAACAAGTGTTGAACAAATTGCATGTATCTCTGATTCCCATTCGGTTAAACATGATTTCTGTTTGTTTCGAATTGGCATAAAGATTTGGTTACTTCTGGCATGAGCGATTCGCTTTGTGTTAATTTAATGATTAAAGATTCGGTTTAATAATTTGAATATATTTCTGTTAGTTTTAGATGGATTTAAAACGATTCTGTTTTCAAATTAGACTAGCTACAGAATCGCAAGATTCTGTAGCTAGTCTTAAGATTTTGATTTTTGTTAATTTTATCAATAAAACATGATCTGAACTTGTGTATTCTTGTCTACCCACAGGTACCTACAAATTTCATAGGCAAATTGGGAATGTTGTGGTAGTTTAGGAGATACTTTTATGATATAGTTTTGTTATAGGTTGTTATCTTTAGTCAGGAATAGAGACTTGGGAGATTATTCCCAGATTTTTTATAAACTATGTTTTGATATTTCCCACAGGGATGTTTTACCCTTGGGCCTTTATAAACTCATTATTTTTGTAATGAAAGAATCATCAATTGTTGGGAGAACCAGACTATGGATTTATAATACAGACTGGGATGAAAGTTGATGTTATTGCAACAGCTTTAGCTTTCAACATATCAAACTTTTGTTTCAAGTCTTCTTCATATCAGTTTGCAATCAATTATCGACTAATTTAGCTATCATAATTCTTTGCAGGTTGATGTGATTTGGTTTATGTTTTATCCATATCTGATCTCTCTTATTTTAAAAGTACAACATTTACTTTGTTTCAATTTAATGAATAAAGGTTTATCTTCTTCGTTAATTGAACTATTCTATACAAATCTTTGCACAGGGATTTATCTAACTGCGGTGATTTATAAATTATAAGATTGTTGTCCTTTTTATGTCTTGTTTGTCCTGTCATTATATTTGAAGAGCACAACTGCTTCTTGTTTACGAGAAGCTTGTGAAGAATCTGGTGCGGGTTTCCTCCCACCGAACAACTAAATCAACTATTGCATTCAGGGCAAACCTGAAGCGTTATTTCAAGTCAGTTTGCTATTTGTTATTTGATAGTTAATTTATTAGTGTTATTTGAGTAGTTTAGATAGATATATGTATAGTTTAGATTTATAGTTAGAATTATTATTTTAGTTGCTTAGCTTAGATAGTTTTTGTTTAATTTATTTCTCATAAAAGATTATAAAAATAAAAAAATAATAGCTTTGTTGTCTTAGGACAGTTTACAAATGATTTTTGCAGGTTTTCATTTAAATCTGTGATTTGTAAACATTGTACATTTGTAGTTATATTTAATTCTATTGATAATTGAACATTTAATTTCATAAAATTATTGCTGTATAGTACAGATAATAGACTATATATATTTATTTCAGATTTGTTTATTAGTTTTCTTTAGTTATTGTTTTCATTTAGATTAGTTCCTTAGTGTAGTTTTCTTTCATTTTCTTAGGACTTAGATCGACCAACGGAGCCGCTAAACCCGTCAGGGTGGATCATCCCAAACGGATTGGGTTATTTAGACAACCCCGGACCGGATCCACTGTTCCAGTTGGCGAGCGTTCATTTTTGCCCGTCAACATGGCTCCAAAGGAAAATTTGGTCATTTTTACAAATAATTGGTTGTCCTATAGCAAGTGAAGGACTTTGTCCACATGAAGAAGGTGGCTATCCCAGGTGCAACTGTAAATGAGGATGTCATCAAAGAAGGCCGGGACAAACTATCAAAGGTAAGGTTTCACAAGTTTATTCATAAGACTTTGGAAGGTGGATGGAGCATTGCATAGGCAAAAAGGAATGAACAAAAATTCATAATGTCCTTCATGAGTTTTGAAAGCAGTCTTCAGAATATATGCATCCTTCATGCAAATTTAGTGATAGTTGGAGCGAAGGTCCAATTTGGTGAAGACACAAGTACCTTGGATTTCATCCAACAGATCATAAATGACCGGAATAGGAAACTTATCTTTGATGGTCAGTTTATTTAGGGCCTAAAAATCAGGACACATGCACCAATTAACTTCTTTCTTTAAGACCATCACTACTAGTGAAGAATATGGGCTTGTACTATGGAAAATTACACCTACCTCAAGTAATTCTTTTACCATATTTTCTATTTCATTTTTTTGAGAAAATGATATCTATAGGGTCTTAAATTGGGGGGTTGAATTCATGGAAGGAGAGGGATGCTATTATCATGCTCACCTATGGAGGGAGGTATGGAAGTGGGTACCTAAAAGACCTTTGGGTACTTGTCAAAAATAAGTTGCAAGCTAGGAGGAACTACCTGGGAGTCTTTTTCAGTGACCTGGATGGCATTAAATTGAGCAATCACACCATGGTATCCTTTCTTCAACATTTTTTCCTTGTCATAAGTGGGATACTTCCGGACTGTGTCGGAAAGTGTCTCACTATTATATGCCACTGGATACCCCTATTGAGTAAGGACTGCCCCAATAGCATAGTCAGAGGCATCTGTCTCAATCTCAAATGGTTCCTGCAAGTATGGTAATGTGAGCACTGATGCAGAGTAGAGACGATGCTTGAAATCGTCAAATGCCTTCTATTGAGATTTAGACCAAAATAATTTTTCTTTCACTCCTCCCTTGGTGACTTGACTCAAGGGCCAAGTGATATGAGAGAATCCCAACACAAACCTGTGGTAGAAATTGGCAAGACCCAAAAAGTTGCGGAGCTTTGTTAGGGTGTGGGGCTGGCCAATCCTAAATGAATTGGATCTTGGTTGGATCCACATGCACCCCTTGCTCATCAATAATGTATCCCAGATACTGAACCTGGGTCATGCCAAAAGTGCACTTCTCCAAATTGGCACACAACTTGTGTTTCCGCAGTGTTTGGAGGACTTGTCGGATGTGGTGGAGGTGCTCTTCCCGAGTCTGGCTAAAGATCAGAATGTCATCCAAGTACACCACTACAAATGAGTTGGTGAATGGTCAAAATATGTCGTCCATTAGTCTCATGAAGGTTGCAGGGGAATTCATCAACCTGAAAGGCATGACTAGCCATTCAAAAAGGCCCTCCTTGGATTTGAAGGCAGTCTTCCACACATTAGAGGGTTCGATTGGTACATGGTGATACTCAAAATTCAAGTCGATCTTTCTAAAATATTTCATCCCCTTGAGTTGGTCCAGAAGGTCATCAATTCGTGGGATCGGGTACCTATTCCGGATAGTGATCTTGTTCAGTGCCCGATAGTCAATGCAGAGTCTCCAAGTCCCATCCTTCTTCTGCACTAGAATGATCAGGTTCCCACAAGGGGATGACCTCGTCTAGATGTGACCTTTCTGTAACAGATCCTGAATCTACCTCTTGATTTCGTCATTCTCCAGAACAGAGTGTTTATATATCGGTCCATTGGATAATGATGCACCTGGGGTCAGATCGATGGGGTGCTTGACCTGAAAGTGTAGAGGCACCCCTGCGGGGGAGGTGAACATGTCCTCGTACTCCTCCACGACCTTATCCATCTATTGTTGTCATTCAGAGGGGCCCTGTATAGAGGTCGTGGCTACAGTCTTCTTTTTTTCCTGAGGGCAGATCACCAGGAAAACAAATTTCCTAGTTTTGGCAATGAGCTTACTGCATTGTTTTGCAGTAACCAAAGAGATGGTTGTAGGGGGTGATATTTGCGGTATCCTGTACAACTTATTTCCCAAAGAAATAATAACAACACGAGGTCTAGACTCATACACAATGTTGTTCCTGAGTCCGTACTTAAGGCTTAAAAGTACAGTGTCAAGGCATCCGAAAGTATGTTTAAAGATTTATACAAAGAATATGTTAACGTTTGGTGTAGGAAACTAATGAAGGTTTCTACGTTCTCGCTACCTAGCTTCCCACTATTCCTGAGTAGTAATATCTTGTTCAATGGCTGCCCATGAACATTCCAATTCCTCCCGGGTGTTCGTAGTTTTAAGGATTGTGTCGAAGAGATTTAAAGCGATATGTATTTGATTAGATAATCCGGGTTGAATGTTAGGTTGAGTTACTGCAGGGACAATCATTGAGGAATAGTACCAGTATGGAAATGATTTTTAAGGAGAGATTTTATTTGCTCTTTCAATTCGAACGAAATAAAGAGAAACTTTTGCATAAAAAAAAAAGAACGAAATAAGAATGCAAATTGAAGGCCCTTTCCCGTAACTGTATTATTTTTGGTAAAAAATAACGTGAGATGGGAGAAAAAAATTTATCTGTAGATAACGAAAAGTTCCTGTCAGTGGAAAACTCACGTATACATAGAAGGAGAAATTGAAATAACAATAATTGACATAGTGTAAATACATATAAAGTTCTGTAAATGAAAATTGGTCTTACACCCACTGATAGCTGGTGCAGAGGAAAGACAAGAAACAATCACAGAAAGATTAAATCCCTTCACTATAGTAGTGTTCGTACTAAATTATAGTGATACACATCAATTATGCAAAGTGAAATGAAATGAAACGAGAAACATAATGAAACAAACTTGTAACACAGTCGTGACAGAATCAGGAACCTTCAAATTGCTTGTATTAACTCCTTTAATGCAAAAACTCTCTTACAGTTAGTACCAAAAAGTCCAGCCTCAATCTCCTCTTTTTGTGATCTCTTTATACAAAATTTGCCTCTCGGTTCAGAAGAGCCAAATCACTCCATCTGTCCTAATATATTTTCAAAAAGGTGCTAGGTGTTTGTCTTTGGTTAGATTCAAAGCATATGATACATTTGTCCATAAAATGGAATGCAAGCTGTGAAGGTTCCGCCTGACAGCTGGGAGGAGCGAAATCACTTCATTTCTCCTACTCTATTTTCAAGAGGTGCCAGATGCTTGTCTTCGCATGGATTCAGTGTACATAATACATTTGTCCACAAACTGGGACACAAGCTATGAAGGCTCATCTTGACAAGTGGCTTCGGTAAAATAGCACTCTCGGGCTAACTGTGGGAGTTTATCATCCATGTGTACATCAACGATATCAAGGGCGCTGAGTTGTGTGTTGGGTTGAATCAAATCTTCATCAATTTGAGCCATGTCTACCCTGTCCATCTTAGAGATTTCCATCGAATTTTTCTCATTCTTCTCCTTCATGTCGAGGGAAATCCGATCCATATTCATCTGCCTTAGCGTCTCTGAGTCAACTTCACTCTCCATCCCTAACAGCTCACCTTTTATGGCATTGCAGGCTTCCTCTAATAAATTTGTCACTTTCTGGGCCTGTTCCTTGCTTAAAGTAATATCATGTTCCCAATTCTTTAAAAAAATATTACCCCTAGTCTATTCAGCAATGGTGAGCCCGGGAGACCCTGCTAAAAACCTATTGTTAGTGGCGATCACCGCTTCTTGGAAAGCGATCCGAGAAGCTTCTGCGTTTCTCTCTCTATCAATCAGATTCTCAAAGATCTAATGCATTAACAAGCAGTCTTCTCGAATCTCTCCTACTTTGTTCAGCAGACTCTGTTGAGCAGAAGAGATCCTGCTCTGGATATCGATTACTCAGGATTTAACAATCTCGATGTTGATCACCTTGATTTTTGCGACCTCCAACTGAGCCTGCAGCTGTGTGATCAAACCCCTCTGCTGACCCGACTATACCCGACCATCTCGGCTCGCAGAATTTGCTTGTTCTAGCTTGGTTTTGAGGACTTCGATTTCTTTCTTATCGGCCAATCAGGCCAGCTCTATTTCTCCACTCGCTTGACTCTTAGTGCTTTCTGTTGCTGAAGCTACTCTGGCTTCAAGAGTCTTGATCAGGTGATTCTTTGCTTTGAGATGATTCTTTAACGTCGAGGCCGAGAATTGATTTGCCGTCGCATACGCTCCTAGCGTACCTGCAATCTCCATGGCAAATTCATCTTTCCTTTTGTTCATCCCATCGGTCATCACTTTGAACCTTTTGACAGTTGATCCTTCCTCCTAGGAGAACTCCCTTTTCACAACTGCCTTTCTTTTTTTGTTGAAGAAGAACTCATTGGGGGGAAGTTCTTCTGCTCTGATGGGCCTTAGTTCTTCGCCAAAAATCCATCCTTCATGTATGTTTCCCTGCGTTGACTGCAAAGGGGTGACAAAAGTGATTCGTTCTCTGATTTGCTTCGTCGCCTTTCCTGGTGTGCCGAGTGAGCCTTGCTCCTTCAGAGGATCAGAGGCCTTCGTCTCTGTCTCCGGATTCTAAGTCTCTGGCGGGTCTGTGTTTTTTACTTCTGCCTTTGGACTATGTTCCTTAGGTGGGTCATTAGTCCCTTTTTCTGCTTCGGGATTCTTTTCCTGCTCGGGATTCTTTTCCTGCTCGGGATTCTTCTCGTGCTCGGGATTCTTCTCTAGCTCCCCTTCCTGACGTTTTTTTGGATTAGAAGTTTTCTCCTCAGAACTTTCGGCCTCCTTTTCTTTATCCTTGGGAAGTCCCAAACCTCCTAGCACCACGGGGAGACATCTTTTCCTATGCTCCTGAAATTTTAAAACAGAGGCCTTGTCTTTGGGTGCTAGGGATCTGATTCGAAATTGCACTTTCGAATAGGACCTCGCCCCTCGGAAAACATCATCCGAGGGCGAACACTCATGTTCAAACCTCTTTAATCCACAATTTCCCAAATGGGTGCTTACAATTCTCTGCGGATCATGCTTTTTGTACTCAATAGAGACTAGGCTCAAGTCTTTTAAGGTTGTAGCCTCAGCCTTAGCATGTCCGAAATCTAATAAAGAATAGGAATTTAGCCGAATAGGGAAAAACGACCATACTTTCTTTGATGACGCTTTGAGCTCTTTACTCACTCCGCCAATCACTGTTTGTCGAGCAATCTCGTGACAGGCCATCTTGTCGGGGATGAACAGTGGTAGCACCAGAGGAGGAACAACAGCTCCGAACACTCTCAAATAGGAGAATTCTTCTTCTACGTACCAGTCCGCGATATGGCTCAGATTCGCAGCAATGCTATCCGAGATGCGGGGTGGCGAAAGACCAAAAATGGTGATGTGCAAGGGCACCATCACCCAGTTGAAAATCTCATAAATAAACTTATTTGCGTTATTTTCCCACAACTTATCGTGGTACTCATGTACATTTTTTTCTTGGGTTGGACTCCAAGCCCAATTCATCAAAGGAAAAGGTGTCATGGAGCATATCGCATCCATGATATATGTGGACATGAAGAATCCGGATGGTCTCCCGGCTTCTTTTTGCTCCCGGTACTCTGTGACCCTGTTGAACAAACTGTCAGAGAGCATCTTCACCCAATTAAATGAGCTACCTTCTGCTACCCGAAAGATGAGAGGTACCCACTGGATGTAAAAATGCACGGTATCCTCCCTTCCGAAAAGTTGGCATGTCATCATTGCCACATACATATACTGTGGCTCCAGCGAAGAAATTGAATACATGCCCTTGTCATTCGCTCTGAATGTCGCGGAACGCGAAACCCAATCTTTTATCAAACCAGGCATGGTTTTGTCAAATTCTTCGCACTCCTTCTTTTTGAATTCCTCCAGGAATTCATTGCCATATATATATTCAGAAGTCGCTGGGAGCTTATACATATATTGGATATGCTCTGGTCTGAAAGTCCCAACCGTGGTCCGTCGGTCATTTATGATAGTTCTAGTGGGCAGGTCGATGTGATCCAATGCCCATTAGATCATGTCGTAGTATGGGAGCAACCGAGGTCTGGTTGCAACCAGGTGCATTCCTGACTGAACAATTGTCTTGTACTTAGTGTTCAGATCGTCCTTTACAATATCATTGTCATCGTCATATGAGTCTGAATAGTTTACCAACTCAGATTGTAGAATATCTGAAATAAATGACCAGGTGGGTACTGAGCCGCCAGTCCAAGGTGAAGTATCTGAGACGTTGTCTGGACCCTGCGCTACAACTTTGACATTCGCTTTCGCTGCTCTCCTTGGAGCCATGGCTGACGCTTGCTTTTTCACTCTTCTGCAACAGACCTGTGTATACATGTGGAAATGAGTTCCCTCGGAGAAAGGTGAGCTTTGTGCGCTTATGAGAAATGTTTAAAAAGAATGAAACTCTCGTATATATTTGAAAACTCTGTACCTTTTGAAATAAGTCTGTCAAATCGCAAATAAAACCAAATTTAATTTATAAATCCAATCTTATTTGTTCGTGGATTTACCCTAATTCTTCATTAATGTCATCAATGTTCAGTGGCTTGAAAGGAAATCAGGTTATGGAGAGAAAGTAAATCCCTCGTGAAGTGTGCCAACCTCGATGCGTGGGACGTATCTCGCTTAATTTCATTTTTCCAAAATTTCAAATCTTAACGACTTAAAGAATTTTCTCATCTTTCGCTGTATCGTGAATTTCCTTTTCACATTTTGACTCTTCAACTCGCGAGGCTACGAGTGCTGATTTTACCTTAATTAACAATAACTGTGATTTGGTGCATCCTTAATTATATAATTAACTTAATCGCCATATCGCGACTCGGGAACTCGCAGACAAACTTTTGGGGGAATGATATGCCGAGTCACGATATCACGATGTGGCGATAATTAAGGCTCGAATTAAGAGAAGGAAATCTTAGATTAGGCGACTAATTAATCTTGCTATAATTATGTCGCAACTTCGTGAATCGGAGTTTTGGACACCTTAACTCGATGAAAGAAAGTGCCAAGTGACGAAGTGTCGAGAACCAAATTTAACCATGGTTAGTTTTTTACTCTTAGTCTCTGACCAAGGTTATCACAAAGTCATCGTGTTCTCAGCTATCGGGGCTGCAAGAACAAAAACTCAGGTTTGACGGATGCCGATGTGCGAAACCCCAACGACGTTTAATCATGGGTTAAAGGTTTTACCCTAGGTAATGCCTTGGGCGAAAATTAAAACCGAGTTCGCATTTTCGCGACTCGGGACTTGTGAATTCAAGAAATAAAGTGTCCGACTTGCGAGACCCCTAAATAAAACAAAAGAGAAAACATACTCACGAAAAATGGACCTTTTTTGAAAGTGACAAAGCATTGCTTATTCACGCTACAAGATTTCAGAGCTTTATGATTTCGGAAGGAAAAGAAAAGCAACTTTAGATCTCAAGTATCAAAAATTGAAAATTGTGCGAGGTGAAAAACAAGGGCGGCTCCAACATAGGCTCCAACTAGGGATCCCGCTTCCCTGTGAGGTGGGAAGAACAGTAGATCAGGTGCCAAAATTGGGTAAATGGAGTCATAGGCTAAAATCAGTAGAAAAATCAAGGAAAAAGATAGAAGGGGAGGGAAATTTCGCTTGGAACCCCAGAAATTTTTTCGGACTCAGATATTCTTTCTAAACATAGCTGAAGTCACTTTCGCAATATTCCCTTTCTTACTACTAAGTTTGGGGAATGCTTTTAAGACAGTCATAACGCTCCTAGGATATTCAATAGGTCTTGTGATTTTCAGCTTGCATCAAAAGAATGATATTATATAACCTAAAATAGGGAAGCTCCGTCAGAATTTGGGGAAATGATCAGGCTTTCAGAAAGCGTTGATTACCAGAGTAGATTGGTGTTTACGTATAACAACCTTACAGATCTCTCAGACATTGCTTCATTGCCAGCGAGCCTGTTCAGTACCCCGATGAAGTTGTCTGACCCTTTTTCACTGAATTTCTTTTCACCACTTCGGAAAATATTTATGCGTTTAAACGCTAAGACGAGGGCAATCATTTATGAATTTCCTTTCATCGTATTAATGGACTAGGTGAGGGCAATCATTTCTGAATTTCCTTTCACCACCTGTCTCAGTATTTACTTTTAAAACACGAAGATGGGAGCAATCAGTTTATATCAGGGCTGATATCTGTGTAATATTTTTTATCGGAGGTCTGTCAACTTATTTTGATTACTCGGTATCAACCTTCCTTTGACCCTCACAAGACCTTTAGTTCTTAGGGAGACATGGGAGAATAATAAAATTTTAAGGAACATCCTGTTCAATCAAGCTTAGATTTTTCGGACACTATTGAAAAACCTAGGAAGTTAGGATCGCTATAAATGTTCGTTAGCTTAGCAGAGGATCAAGTAGTTGTGAAGACCAGCTTTCTTATTAAGATCTACTTTGGAATCCCCGAGGTTTGAAATGCAAAATCTTTATCCCTTCCCAAAGGCTTGGGAAGATAGTGACTCACTAAAAGTTAGGCCCAAATATAAACAGAAAACAAGGTAGCAATTAAATGGCTTAATATAAAAAAGGTCACAACAGTTCTGGACTAGTCTTCGAATGCATTTGGGAACAAAAATTATGACTGACTGCTTTTGGGTTTAACATATTCATTCAAATTTAGTTTGAAGATCAAAGCCAAAAATAATCCTGTTATCTAACCCTTTATATTGCAATTTGAACAATATTACCTTAGATTGCTAAAAACAACCTTTCATGACCTGAGTATTGAGAAAACTCACCTCTGTCTTTTCTTTTCAATTTCTTTGGGGATTATGAATTATCTTATGTATCACCTATTTTATGTCGCCCTATTTCCAACACTGATCTGCACCTTATGTCTTGAGCTAGTTTCGCCTGCAGCTGGAATCCTGCAAAAACAAATACAAATTTGATTTAAAATGCGTTGAGAGTTTAGGAAGGAAAACCAAAAATTAAAAGTAAATGCTTGAGCAAAAACATAAATATGTACAAAAACTCATAATAAAATTTATTTATTTACAAATATATATATATATATATATATATATAATTTTTTTATTTTTTTATTTATTTTCTTTTCTATCCGACGACTGTCACATCATGTAGTGTTTTAGGTATCGCCTGTTAACAGGGGCGCTGAGAACTTCTCCATCAATATTTTCTAGAAGAAAGGAATTATTTCCTTCTGGAACCGAGACCCTGAATGGTCCATACCAAAGGTGGTCAAATTTTCCATGCTTCATGGCTTCTTCCCTTCTCGTATCCCATCTTAACACCAAGTCACCTGGGAGGAACTCTCTGTCCTTTGCCTTAAGATCGAACAATGCTTTCATATCATCCTGATATTTCTGTATTTTCTCATCAACCTCCACTCTGAGCTGTTGAATCTCAATCAGTTGGTTAATTCTTCTAGTCACATGATTGGGCTCTTCATTTTGATCCTGCCATAATTTCATCACTGGCAATGCTAAGTTTATGGGCAGAATCGCCTCGGTCCCATATATCATCTGAAACGGTGAAATGTCGATAAATCTTTTAGTGCTGATGTGGTTTTCACACAATGCGTGCTTCAAATGTACATGCCAGGACCTCTTGTTTTCGTTCAGTACCTTTTTTATCATGTTTACCAGGATCTTATTAGATGATTCAGGCAGCCCATTTCCCTGAGGGTAATAAGTAGTGGAATGGCTGAGAACGATACTGTACTTCTGGCAGAAGTCGATCATATCCATGGACTTGAAAGCCTGGGCGTTGTCAGTAACAATCTTTCGGGGACACCCGAATCTTGACAAGATGTTATCTTCCAAGAAGTCAATCACCACCGAGTTTGTTGCCCTTTTAGTTGGAATTGCTTCCACCCACTTAGTAAAATAATCTGTGGATGTTAAGATCCACTTATGCTGAGCACTGGAGTGGGGATTTATTTCCTCTATGAAGTCTAATCCCCATTGTTGAAACAAGGCTTCAGTTTTGACTAGAACGAGTGGTAGTGCAGGGAGTTTCTGCTTACCAGCGAATATTTGACACGAGTAACAGGCACGTACTTTGGCATTGACGTCCGAGAATAGTTTCGGCCAATAGTATCCGACCCTCAAGATCTTATAGGCTGTGGCTCTCCATGCATGGTGCCCTCCACATATTCCTTCATGAAATTCTTCTATGACCCGTGGAGTTTTCGACTCAACGAGACAAACCAGTAAGAACCCGAGGGGATCCTTCCAGTATAGTTGATTTTTGGAGATGCAATATTTTACAGCGTGGAGTTTTAAGGTTCTGTATTTGGCTGGTGTTAGTCCATCTGGACGTTTCAGGTTTAATAAATAGAAAACTATATCTTTATACCAGTCTGACGACATGAATTTTTCTTCAACCTCACTTGGATATGTTTGGTCATCCAACTCTTGAAAACGTGTGTCTCTGTCTTCCCCCTGTAGGCAATTGATGTCAAGAGCTCTAAGGTTCGATTCAGCCAAAAGTTTGGCCAGACCCTTTCCCTTTATCAATTTAGTAGGTTTGATTTCCAGATCAAATTCTTGTATCTTAGCGAGCCAGCGTCCTCATTTTCCATCACTATCCGGCTGTACCAATATATCCTTCACAGCACTGGTTGGTACGTACGCGATAATTTTTGAATGTAGAACGTAAGTTCTGAATGCCTTTAGCACTTTCACCATTGCGTACGCCTGTTTTTCCATTATATCATATTTTAGTTCGGCGTCTCTAAGGCTCTTGCTAAAAAACACAATCGAGCACTCAAAAACTTCATCATCTTTTTGCAGCAACACCGCGGCGATAGTATGTTGAGAAGCGAATGAGAAGATGAGGAAATCCTTCAAGTAATCTGGGCTTGTTAACACAGGTGCCTCACTGATGACTTTTTTAATACGCTCGAATGACGCTTTAGCCTCGGTGGTCCAATTTACTCTGTTATCTTTCTTCAGCATTCCTGTGATCAATTTGACAATCTCAAGGAAATTTGGTATAAACCTTCATAAAAAATTTATTGTACCCAAGAAGGATTGAATTTCTTTAACGTTTCTAGGAATACTGATAGTTTGTATCGCTTCAACCCTCTTAGGATCAATCTTGATCCCATCTTTAAATACGATATGCCCCAGAATCTTACCTTCCTACATAGCGAAATGTGATTTCTTTGGGTTCAAAGATAGACCATACCTGCGGCATTTTTCGAAAGTCTATTTTAAATGGATCAAATGTTCTTCATCGGTTTTAGAAAAAACCGTTAAATCGTCGAGGTAGATTACTACGAACTTATCTCTTTCTTCGATGAAAGCGATATCCATGATGCACTGGAAGGTAGCCCCTGCATTCATTAAACCAAAAGGCATTTTATCATACATGAATGTACCCCAGGGTGTGGTGAAAGTGGTTTTTTCTCTGTCTTGCTCGTTCATGGCGATTTGGTTGTACCCAGAAAACCCATCTATCATAGACATTCGATTTTCTCCAACTACCTTTTCTAGGACATGGTCCATTTTAGGAAGATAATTATCTTTAAGAGAGGACCTATTCAAGTTCCGAAAATCTACACACAGTCTGATTTCTCCATTCTTTTTTCTGACAGGGACCAAATTCGCCACCCAGTCTGAGTATCTTAGAGGTATAATTATTTTCGTGTCTAAGAGCTTCTTAACTTCCTTTTCAATGGCGGGCAACAAAATGGGGTTGAACTGCCTGAGCTTCTGCCTAAAAGGCTTAACTCCGGGCTTCAAAGGTATCTTGTGCTCAATTATATAAGTATCATATGTTCGAAGCTCGTCATAGGACCAGGCGAAAACATCTTTATACTGTCTGAGTAAGTCTCTATACTGGTCTTTTACCTTAGGAGGGAGGAATTTAGATATCTTTACTATCCTGGAATCTTTTTCAGTTCCTATGTTGCAATCCTCCACTTCTTCTGGTTGAGGCTGCAAAGTGGACTTTACAGATATGTCGTTCTGATCGAAGAGTCTTTCCAAAGGAATTAAGCCTTTCAGGATTTGGTTATTTTTGAGGACCAACATGCGATGATCCGCTATTTTTTCTCGGAAGGTTTCAGGATCTTCATCTTCTTGCATAATCCACATCGGGTCGTTTTGGTTTTCTTGGTCTGGATGGGTTTCAGAGAACTCACCTATTGCTATAAGAAATTTCTGAATTTGTTCGTCATCTTCAAAAACCTGCCAGTGTCGGACATTGTCTGGTATAGAGGGTTTATATCTATTTTCAATATGATATTTCAGTTTAACATTCATGGGAGGGGAAAAGGTCGAGGTTGCCTTAGCCAATGCGTCAGCATATATATTCTCTATGCGAGGAATAAAATGGACTTTTATAGATGAGAAAAAATTCTCCATTAAATCCCAAGCACAATTTCTGTATGTTCTCAATCTGGGATGTTTGGCTAGGTATTGTCGGTTTACTTGTTTTACTATCAATTCAGTGTCACCGTAAACCTCCAAATTTTTTATGTTTAACTTCTTTGTAGCCTCTAAACCTAAGACTAATGTTTCATACTCGCATACGTTATTGGTGTAATCTATGTCCCACTGCAAGCGATATGAGAAAGGAACGGTAAACTTACCTTCAGGTGCTACCAAAAGTATGCCAGAACTAGCTCCTTCAGAAGATGAAGCGCCATCGAAGTACATTTTCCAGATACCATTTCTGCATAGTTCTTCAGTCAAGGGGCTAAGCTCTTCCTACTTCATATCAAGTTCTTCTGGACACCCATCCAAACCATCATCAAATGATAATATGCAATTCCCCAGATCTTGGTCTGCAACGTAAATGGGAAAGTTATTTGGATTCAAAGGATCACTGACAGTATATGCTAATCTTGTTTCTCGGTACAAACGGGTAAATTGACCACCAAAAATTGGGATTGTGGCATATGACATGTCCATTTGTAGAGAACCCCCCAACTTGGCTCCCCATGATCTGGATAATAACATACCATATTTGGGGGGAATATCTGTAATAACCACATCCATCAGGATACTTTTGACCGGGACCTGAGCTAGGGTAACTACCGGATCTTTTATCATTCCCATACATTTAACCTTTCTTGAATCAAAAGAGTATAGGTCTCCATAGGGTCTAGTGTTCTGGAGCCCCAACCTCTCCATTATAGTTTTGGGCATAACATTATGTGAAGCCCCGGAGTCTAACATGCAGTTATGCAGTAACTGGTCATGTATATTCAGGGTGATGTAGAAAGGAGCGACGCTGTCTTTGAATCCCTCAAAATGAGGACCAAAGGTGATGCTAGGTCTGTCATCTTCTAGGTTGATAATGTCGGAGTGAATTTCTGGCTCATAAACACCCATCACTTTGGCAATTTGCTTCCGATAAGTGGGGTTTTTTGCTAATTCTACCAAAGGAATCGGTATCTTAATTTTATTTAATTCGTTTTCAAAATTGTAAGATGTATTGTCCTTGTCCATTTCTTTCGTTAAGACTTCCGAGATTTTTTCTTCTGACTTGTTTGTCTGGATCGCTTTATCACTCGTGACCTTAGTCGAAGATGTAACTTTATCTATCGGTCTTATTTTCTTTGTTTGGGTTTCAGCTTTTTTCACCTCAGACTCTTGAGTCTTTGTCATCTTGACTTTATTGCTGGGTAACAATGTGTCTTCCAAAGGAGGTTCATGAGGTTGCCCCCTCTGCAGGATTTTCTTAGGCTAGTCAGTTGAGGTGGACTTATTTTTAGATCTCAGATTGTATCTGGGTTGAACATCAGCCGCTATTATTTCTGTTTCTGGTTGAGATACACAAAGGTCAGTGGGATCACCTTCTTCTTCTTCATTAGACGGTTGAGGAGTATTCAAAGATTTCTCATACTCTTCCCTGGTCAGAAATGGCTGTGAACATTCATCTCTGAAACATGCAACTTCATCTTCCGAATCTACGAAATCTTGGAGGTCACTTGCTCCTATAAAATTTTTGTTTTTTAGTGGAGCTTGTATTTTTTGATCTTCATTCTTTATTTGCTTCTGTTGATTTTGGGGGTTTGGGTTTCTCCTGAAGTCTCTTTTGTTGGAATAATCAGCTTTAGCCTGATCCAACTCCATCCTAGAGATTTTGTTAGACAGATCTTTAATTATTCTGGCCATATCATCCACTCTGTCATCAGTGTATCTATTTGACCCGGAAGGACCCGCTGGTTCCCTATAGCGTCTATTATCACGGTTGACTGTTTCTACTTTAGCCTTTAAATTACCCGAAGCCATCATATTAGATTCTATTTCGACAGCATCGTCTTGCATTATATTCAGGGTGGCTCCTCTTCTTTCTTGCAAAAGAAATGCGAAATCAGGTTTGAAGGCTCCCGCAAAAGTTTCTTTGGCTGAGGGTTCAGAAGGTTTAACAACGGTTGGAATTTTATTATAAAGTTTGTTAAATCTCAGAATAAATTCCATAAGGGTTTCTGAGTTCTTTTTCTTTAGGGACCCAAACTCGGTAAGGTAATACAAGTGATCCTTTCGCTCTCCCCATTGTCCGAGGAAAGCATCTTCCAAGGCTTCATATGTTCGAATAGAAGCTGCAGGAAGACTCCGAAACCAAGTTCGGACCTGACCTTCGAAGGTCTGGACAAGTAGTCTCGAATAGAAATCTTCGTGCTCAATACCACAGATGTCTGTGAACTGGTCAAAAAAGTTTATATGCTCAGCTGCGGTTAGATCTCCCTCTCCAGTGAATTTAGGAATATTTTTTATGTAGTTGTCAGGTAAATCATGGAGGGGAACGGGTAAAACCAGGGGAGCGTATCTTACTGCTACTTTTGCAAATTCTCTGGGAGGAGGGACATTCAGTCCTCCACCTCCTCCTCCAACGCCTGCCATTGACTTAGGAGTAGAAAATGAAGGTGTAACACACTCTTTTGAATCAGGCGAGGCTGGGAAGTTCTGCCGAAGAAAGGTTGGTATGTCAAATGACAACGATCTTTCTAAAGGACCCTTTCCTTTGTTTATAGATGGGACAGTCCGACGAATCTTGCTTCTAAAATCAGAGTAGTTCGTTTTCGGCTCTTTGGTATCAAACGGAGGGCTGAAGGAAGTAGGAGGTTCTGAAGGGAATTTAGTCTTTAAAAGTGGATTTTTGGGCTTATTAACTGAAGCGGTTGTCTCAAACGAGCCTCTCGCTCTTAAAAAATTTTCAGGATTATTAACAAGTGTAATCAGCTTTCCATCTGGGTTCTATCTGGTATTCCTTCTACCAGACGCCAGTTTGTGTTTTAGTGGAGTCGCCAAGTGAAAGATTTAAAAAATCCTTAAGACTATGTGCACTCTATGTTCACTATCAAAGAGTAACACTATCAACGAAATAGTTTGTCGTTTTCCCAGAGAAAAGATTTCGTAACTTCGGTCCCCGGCAACGGCGCCAGAAATATGTTGTTCCTGAGTCTGTACTTAAGGCTTAAAAGTACAGTGTCAAGGCATATGAAAGTATGTTTAAAGATTTATACAAAGAATACGTTAACCTTTGGTGTAGGAAACTAATGAAGGTTTCTACGTTCTCGCTGCCTAGCTTCCCACTGTTCCTGAGTAGTAATATCTTGTTCAATGGCTGCCCATGAACGTTCCAATTCCTCCCGGGTGTTCGCAGTTTTAAGGATTGTGTCGAAGATATTTAAAGCGATATGTATTTGATTAGATAGTCTGGGTTGAATGTTAGGTTGAGTTTCTACAGGGACAGTCATTGAGGAACAGTACCAGTATGGAAATGATTTTTAAGGAGAGATTTTATTTGTTGCTTCAATTCAGACGAAATAAAGAGAAACTTTTGCATAAAAAAAAGGAACGAAATAAGAATGAAAATTGAAGGCCCTTTCCCGTAACTGTATTATTTTTGGTAAAAAATAACGTGAGATGGGAGAAAAACATTTATCTGTAGATAACGCAAAGTTCCTGTCAGTGGAAAACTCACGTATACATAGAAGGAGAAATTGACATAACAATAATTGACATAGTGTAAATACATATAAAGTTCTGTAAATGCAAATTGGTCTTACACCCACTAATAGTTGGTGCAGAGGAAAGACAAGAAACAATCACAGAAAGATTAAATCCCTTCACTATAGTAGTGGTCGTACTAAATTATAGTGATACACATCAATTATGCAAAGTGAAACAAAATGAAATGAGAAACATAACGAAACAAACTTGTAACACAGTCGTGATAGAATCGGGAATCTTCAAATTGCTTGTATTAACTCCTTTAATGCAAAAACTCTCTTACAGTTAGTACCAAAAAGTCCAGCCTCAATCTCCTCTTTTTGTGATCTCTTTATACAAAATTTGCCTCTCGGTTCAGAAGAGCCAAATCACTCCATCTATCCTAATCTATTTTCAAAAAGGTGCTAGGTGCTTGTATTTGCTTAGATTCAAAGCATATGATACATTTGTCCATAAAATGAAATGCAAGCTGTGAAGGTTCCGCCTGACAACTGGGAGGAGCGAAATCACTTCATTTCTCCTACTCTGTTTTCAAGAGGTGCTAGGTGCTTGTCTTCGCATGGATTCAGTGTACATAATACATTTGTCCACAAACTAGGACACAAGCTATCAAGGCTCGGCTTGACAAGTGGCTTCAAAAAAATGGCACTCTCGGGCTAACTGTGGGAGTTTATCATCCATGTGTGCATCAACGATATCAAGGGCGCCGAGTTGTGTGATGGGTTGAATCAAATGTTCATCAATTTGAGCCATGTCTACCCTGTCCATCTTAGAGATTTCCACTGAATTTTTCTCATTCTTCTCCTTCATGTCGAGGGAAATCCGATCCATATTCATCTGCCTTAGCGTCTCTGAGTCAACTTCACTCTCCATCCCTAACATCTCACCTTTTATGGCATTGCAGGCTTCCTCTAATAAATTTGTCACTTTATGGGCCTGTTCCTTGCTTAAAGTAATATCATGTTCCCAATTATTTAACAAAATATTACCCCTAGTCTGTTCAACAATGGTGAGCCTGGGAGACCCTGCTGAAAACCTATTGTTAGTGGCGATCACTGCTTCTTGGAAAGCGATCAGAGCAGCTTCTGCATTTCTCTCTTTGTCAATCAGATTCTCAGAGATCCGATGCATTAACAAGCAGTCTTCCCGAATCTCTCCTACTTTGTTCAGCAGACTATGTTGAGCAGAAGAGATCCTGCTCCGGATATCGATTGCTAGGGATTTAACAATCTCGATGTCGATCACCTTGCTTTCTGCGACCTCCAACTGAGCCTGCAGCTGTGTGATCAGACCCCTCTGCTGACCCGACTGTACCCGACCATCTCGGATCGCAGAATTTGCTTGTTCCAGCTTGGTTTTGAGGACTTCGATTTCTTTCTTATTGACCAATCGGGCCAGCTCTATTTCTCCACTCGCTTGACTCTTAGCGCTTTCTGCTGTCGAAGCCACTCTGTCTTCAAGAGTCTTGATCAGGCGATTCTTTGCTTTGAGCTGATTCTTTAACGCCAAGACCGAGAATTGATTTGCCGTCGCATACGCTCCTAGAGTACCTGCAATCTCCGTGGCAAATTCATCTTTCCTTTTGTTCATCCCATCGGTCATCACTTTGAACCTTTTGACAGTTGATCCTTCCTTCTGGGAGAACTCCCTTTTCACAACTGCCTTTCTTTTTTTGTCGAAGAAGAACTCATTGGGGGGAAGTTCTTCTGCTCTGATGGGCCTTAGTTCTTCGCCAAAAATCCATCCTTCCTATATGTTTCCCTGCGTTGACTGCAAAGGGGTGACATAAGTGATTGGTTCTCCAATTTGCTTTGCCACCTTTCCTGGTGTGCCAAGTGAGCCTTGCTCCTTTAGAGGATCAGAGGCCTTCGTCTCTGTCTCCGGATTCTGAGTATCTGGCGGGTCTGTGTTTTTTACTTCCGCCTCTGGACTATGTTCCTTAGGTGGGTCAGTAGTCCCTTCTTCTGTTTCGGGATTCTTTTCCTGCTCGGGATTCTTCTCGTGTTCGGGATTCTTCTCCAGCTCCCCTTCCTGACGTTTTTCAGGATTAGAAGTTTTCCCCTCATAACTTTCGGCCTCCTTTTCTTTATCCTTGGGAAGTCCCAAACCTCCTAGCACCACGGGGAGACATTGTTGTTGGGTATTTCTACCCTACGGACTAATAAGCTAGGGCTCTAAACTTATACGCAAAAAATGACCCTTAAGACTTAACTTTTGACCTTCTACCTGAATCTGAAACCTCTTTCTTCACATGCATACAAGAGAAGAATAAACCAACCTTTTTCCGGACGGCTGAAGTAGATCCTCCGTTGAGTTTCTTGTCCTTTTGCTGC
>ML777103.1:1187648-1199822 GCA_009831015.1 Picea engelmannii | reverse complement strand
ACGCCCAGTGAGAAGTTAGGGCACGGGTTGCTTGTTTTGAGTGGTTTTTTGAGGAGTTACTCAGCATGGCTTTGGCTAGGAAGAGGCATGAGTTGGCCTGATGCCAGGTAAACCTGTATGGTGCATTTTAGGGTTATAACAGACATCTTTTCCTATGCTCCTGAAATTTTAAAATAGAGGCCCTGTCTTCGGGTGATAGGGATCTGATTCGAAATTGCACTTCTGAATAGGACCTCGCCCCTCGAAAAACATCATCCGAGGGCGAACACTCATGTTCAAACCTCTTTAATCCACAATTTCCCAAATGGGTGCTTACAATTCTCTGCGGATCATGCTTTTTGTACTCAATAGAGACTAGGCTCAAGTCTTCTAAGGTTGCAGCCTCAGCCTTAGCATGTCCGAAATCTAATAAAGAATAGGAATTTAGCCGAACAGGGAAAAACGGCCATACCTTCTTTGATGATGCTTTTAGCTCTTTACTCACTCCACCAATCACTGTTTGTCGAGCAATCTCGCGACATGCCAGCTTGTCGGGGATGAACAGTGGTAGCGCCAAAGGAGGAATAGCAACTTCAAACACTCTCAAATAGAAGAATTCTTCTTCTACGTACCAGTCCGCGATATGGCTTAGATTCGCAGCAATGCTATCCGAGATGCAGGGTGGCAAAAGACCAAAAATGGCGATGTGCAGGGGCACCATCACCCAGTTGAAAATCTCATAAATAAACTTATTTGCGTTATTTTCCCACAGCTTATTGTGGTACTCATGTACAGTTTTTTCTTAGGTTGGACTCCAAGCCCAATTCATCAAAGGAAAAGGTGTCATGGAGCATATCGCGTCCATGATATACGCGGACATGAAGAATCCGAATGGTCTCCCGGCTGCTTTTTGCTCTTGGTACTCTGTGACCCTGTTGAACAAACTGTCGGAGAGCATCTTCGCCCAATTAAATGAGCTACCTTCTGCTACCCGAAAGATGAGAGGTACCCACTGGATGTAAAAATGCGCGGTATCCTCCCTTCTGAAAAGTAGGCATGTCATCATCGCCACATACATATACTGTGGCTCCAATGAAGAAATTGAATACACGCCCTTGTCATTCGCTCTGAATGTCGCGGAACGTGAAACCCAATCTTTTATCAAACCATGCATGGTTTTGTCAAATTCTTCGCACTCCTTCTTTTTGAATTCCTCCAGGAATTCATTGCCATATATATACTCAGAAGTTGTTGGGAGCTTATACATAGAACTTCGACATTCGCTTTCGCTGCTCTCCTTGGAGCCATGGCTGACGCTTGCTTTTTCGCTCTTCTGCAATAGACCTGTGTATACATGCAAAAATGAGTTCCCTCGGAGAAAGGTGAGTTTTGTGCGCTTATGAGAAATGTTTAAAAAGAATGAAACTCTCGTATATATTTGAAAACTCTGTACCTTTTGAAATAAGTCTGTCAAATCGAAAATAAAACCAAATTTAATGTATAAATCCGATCTTATTTGTTTGTGGATTTACCCTAATTCTTCATTAATGTCATCAATGTTTGGTGGCTTGACAGGAAATCGGGTTATGGAGAGCAAGTAAATCCCTCACGAAGTGTGCCAACCTCGATGTGCGGGACGCATCTCGCTTAATTTCATTTTTCCAAAATTTCAAATCTTAACGACTTAAAGAATTTTCTCGTCTTTCGCTGTATCGTGAATTTCCTTTTCACATTTTGACTCTTCAACTCACGAGGCCGCGAGTGCTGATTTTACCTTAATTAACAATAACCGTGATTTGGCGCATCCTTAATTATATAATTAACTTAATCGCCATATCGCGACTCGGGAACTCGAAGACAAACTTTTGGGGGAATGATATGCCGAGTCGCGATATCACGATGTGGCGATAATTAAGGCTCGAATTAAGAGAAGGAAATCTTAGATCCTTTGTTCAGCGGTTTGGGGGTACCTTTCCCTTGCTTCTGATTCGTAGATCCAAAGTCTCGCTTCTTTTGTTTGAACCTCTGCTCAATCTTGGTAGCATATTGGTATGTCGCACCAAGCGAGGAGATGTTGAGGAACTCCATTTCCTCCTAAATGTATCTATGAAGAAAACTGCGGTACTTTAACACAAAATGTTTCTCCGAATCTTTGATAACCAACTTTGTGCGTAGGGTATGGAATAGATTCGTCAGCTCATGCACATCTTGGTCTCTTTGTTGTCGCAGCATAGTCCATTTTATGTATTTGTCCTCATAGCTCCCCACGGGATAATATTGTTCCTTGATGGCATCTCAGAAAGAATTCCAAGTGGGTATGATCAAGAATAGAGAGGGTTGCTCCTTGCTCTGTTGCTCCCAGTAGGTTTCCCACCAGTCCTTGACATGGGGGGCGGCTTTAAGGAGTGCAAAAATAATCCTTTCTTGGTCGGAAAAGTCATGAACCGAGAAATATCCTTCTTGCAGATTCAACTATCTATCAATGCCATCTGCATCTATTTGGCCCTCAAATATGGAAATGTAAAAGTTTACTTGTACCTTAAAAGGAGTGGTGTCTCCAGAGTGGCTGTTGGATGTAGATGCGCTGCTAGTGGGCAACCGTTGAAGGATTTGGGAAAAGTTGTCCATCATTGAGTTCCTTTGTTTCTCAAGGGCCTCCTTGAGCGATAATTTGATAGGATCTTCTACTCCCTCATCTTTCTTTTCTTCCCCCATGAGCAGTCGTTGGGGTTTGCGAGACTGATCTTCCAATGGTTCAACCAGATTGAGCCCTAACTCCTTATACCCCAATCTCGTTGGGGACATGCAAAGAAGGATCAAGAAAGAGTAGACTGCTATGATACCACTGATCCAGATTTATGCAGGAACACAATGAAATACATAAATACACATAAACGCAGATATGCAATGGAAGTAAAACTTCATTTCATTAACAACAAATGTCTGAAATATGCTTACAGGCAGAATGGAAATAAAATAGCTCGGTCCTTGGTAGCGTATCTTTGAGAAGAGATGTGGGGGATACTGGCCTTTGAACTCTGCGTTACAATGAGACTCGAAGGGCTATATATTATTGAGAAACAATGGAAAACCCTAAAAATCCAAAAACCTAACCCTAGGAGATGAAACACCAGAATATGGGCCCCGTTGGGGTAAATTGGTACATCAATTTCCCAGGGTCGTAATTTTGGCATACTATCTCCATTTGATGCAAATGATACATCGTTAGAAACATCTATCCGAGCACTACACTACTGACAATGAATATCAAGTTCTCAATGAACTCATATTTTCCAAAGCATTCATGCCTAAAAAACATCGTTTAGGGCCTCAAAATGGATCTGGAAGTTCAAGACCCGAAAAACTACTAAAAATAGTAAATGGTGCTACAATTAAGGAAACTGAAAAACCGAAAGAAACAATGGTGTGGGTCCAAGTGGAATAGGTGGGTGGCCACCAATATCCACCTGGATCATTCTTGGAGATTCCAGCAGGGAATCGAAGAGCTGCTTCAACTCAATAATTTGAAGATCCTAGACCGGGGGGTTGCACAACCCTTGGAGACAAGGTTTGCACAAAAATGTTCCAGTGGAATATCCACGATAATTTACAGGTCATCATGAATAGGTTAAAATGGCCATAAATGAACTTGTAATATAGTGTCCATGATTTTTTGGATGAGAAATTTGAAATGATTGCGTGAACAATAAAGTAAGGTTGTGAAAAAATCTAACAAGCATTAGATCAATTGAATATAAGCTAAAGAACCTTAAACAAAGTTATCAACTTAACAAGAATTGTGACCTTTAAATGAGAACTCTAGCCCTTAAAACCCATATTTTTGCATAAAAAACATGAAAATCGACCCTCGAATAAAAAAGTGGTGCTACTGGAAGAACCTTTTTTTTCAAGGTTAAAATTATAACAATGTCTCCCCATAGCTTTTAATTCTTGTAAAATTGTAAACAAAAATCTTAAAATCGACCCTTGAATCAAAAAGTGGTGTTCATGACATCACCTCCTTTTTTTTAAGGTTAAAATTAGAACTTTTTTGAAATCTCGTATTGATAATCATTGTTGTTATGAAAAAAAACCTTAAAATCGACCTTCTAAACAAACCTTAGTGCTAGTGATAACACTCTTTTTTTCCCAAGGCTAATATTACTACTTGTTTGAAACTATGGCCTTGACCACTGTTAACGTTACAAATGAAAACCTCAAAATCATACGCTAAATCAAAACGTAGTGATACAAATAACACATTTATTTTTTGTTTCGAGCTTAAAAATGCAATGTATTTCAAACCATAGTGTAAAAAACGAACACTGTTACAAAAAAAATCATAAAATAATTGAATTAATTTATTAAAAACAAATATATATATATATATATATATATAACAAAAATGAAAAAATATGTTTTTGAAAATACATATATATGAAAAATTTTAAAAATATATATAATAATTTGTTTTTTTTTTTAATTATATAAAAGAAAAACTAAATCTAAATCGTTAAATTTTAAGGTAATTTTTTTTTTTTTGTAAGTAAGTATTCTATAAAAAACCTTTCAGAATAAAAAATTACAGCATCGACATGTCTATCCGAGGACTGTAGTTACTGAATTGCCCCGTGGGGAAACCAATTCAGCCAACCTCCTAGTTCCAAAACCATTGTTTCATAAAACCAATCATATAACATCATTAAGCACCTGGAGTAGAATCGCCCTGTGGGGAAACCGATTCCCCCAGGATTCTAGACCCTCTAGGACCGACATAAGACAATCATAACAGATTATAATTGAAAATACAAGTGGAAAAATATAAACAAAACAACTAGCATGCCATGCAGTCTGACACATGTGCAACTCAAGTTGTCGACGTGTAGCGTGGCGTCGTGTCCAAGGTAGGTGCTTGGAGCGTTGGATCCAATTCTGGTGCTGCATCGTCCACTGGAGACCTGTGCGGAGCTTGGACCAATATTGTCTCTACGTCCCCTGGTGCATTTGGTGTCACTTTTGATGGGTGGCATGAACTGTGCAAAGATGAGAGCATCTGCAAGATTTGTGTCCCCTTTCCATCCAAGACTTCTATTCGAACACGCAGGTCGTCCACCTCTTTGCACACATCGAACACCAGGCCTTGCAGAATTGCAAGTCCATCTTGTACCTTTGTGCAAGTAGTGCAGTCTGAGTAGGAGTGGGGTTTCCCCTGATGCTTCTCATGGTAGCCAAAGAAACCTTCGTGTGGAGATTGGACCAGTGGTGATTGGACTGGTGAAGGCATAGGAGCAGAGTTCTCAGGTGAATTGGGAGGGACGACCAGGGTGGGTTGCGAAGAGGAGGCCAAGTCTGGTATCGACCCTGGTTTGAAGCCCAGTGAGTGCCCCAGGAGGTTGAACCATTCAACTCTACATGCATAGGGCAAGGAGAGAGGCGGGAGACCACTGAGACTATGAGCGAACTACTCCGAAGAGGTTGGCGAGGAGGGTGACGAGCTATGCGAAGGTGCAAGGGTAGGCGGGGGTCGAATTGCTAGGCGCAATCGATTTTGTGGCCAAGATGAACCACGGTTGGACTTCCCACGTAGTCTCGACATGGATGGAGCATAGAAAAGGTAAGCAGGCACAAGGAAATGGCGAGGATGGCCGATGAGCACTAGATGAGGGCGCAAATCATGAGATGGCTCTGGAAGAACATTATAGAGATGGAGACGACGCTGGTGAGCTTCATGGTATGAATACCATTGAGAGGGGAGGACGCACACACATAGAGGTGACCAAAGTAATGGTGGATCCATCGAATGGATGGGAGGGCAGAGCAGAGCGGACTAGGATTAATGGCGCTCTGGTAGCAATGAATTAGCTTTAAGTTCATGGGGTGGGAGGTAGGGAGGGGCATGCACCTGTCACGTGGTTGTTTCTGCGTTGGCAGTGGCCATTCCCATCATCATGGCACCTATCCAGCACTAACACCCCATCTGGGGGAAGCAATTAATTTTTTTTATAAAATATATGAAATAAATTAATAATAAACAAACAAACAAAAAAAATTACAGTAATTTATATACTAATTTGTAATGTTTAAAAATTAAAAATTAAAACTATCGTAAACTTATGTATATATATTATCATCTTTAAATTTTAAAAATCAAATAAAATAATTTTTTAATTTTTTTAAAACATTTAAATATATATTTTTTTAAATATACATTTAAAATTTTTAAAATTCTCAATTAAAAAAAATATATATTTAAATTTAAAAAATTAAATAATTTTGTTTTTTTTAAACATTTACAAATTTAAAATTTAAAAACATTTAAATTTACAAAATTTAAAAATTTAATATTTTAAACTTTGGAAAAAAATTTAAACAAAACATTAATGGAGAAGGGGATGGGCTATTTGGGCATGGAGGGAATACTCGACATCGCCCCATCTCCCGTAAGTTGATACATGGTCCCACATGCATTGTTTGGGCGCTAGGAGTGATGAGGTAGTGATGTTCGACATTACCCTAGCTCCCTGTAGGCCGAGACTTGGCCCCCACGGGACTAGGTACCAACTTGCGGGGGTTGGTGTAATGTAGAGCAATGCTCCTCGACATCCCCATGCCCAAATAGTCCGGCCCCCTCCATTAATATTTTATTTAATTTTTTTTTTTTTTTTTAAAGTTCAAAATTTTAAAGTTTTTAAAATTTATATTTTTATTAATATTTTTTTAAATGATATATATTATAATTTTTTTTATATAGTTTAATTTATTTAGTTTTTAAAATAGTTTAATTTTTTAATTTTTTCTCATATTTTGAATTTGTTTTTAGGAAAATTATGTTATTTTAAAAATAAAATATATTATAAAAATATTTAATCATATTTTTTGAAATGTTTCGATTTATTTGTTTATAATTGATATATATTTTTAATTATATATGTATATAAATTTTAAAAAAATTGTTTGTTTTTTTTTTGTTTTTTTTTTCATTAAATTTAATCATTTTTCAATGATTGTGTTTATTTATTTTTTAATTTTTATGTTTTTCAATGAAAATATCTATTTATACATGGATATTTAAAAAAGAAAATTGTTTTAGTTTTTTTTTAATAATTCTTTTCTATTTTAATAATTCTTTTTTTTCTTTTTCTTTTTTATAATTTTATTTGCAATAGTGTTAGTCTTTTAGGTATTGGTATGAAAAAGTTGAAATTTTAAGTTTGAAAAAATGAAGTAAATGTGATATTGATAACATCACGTTTCAATTTGGATGTTGATTTCATGAGTTCAATTCACAGTGATATCAGTGGTGAAAATCATAATTTTAAGCAAGTTATAATACTGACCTTATAGAAAAAGAGTTTCCATTGTTATACCGACTTTTAGTTTCAGGGGTTGATTTTTAGGTTTTTGTTCGTAATGGTATTGTTTGTCAGGATCACAATTTCAACCAAGTTACAATTTTAATCCCCTCCCTCCCGAAAAAAAGGGAGGGTGATGTTGTGAGCACCACCTCTTGACCAAATTGTAATTTTAACTCCCCCAAAAAAGGGGGTGATGATGTGAGTGCCACCTCTTGACCAAATTGTACTTTTAACCTCCGAAAAAATGGGGTGATATTGTGACCACCACCTCTTGACCAAATTGTAATTTTAACCCTGAAAAAAAGGGGTGATGATGTGAGCACCACCTCTTGTCCAAATTGTAATTTTAAACTCCAAAAAAAAAGGGGGTGATGTTGTGAGCACCACCTCTTGACCAAACTGTAATTTTAACCCTGAAAAAAAAGGGTGATGCTGT
This sequence comes from Picea engelmannii, assembly GCA_009831015.1. Taxonomy (NCBI): domain Eukaryota; kingdom Viridiplantae; phylum Streptophyta; class Pinopsida; order Pinales; family Pinaceae; genus Picea; species Picea engelmannii. Next base: position 1,192,052 of record ML777103.1, on the reverse strand, counting down.
GAGCACCACCTCTTGTTTCGGTAGTGAATTTTGAGGTTTTTATTTGTAATTTTATAGATGATGATTTCAAAATTTTGTAGTTTTAACTCCAAAGAAAAAATGAGTGCTACTGGTAGCACACCTTTTCAAAACGGGGTAAAAAATGTGACCCTTGATAAAATTAGAACTCTGGAGAGTTCTCGTTAAGTTGATAACTTTGTTCTTACTCTGGATTTTCATTTTCTCAATTTTTAACCAAGTATTTCCTAGAATCACAATGCAGTGGAACCAAGTCTTCAAATTCTTAGCACATGGATGATGGAGGCTATGGATTTGCAGGCCAGCAATAACATGCTCGAAATACAAATAACTCATTGGATTTTTGGGATCTTCAAGGGTTTCAAAAAACAGAGCATTAGAGCATTTTGCATCTTTGAACATCCATTAATGTTCCTTGAGCTATTAGTGGTGGAACCATGACACGGGTTAGACTAAATTCCACCATTCCTGGGAGAAATCCTCCACCTCTTGGTAAGCCACCACCTATCAACACTCTCAAACCCTGAACATGACACTGATTACACAAATAATGATGTGAAACGAGATGATGACTAACATAGGCAAGGTGGTGTGAGTTGGGAAGAAGGGTCTAGAAAAAACTCATTTTCATCACATGGAAATCAATGATCCAATGCAAAGAAAATGACTCATCTGGTACAAGTGTAAATGAAATGGATTTCATTACAAATGGATGGTTCAAAGTAGCTCGGTGGTTGTCGAATAGATTTGAATAGCCAGTATGACATGGAAAGTCAAATAAGAACATTCAATTCGATAAGAGGAAATTCCTTACAACGTAACTAGGTATATGTATAGTTGACAATAGTGGTTGGAAATTAATGGCATGTAGTGTCCATTTTCCAAGCATATTCTTTTTTTCATTTGTATGCTCGTTAATATACCAGGTATGGGCATTGTTGGTAGTGGTAGTTGAACATTTATGGCATATAACCTCCATTTTATTGGTAGAGTGTTTGTTCATTTGTATGGTCACCAATTAACTGAGTTGTTGATTAATTAACTGTGTATGGGATTAGTTGATAGCGATGGTTGAAAATTAATGGCATATGGCATCCATTTTCCTCGCATAGTCTTGTTTAGTGGGTAAAAAGGATTTGTACATTCATTCAATGACCAAAATAGATTTGTAAACCTTCATGTTCTATGATGCGATCTTTTTTGGATATGTATTTCATAAGGAGTCGCAGATGGTTTTCAATAACAGTTGAAGCAAGCATTTCAAGTCATATTATCACATGTACTAATATTTTCTTTTCATAGTAACTTTTTACTTGTAAGACTCTTATGGATAGAGCTCAATTTGTGATTATTGTAGTTGTAAATACTTCTCTGAATCTACCCATTTCCTTTGTGCATTAAATTACGATACATATTGGATCATTATGTAATTTCTCATTTAACTTGGTACTTTTTGGGTGGAAAACTTGGAGGAATTATCTTGTAGGGTCCAATTTAGTGGTAGGTCCTAGTTTGGAGATTTGGGGTTTGAAACCTTCTAGATCCATTTGAGGCATAAAATGACATTTTTTGGTGTAAAGAAATTGTAATTATAGTTCCCATACCATTGACGTTGTTCTACACACTAAGACCTTTCCAATAGTGAAAAAATCACCTCAATTGGAGTTCGTATGTGGAAGTTAGGCCTCTCGCAAGTTGAGCTACGTTGTTGACCACCATGGTACTAAGTGGATGCCATATCAACACCCATAAATTACATGTGGGGATAGCCACATGTGTAATTTAAATAATATTATTGAAGTTCCAAAACCTTATCACTAATTGAGGGTTGATGATGCAAAAACCCTAACCCTAGACGAATTTTAGGATAGGTTAAATATTGGGCTGCTAGGACCATTATTAAGCATTGCAATTGTTCCATAGTTGAGAAAATCATCTAAGAGTAGCATTAGAGAGAATAGTAGAGGAGGAAGAGGAATTTGTAGTAGTTATTTATCCCACACTGTCAATGGAAACTCCATAGTAATTTTCCCTTTCTTTGTATTTTCATTTCATAATTGAAGAAAAGAGAGACTAGAGTATATGCCTCACATTCTAGCTGAGTTTTCTCCCTTAATGGGTTTCCAAGGATACATATTTTGTTCATTTGTGTGGATGGTATGTTCTTTTGATTATTCTTTCATTTTTGTATTTCAAATATATTTTTTATAAATTTGAGCAACAAGCTAGTGCTATTAAATTCTAGATCTAATAACCCTATATATTAAAATATTTTAGTATAATAAGATCTATTATGACATATTGTTCTAGTGGAATAAACATGAAAAATTGTATATCATATTGGTATCAGAGAAGTTTTCTTTTGGGTATTTGTGAAAATTTATAGGATTTAGGAATTATCTTAAGACAAAAATTATTGAACCCTAGCCATGGAGGATGATTTTGTTCATAAAAACCCTTGGGATGGAATGGAAGAGAGATTTTCAAGGCTAGAAGAGAAAGTTGTTGATATATCTCACAACATGGCCCTCATTATGGCAGCTCTAGAAAACAATTCCATACCTTTTGAGGAGGTTGGTTTCTCTAGATTGGAATTTGGGTCGGAGGAGAAACCAATAGATAGTGAAAACCTAGAAAAGGAGACGAAAAAAAGGGTCCGAGAAAGAAAACCAAGTTCCAATGTCATCACTCCTTCACAAATTGTATTCAAAATGGAAGTGAAAGTGGACATCAATCCCTATCAAGGTCATATTGATATCGTTAATTTGAATCAATGGTTGCAACAATTAGAAGTGTATTTCAGTGTCCATAATATAGATGAAGAGACAAAAGTTCCATTTGCACGACTGAAACTAGAGGGCCATGCACTAACCTGGTGGGAAAGGAACACATAGACACTTAGGTTGGAGGGTGATCCACTAGTAACTAAGTGGGATAATTTTGAAACCCTCATCAAGTCCTAGTTATACCCTATTGGGTATGTGGAATACCAATGGATTCATTGGCATCAGTTCAAGAAAATGAAATGGTAGAGTGTGAAAGAGTACGCCATAGAATTTATGAAGATGGCAATTATGTTGGGTATATCTCCCAAGAACCTAGACATACTCCTCAAGTATATGGGGGGGGTACATAGTCATTTGCGAAAGCAAGTGATGCTCTTCAAATCTAGGACCATTGATGAGGCCTGTGTGCAAGAAAAGTACCGAGAGAACGTAGGCCATAAGAAAGGATAGCCAAGTGGTTCTAAATAGAATGACTACCAAGATGCTTCAAAGGAGGGGAAGAAGGACAACAAAGGAAAATAGAAGAATATGACAGCTACTACACATCAATGTAAGGATCCAAACAACCACTACAACCATTTAATATTGATGGTCACACTAAAGACAAGGTTTGGAAGATACATCCATAGCTGAATCCTAGAAACCACAAGAAGGATTCCAAGAAGAAGAACCTACTGGGAAAGGATGTGGGAAACTAGGTAGAGAGTAGCTTCATTGTGGATAAGAATATTGTCTATCCTTTAGTGTAGAAGGTGGTGACTATGAGTAGATTTGATCACAAGGAAGAGAAGGAAATGACAAAACTCTTCTAGGTTAAGATCCAGGTCAGAAACACCAAGGTAGATTCTTTATTTGATTCCAATTCATAGACCAACCTCATAGCATATGATTTGGTCAGCAATATTGGGTTGGAGGTTCATGATCATCCGATCTCATATCCATTAGGATGGATGAATAAGGATGCATATATTAGAGTCACTAAATAGTGTAAGATCAAGTTTGATATATGTCCATATTTTATTGATGAAGCGAAATTCTAGTAAGAAGTATGTATTTTTTTATTAAGAGAGACTTAGCCAGGGGAGGAATTGGTAAGAGTAAACGAATCCTTGGAGGGATGTACCAAAGAACATAAAAAATAGTTGGAGGAGTTGTTGCAAGTATATATAGGAGTGTTCCAAGATCCTAAAGGGTTACCCCCTAAAAGGGAAGTGGAGCATGATGTATAATTGTAGCTTGACTCCCCATTACCAAATATTGGGTTGTACAGATAGTCTATCTTTGAAGAAAATGAAGTGAAGAAACAATTGCAACAACTTCTGGAGCTAGTAGTGATTCGACCAAGAACTTCACCTTGTGGTTGCCTATCATCATAATACCCAAGAAGGATGGGACTTGGAGAATGTGTGTCGACTACATATCTTTGAACAAGATCACACTCAATAATTGATACTCTATGTCCATGATTGATGGTTTTTTAGATTAGTTGTAGCATGGAAAGTAATTCACCAAGTTGGATCTCAATTTGGGATACCACTAGGTACACATTAAAAAAGAAGACACTTGGAATACCACCTTCAAGGCAAGGCAAGGTCTGTAT
>ML777103.1:1159615-1178466 GCA_009831015.1 Picea engelmannii | reverse complement strand
CCCTGACAAATTCACTTCCCTTCATCTCATTATTCCACAATTAAGCATGGGTTCTCTTACTCCACAAAGTGTCTTCCCGTGAGGGATTTCACCATAAGGGGACCACTTTGGAGTTCATCCATATTTACTTCTTATCAACCACGAAAAAAAAAATAATGAGTCATATTTACATCAAACACTATTGGGTGCATTACCCAAACCTTTGTGCTACGAGTCTTTCTTCAAGGGTTGACATCAATGACAACTAACCTTAATCAACAGTTGTGTTCCTATTTGGATTCAATTGTCATAATGTCTTTGGATGTCATATTGGTTTATAGTTATACCTAGGAGGATCACATATCACATCTCATGCAAGTGTTAGAGACTTTGAAAAATCATCAGTTGCAGGAAAACCTTAATAAATGTGACTTTTCTCAATAGTCATTGGTGTATTTGGGGTATGTGATTCACTAGTAAATTTGGGTCATTTTCTGACGACACTTTCACCATAATTCTGGCATACGGTTGTTGGGATCCTGACAAAACCTACCCCCCCAAACATTGATTCTGGTACCATCTCAATTTTGACGGATACTCAGGTCATCTCACTTCCGACGTCTTGGACGTACACGTGTCGTTGAAGGTTGAGTTCCACAGTGATGTAGATAATCATCATAATTCCTATGAACCAAAATGTAGAATTTAATCTCACTTATGATGTCATCGTTTGTAGGAAGTGAGACACTCTAGTGCAACCATTCATCAATTAATTTTCCATATTGGCCATATTTAAGTTTTCGGAAGTAAGAAGATATGGAAACTATTTGATGATGAATTTTCCATATCGGCCACGTTTCATTTTTTGGAAGTGAGACGATATAGAATCTATGTTCGTTGGAAGTCAGGAAACAAAGGATCTATTCATTGATGAATTGGTGGCATCGACCATGTTTTATGTCATTGTAAGTGAGACGTCAGAGCGTCGAAAGACCGACATAATGTAAGTGTTTTAAAAAAAATATTGTGTTTTAAGTTGTCGGAAGTGAGACTTGGGGGCGTCAAGATACATACGACATGTTAGTGTTTTAAAAAAAAAAATGTAATGCACACATATTCTCCTATAAGGCCTTGGTTGAAACATCATATCGATTTCATGGAAACTGGATTTTTCTATGGTCTAAGATAAGCTTTCTAAAAGGTGCTAGAATTAGACTAGCAAACCTAGGAATTCCCCCCACACAGGACAATGAAACTCAACAGATTTCTCTAATGAGAAGTTTTCAATCCAATGAGATGACACAACCAAGGTATTGTGATAGACCATTGGTTGGTGTTACATAACTATTATGCAATTCACATCTTCCTTGAACATAAACATAAAAATTAATTTGGTCATATTCCACATTCCCTTTACATGCCAATCACAGGGCTCCCATCACTCTCTAAACCAAGATCTAGTTGTTTATTAGATTAGATTCAACTCACAAAATGATCCACTAAAGCATGGTTGTAGTAAGAACAAGCATCGTTTAGAAATAGAGCCAGAATCATTACCTTTTAGTAAACTTTTGGAACAAAGTTTCCAACCATTTTCAGTGCCATTATCCTCCAAGGTCACTTGCAGAATGAGAAATATTCAGAGTATGGGCTATTTTTAGGCCCCATTTTACTTGTAGAAAAGGTCAAATATATAGAACATGGGACTAAATGCTGACCGTAATACATTAGATCTAGCATAAGTGAAATATTCCATATAAAATATATGACACAGAATAGAAATATTGAGCAAGCAATAATAGTACAACAATGATATATCCAGAACAATATCATAATAGTACCAAAATAACACCAAAAAGAGCACCTTTATTGATGATAGCAATGTTCACTTGCCTCTTCGATGGGGAAAAATCCAATAGAGCAAAGCTCTATTACAATAATCTCCAAGAAAAAATTAACCCATGCCTGCTACCCTTATTTATACTAATTCTACCTTCTAAGGAAACTTCTAGAGGAATATCTTTCTAGAAGAAGAAGCTTCTATTAGGTCTTCTTACATTGACTTATTCTCATTTATTTATTAGGCATTATTAACTAATGTTAGAATTTATTACATAGAAAACATATCCTACTAACTAATGATCCATGGAGAGGGGTTAGGATCGAATCTTAACATGCCCTTGCCCTTCAAAAGTAGCCTTGTCCTCAAGGATGCAGGTGCAGAAACTACTAAAGTATGGCTGTGGGTTCCCAGGTATCATCGCCTGGTGATGTGTCCTTCTACTTGATCAACACTTCCTTGATGGCTCTTCCATGTAGCTGACGTTCCTCATTTTTGAGGACTGTTTTGGGTTGGAGCCCTCTTCATCTAATTCCGGAAGGATGGTTTGAACTTGACAATTCTCTCCCACCACTTTCTGCAGACAGGGAACATGAAACAATGGATGGATTTTGGAAGTAGATGGAAGAGCCAATTTGTAAGCGACTGAGCCAATATACTTGATGATATGGTAGGGCCCATAAAACTTGGGTGCCAACTTATGATGTCCTTTATCTTTGAGAGATGTTTTCTTGTAAGGTTGGAGCCGGAGAAACACATGATCCCCTTCCCGAAAATACCTTTCAAAAATATGTTGGTCAACTTGTTGCTTCATGTGATTTTGGGCCACGTGGAGGTTATCCTTCAGATCCTCTATGGTGGCTATGCGACCTTGAAACATGATATCAATATATTGGACCTTGGATGTTCTTGGAAGATAGGTAGTGATTGTTAGAGGCCATTGGACTTACACTGCTCCATATGGGGTCATTTTAGTGGCCATGTGATAGGAAGTGTTGTACCACCATTCTTCCAAGGGAAGCCATTAGACCCACTGGTGTTGTTTTTCTGAAGCAAAAAACCACAAGTAGGTTTCCAAACATTTGTTTACCACTTATGTTTGGCCATTGGACTAGGGGTGATAGGTTGTGCTCATGTTTAGTTGGGTGCCCTACAATTTAAATATCTCTTTCCAAATGGTGCTGGTGAAAGTGGGGTCATGATCAAATATAATAGAGGTTGGCATGCCATGCAACTTGAAAATTTGATCAAGGAAAACTTGTGCGATGAGTGCCACTATGAAAGAGTGAGGTAAAGCAAAAAAATGAGCATACTTGGATAGGCGATCAACCACCACCATGATGACATATTCGTTCCCATCTTTAGGAAGGCCCACTATAAAATCCATGGAGTTGTTTGTCCACATTGTAGCTGGAATGGGTAGGGGCTGTACGACGCCTGGTGACTTGACAATTTCACCTTTATTACATTGGAACACCTCACATTCAATGAAAAATTGAAGTATATCCTTCTTCATGCCTATCCATAAAAAAGAATGATGAGCACGAGCATATGTCTTTTGGAATCTCGAGTGACCTGTAATGATTGATGATTGCAACTCTATTAAGATATTCTGCTTGAGTGCTGAAGAGGGTGATATAACCAGACAATCCTTATATAGGAGAGTATTGTCCTACCAAGTGTAGCTAGTGGGAGGATTAGCGTCCTCTTGAAGACGTTGAATGATACTAGAGATAGTTGGGTGTGTGAGCCACTCCTGGCGTACATATTCAATCCAATCAGGGACCGGTAAGGATAATTCAAATAGGGATCCATCCTCCTCATGTTGTCTTGACAAAGAATCAACCACTATATTGTCTTTGCCTTTTTTATATATGATTTGATAGTCATAACCAAACATTTTAGTCAACCACTTGTTTTTTTCGGGGGAGGATAAACTATGCTCCAAAAAATACTTCAGACTATGGTGATTTGCTTTGATCTGAAAATGATGTCCCAAAAGGTAGGGCTCAAGGTGTGCACCACATGTAAAATAGCCAACATTTATTTTTCATAAGTGGATCTATCCAAGTTGAGGCCACTCAACGCTTGGCTAGTAAAGGCTATAGGTTGACCCTCTTGGGTGAGGACTGTGCCTATACCAGTGCCCTAAGCATCTGATTCCATGAAAAAAAAAATTCTGAAGTCAGGCACGACTAGGACAGGAGTAGTGCACATGGCTTGCTAAGGCTTTCTCCACAGCAGGTGTCCAATGAAATGCATTCTTCTTGAGGAGGTTGGTTAAGGAACTAGCAATTTTTCCATAATGGTCAAAAAATTTCCTATAATAGCCTATGAGACTGAGAAAATCCCATAGGGACTTTAAGGTCATGGGTCGCGATCACTCTTGCATAGATTGTATCTTTTTGGGATCCACTCTCACTCCGTCCCGACTCAAAATGTGTCCCAAGTACTCTACTTCACTGACTCCAAAGGAAAAATTTTTCTTTTTTACAAACAATTGGTTGTCCTGTAGCAAGTGAAGGACTTTGTCTACATGAATAAGGTGGCTATCCCAGGTGCAACTGTAAATGAGGATGTCATTAAAGAAGGCCGTGACAAACTATCGAAGGTAAGGTTTCAAAAGTTTATTCATAAGACTTTGGAAGGTGGATGCAGCATTGCATAGGAAAAAAGGAATGAACAAAAATTCATAATGTCCATCATGAGTTTTGAAAGCAGTCTTCAGAATATATGACTCCTTCATGCAAATTTGGTGATAGTTGGAGCGAAGGTCCAATTTGGTGAAGACACAAAATTACCGAAATATTGAGCAAGAAATAGTACCAAAATAATGAGCAAGCAATAATAGCACAACAATGATATATCCAGAACAATATCAGAATAGTACCAAAATAACACCAAAAAGAGCACCTTTATTGATGATAGCAATGTTCACTTGCTTCTTCGAGGGGGAAAAATCCAGCAGAGCAGAGCTCTATTACAATAATCTCCAAGAAAAAATTAACCCATGCCTGCTACCCTTATTTATACTAATTCTACCTTCTAAGGAAACTTCTAGAGGAATATCTTTCTAGAAGCAGAAGCTTCTATTAGGTCTTCTTACATTGGCTTATTCTCATTTATTTATTAGGCATTATTAACTAATGTCATCATTTATTACATAGAAAACATATCCTACTAACTAATGATCCATGGAGAGGGGTTAGGATCGAATATTTACATGCCCTTGCCCTTCAAAAGTATCCTTGTCCTCAAGGCTACAGGTGTAGAAATTGCTGAAGTATGCCTACGGGTTCCCAGGTCTCATCGTTTGGTGATGTGTCCTTCCACTTAATCAACACTTCCTTGATGGTTCTTCTATGTAGCTAACGTTCCTATTTTTTGAGGACTGCTTTGGGTTGGATCCCTCTTCATCTAATTCCAGAAGAATGGTTTGAACTCAAAAATTTTGTCCCGCCACTTTCTTCAGACAGGGAACATGAAACAATGGATGGATTTTGGAAGTAGCTGAAACAACCAATTTGTAAGCGACTGAGCCAATACACTTGATGATATGGTAGGGCCCATAAAACTTGGGTGCCAACTTATGATGTCCTTTATCTTTGTGAGATGTTTTCTTGTAAGGTTGGAGCCGGAGAAAAACATGATCCCCTTCCTGAAAATACCTTTCAAAAAGATGTTGGACAACTTACTGCTTCATGCGATTTTGGGCCACGTGGAGGTTATCCTTTAGATCCTCTATGGTGGCTATGCAACCTTGCAACATGATATCAATATATTGGACCTTGGATGTTCCTGGAAGATAGGTAGTGATTGTTAGAGGCCATTGGACATACACTGCTTCATATGGGGTCATTTTAGTGGCCATGTGATAGGAATTTTTGTACCACCATTCTTTCGAGGGAAGCCATTAGACCCACTGGTATTGTTTGTCTGAAGCAAAAAACCACAAGTAGGTTTTCAAACATTTGTTTACCACTTCTGTTTGGCCATCAGACTGTGGGTGATAGGTTGTGCTCATGTTTAGTTGGGTGCCCTGCAATTTAAATATCTCTTTCCAAAGGGTGCTAGTGAAAGTGGGGTCATGATCAAATACAATAGAGGTTGGCATGACATGCAACTTGAAAATCTAATCAAGGAAAACTTGTGCGATGAGTGCCACTATGAAAGAGTGAGGTAAAGAAAAAAAATGAGCATACTTGGATAGGTGATCAACCACCACCATGATGACATATTTGTTCCCATATTTAGGAAGGCACACTATAAAATCCATGGAGATGTCTATCCACATTTAATCTGGAATGGGTAGGGGTTGCAGGGCACCCGGTGACTTGAAAATTTCATCTTTATTACATTGGCACACCTCACATTCAATGAAAAATTGAATTATATCCTTCTTCATTCTTATCCAAAAAAAAGAATGACGAGCACGAGCATATGTCTTTTGGAAGCCCGAGTGACTTGCAATGGATGATGAGTGCAACTCTGTTAAGAGATTCTTCTTGAGTGCTGACGAGGGTGATATAACTAGACAATCCTTATATAGGAGAGTATTGTCCTACCAGGTGTAGCTAGTGGGAGGATTACGGTCCTCTTGAAGACGTTGAATGATCCTGGAGATAGTTGGGTGTTATAGCCACTCTTGGCATACATACTCCATCCAATCAGGGGCTGGTAAGGATAAGTCAAATATGGAGTCATCCTCCTCATGATGTCTTGATAAAGCATCAACTACTATATTGTCTTTGCATTTTTTATATATGATTTGATAGTCATAACCAAACATTTTAGTCAACCACTTGTTTTTTTCGGGGGAGGATAACCTATGCTCCAAAAAATACTTCAGACTATGGTGATTTGCTTTGATCTGAAAATGATGTCCCAAAAGGTAGGGCTCAAGGTGTGCACCACATGTAGAATGGCCAACATTTATTTTTCATAAGTGGATCTACCCAAGTTGAGTCCACTCAACACTTGGCTAGTAAAGGCTATAGGTCGACCCTCTTGGGTGAGGACTGTGCCTATACCAGTGCCCTAAGCATCTGATTCCACCACAAAAAAAATTCTGAAGTCAGGCACGACAAGGACGGGAGTAGTGAACATGGCTTGCTAATGCTTTCTATGCAATAGGTGTCCAATGAAATGCATTCTTCTCGAGGAGGTTGGTTAAGAGATTAGTAATTTTTCCATAATGGTCGAAAAATTTCCTATAATAGGCTATGAAACTGAGAAAATCCCATAGGGACTTTAAGGTCATGGGCCGCGACCACTCTTTCATAGCTTATATCTTTTTGGGATCCACTTTCACTCCATCGCGACTCAAAATGTGTCCCAAGTGCTCCACTTCATCGGCTCCAAAGGAAAATTTGGTCTTTTTTACAAACAATTGGTTTTCCTGTAGCAAGTGAAGGACTTTGTCCACATGAAGAAGGTGGCTATCCCAGGTACAACTGTAAATGAGGATGTCATCAAAGAAGGATGAGACAAACTATCGAAGGTAAGGTTTCAAAAGTTTATTCATATGACTTTGGAAGGTGGATGGAGCATTGCATAGGAAAAAATAAATGAACAAAAATTCATAATGTCCTTCATGAGTTTTGAAAGCAGTCTTCAGAATATATGCCTCCTTCATGCAAATTTAGTGATAGTTGGAGCGAAGGTCCAATTTGGTCCAACCACCACTGTAAACCATGACAGGCCCCAGAGTCTTTTTTTTTTACTCCTGCAGAGTTATACTCCAAGTTGAATAATACTGCAGTGACACAATGACCAAATTATTAACAGGAAGAAATGTGTAGGAATTTCGCAACTAGAATGAAGTAGACACAGTTGCACAAAAATAGATCTCGTATGTTATGTTGATTTTGCTGTCCCAGGGGTTAGGGTATTCAAGGGTTCTATAGACAAGGTTTTTCCCTATGCTATATCTCTCTGATGTATGTGTGGGGTCCAACAATAGTACTCGGCCCAATATCTCAAGAAACCAACTAAGGAGGCTAGACCGTAACCTTCGACATACTAGCCGACCACCTAGGTACTAGAGAGTATCTTTCCTGAGTGTTGTTCTCAGTGACACTATAATAGTCCGACAACTGATCTATTTATCTATGGAGGGCTTCAGGACGCCTAGGCCGATCCATATACAGGTGTTTTCTGATGTGCTACCACTCGAAGGGATACCAACAGGGGTTACAAGGGTGGTCGACATATGTGTGCTTAAAAACCACTTGTATTTCCTATGTGTATGAATCCCTGTCTCTCTTCATGAGGTTCTTCTCGTGGTTGTTCGTTTCTTTCTTCCATATCCAAAGAGGTTCCAGGAATATGATTTTCAATTCTTAGAATACATAGTTGCTTTCTTTTAATTCTGGTAATGGGTCCTTTGTATTCATCCATCTTCAATCCTGACCTTATCCTTATGATGTTCCAGCTAGCCTTTGGTTTCTTCGGTCTTGTCATTCATCTCTCCTCTGTCTCTAGAGGATCTCTCTTTCTTGTTCTCAGGCTAAGATCTACCAAGAAATTTCTAATTCTTCTCGGGTCTCAGATATCATTATTACCAGATTGTATAGCTGATGTAAGATTCTTAGTTGATTATTCAATCCAATTTCCAGGTGGGGATGATCAGCCTCGGGCAAAGTCATATATTTTTCAAAAAAAGCTTAGACCAGATTTCAAATTTTCAGTTCACTCCCTAGTATGGTTGTCGAAAATGTTTATGCTTGAATCCGTTAGGACCAAAACAACAACCTCACGAGGATGTAAATCCCCCTGCATTTTTATAGAGGTGGTACTCCTCTTTACTTTAATATTTTCTTGAGACTCTAGATATTCAGAATATGGGACTTTGTAGAAGTCTGTCATGGTAATCAAAGAAATATAAATATTTCAAGAAAGATAGGTAGAAAAATGTTTTGTTTTGTTTTAAATAAGGATCCTGAGAAATGACCAGGAACCGCACACTTCATACAATAAAAGATAGACAAAATTTCCTCACATCCATCATAGTTAAAATAAAGATTTCTAATCGCATAAACTCAAAAAGAATACGATCTGCATGCATAAGAGAAATTTAACAGAGTAGACACATGGGAAGCTCAAATAAACATAATGATAGATCAATCTCAAATACTTTATACTCAAAACTCAGAGTTACAAAGAACAATCAAAACTGATCCTAAAATAACTCTCTTAAAATTTCTAAAAAATATATAGTTTGTTACATATTCTTTGAAACTTAAAATGTGTTTGTCCTAAGGACTGGGATTAGGGCTCCCACATACCATAAAAAAAATATAAACAAGAATTAAGCTTGTAGAAGGAGGATGGTGGGTGGTAAAAGGAAAACAAGACCTGGAAAGAAGAAAAGAGAAGTTATTAGACTTCGGTTAAACCTTTATACTCAAAGAAGAGGAGTAATTGGATGAAAGAAATGATAAAGAATGAAAGATGTGATCAACATAAACTTACTATGATGGTCTCTCGTCTCTTCAATTGCTTGATGTTGTCCTTTTATGGTCTTCATTAATGGTTATGGGAACTGTCTCAACTGTTTCTTTCCCCTCGTTGGTCAATTTGTCGATTTCTTTCTTGAACCATTCTTTAATATAATTTTTCATTGGTGCCACGTTTAACTTATGAAAAATTTTGATGTTGAATAACTCACCCTCCAAGTCTCTTAAATCAAGGGAAATGGCATGTATTACTTCCTCAATATCCTAGTTCTTCATGGGATAGTCCACTAGCCAATTATTTAAGCTGTCTTCATCATATTCAAGTATACCATAAAACTTTTCAACTGATAGCCCTTTAAATATATCAACTTGTTGGTCACACTGTTTCTTTGTTAGGAATATTGAGTTGAGAATTAATTTAGGGTCTTGTACTTTGTTAGTACCTCCATCTAGGTTTATCTTGGTTAGCCTCTTGAAAAGTTCTTCCCTCTTTGATATAGCTTGGTTGCATGCTTGAAAAATATTATTCAAATTTTTAATCTTTTCCTTCGAGCACATATTCAACTGTTTTATCTGACTTGGGGAGGGAATATCCTCGTCTCTTCTCATTAATTCCATCATATTAGAGACTTTTTTTCCAAAGGGTAATACAACTTCAATGTAGAAACCTTCTTCGTTCTTTAGTTCAACTTGCAAATATTCATGGAAGGCATGTACCCTCGAGCCAAAAGAAACAACGTTTTTCGAAAGTTCCCAAGCCTCTATGATCAATGCCATTCTTTTCTTAATATTTATTTCTACATAGATCCTGGATGATGTAAGTAGGCTTGAAGATCCTTTAAATTTAATAGTGGGTGTGGTGGGTCTGACTATTGACAAAGGACTGGCAAGAAGTGGAAGAGGCATTAAATCATATTACCTATCCCTCATCCTTCCCTTCAACTTCGTGTTTTCTACTTCTAAACCACCAATGGAATCATCAAGAGCATCCCTAGTTGCTATGTGAATTCTAGATATTTGGGATGACCGCATATGTTTTAGATCAACCTCTGAACAAGATTTTCCTTTATTATTTTTCATAACACTTTTTTCAATAATCAATTTCTTAGATTCCTTGTCAAAGACAATGCTCTGGAAAGTGAATAACTCTTCTTCATTGAAGGTCTCATTCTCAATGATCTCTAATGATCTCTAATGATGGATTTTGATGGGCCATGTTCCCTAGCTGATCAATTGTGGGAAACATTTTCTCGATATCTGCCTCGAGCTCCATGTCTTCAAGAGAGAATATTTTGATGTCATTTTCTATGTGATGGTCTTCTTCCTCTTGCACAACATTATTCCTCTTCTTTCTTAGAGGGAGCTTGTGTGAGATCTCAATTTTTCCCAGGGGGGATTCTTTTCTCCTCCGCCGCTTGAATCACTGTTGGTAACTTTCCTAGTTGAGTGGGATGTGTTATAACCCTATATTTCATAGGATCACCTGGTGATTAGAATCTCTTCCTTTAGTTGTATTATATTGTAAATAATATTTTATTCTGCAAATGATTTACAAGAAAGAAAAAGAAAAGAAAAGAATAAAAAACCAAAAGAGGGTATAAAAATAAAAAAAGAGAAAAAGATAAAACCCTATGGAATAAATTTGTTTTGATTCATACTGTCTAACCATGATCAAACCCTTTGAATTTATGTTGATAGGATAGTGGGTAAATTTGGCCAAACAGTTTAATCTTGGCTAAATTAGATAGGTTAGTGAATAAGTTTGACCAAATAGTCTAAGCTTGGAAAAATATACTAGGTAAGAGTAATTATTGACCCAACAGTTAAAAATGGATTAATTTGTTAGGTAATGAGATTAGGAACTAGGTTAGCATATGTTTTATTTCAATAAAAAAAATTGCGAAAGGTTGATTAAATGAATTTATTTTGAGTTAAATTGATGTGTTTTGACCCCTTGGTGAAAAAATTGAAAAAGGGGAGCTAGAAAAGACCCAATATATATTTTTATCCTAAGTCTATTGATATTTGACAGTTTTGGTGCTTTGTGGCTAAAGAGCGTATAGTTTCCAACGGTTGATCTAGGCGTGCTCAGATCAACAGTCAACATTAAATATAGAACCCCCCCACCCCCCGAACTTTCTTCCTTTAACGGTTGGGGGGGGGGGTCTGAGTTATTGGTTTTTCTGGTACGTACCTCGCATAATGTTTCAAATGCATACTTACTTAGACCCCCCTCACTCAATTCCACTTACCGCTTGCCCCCCCTCCAATAATTTACCTAACCACTCATCAATACTTCTTTTCCTCATCCTTCCATCACACCTCACTACCCTGTCACCACGTCAAATCCCACTACCCATTGGCCATTTAATTCTCACCATGTCACACCCATATGCTCGTTGGCCAATCAATGTCGTCCCCCGTGACCGTTACCCATCCAACTCACCATTCGCTCCATAAAAGACATATCCCAACACCATTTAAATCTATTCTTTCACCATTCCCGCACTATTCACCGATCCAGACATAGTCGACACCACCATTTCCCATTTTCAAGATAACCACCACCAAGCTCACCGTTGACAAGCACCATTAAACTTGGTAATCACAGACAACATTGTTTTTCATTTGCATATATCCGTTTGATTATGGTGCCCAAATCTAAATCCTCTGGAACAAAAGAAAAATTGTTTCTTCCTCCTCCCATTGACCTAGATCACATCCCCCTAGACGATAAAGATTACCGAATTACAGAGCCTCTAACATACCTAGCCACCCACAGACTGGGGTACGTTACCTACAAGCCCACCCTTGGACTTATTTCTCTTACTGATACCTTTTTCATTATTTAAGGAAGCATAAAATAAAAGACTTTAATGACATGCACAATAGTAAACAACAAGCATGCATAGTCTAAAGATTCAATTAAACGATAATTAAATATACAATGGAAATAACATTCAAATACATGTAAATGATACCATAATAGAGAGCACTTATATTTATATAAGGTGACACCAACTGGCTGCAGACCAAGGATGTTCCACCCAACTGTAGACACTACTGTTCCAAATCTCAACAGCAGTGTCACCCCTGAGATAGGGTTATGAATCCACAAGGATGGTTCCAGAGTTTACTTAGGTTCCCAAACTAGTCATCTCTCACAGGTTTCCCAAACTAGTAAGCTCTCACAGGTTTCGCAAACCAGTCAGCTCTCAAGCTCTCACAGGCTTCCTAGCTCTCACAACAATCCAAGTACCTAACTCTCTTCTACCCAGCTTTCACCACCCGAGAGAACGAACCTCCACCCTTCTCTGCCACGCAGTCCCTTAGGCAATCCTTCTCCTTATTCAGGCTCCAGTGCAACTCATTTAGAATCTCAATGCTAGAACTCTCAGGACTCACAACTATGAGAAACGTTGGACACAGGCCAATGCATCTCAGACATGTAGGCCTCAAGTCATGGCTGAATCACACCAGGGACCACTACAACCAATTATACCATGGATAATTCTTTAACAGTTTGGCTCCCTTTCCCCGAACCAGACGCGGATGATGACGGATCAATGGATGGGTAAACAGGTGCATGGAAGTGCGTGAGGGAAAATGAGTGAATCATACAGGAAATCAGTCAACAAGCCATTAGTACAACCCCCCCATCAGACCAGAGGTAGGTTTAAGTAAATTCGTGGGGAAATTAATAACCTCATGACCTTCCCCAATAATCTCCCATAACCGATCCCCTCCCTTAGGAAAAAAGGGTAATTAACATAGGAATAAACACTTAGCCCCTCAAGCCCCCTCTCTTGTGGAATCGTATCCCCCTATAACTCTAGTCCTTGTCTGTTTAGTAGCCAACAATGTATTTATTATTAATAATGATAAAAACATTACAGGTCTTGGGCACAATGGACTTTTAATAATTGTTTGGGCACTCTAGCCTCTCAACATTCTAACAATAGATTATTTAAAAATGGGGGTTCAAAAACTGGGGTGTTACATCCCCTCCCCCTTATTTTGGAACTGTCCTTAGTGCATATACAAAATAGAGATAAAAATATCAAATTTATTCAAAACGTTGTGGGTACTCTGCATGCATGGCATCTTCATGCTCCCAAGTAGCATATTTAGGACCGTAGCAGGTCCATGAACTTTTACCAGCTCTATAACTCGATTCCATAGCATTTTGAATTTTCTGTCCAATACCCGCACTGGTTGAAATTCAAAATCTCCCTCTGTCTCTACCTGAATCAAATGCTAATCAATAACATGGTTAGGATCATGTACATATTTATTTAGTAAAGATACATGAAATACATTATGCACATTCATGGAAGCAGGCAATGCAAGCATGTATGCAACTATCCTTATTCTTTCCAATATTTCAAATGGACCACAAAATCTCGTTGCTAGCTTTGTACAACTACCCAATTTCAAATAGTTTTTCTTGGGCTTCACTTTCAAAAGTACATGCTCCCCTACTTTAAATTATCTAGTTGTCTTATTCTTGTCTGCATAAACTTTCTGTCTATCCTGAGATGCCTTTAAATTCTGCTTGATCTTAACCACCTGGTCTTCCATGTCTTGAGCAACTCCGACCCAAGTACCACTCTATCTTCTGGGTTGTCCCATCTTACTATAGTATCGCATTTCCTACCGCACAAGGCTTCAAATGGGATCATTCCCAATGACACTTGATACCCATTATTATATGCAAACTCAACCAAGTGTAAGTAATCTTCCCACTTAGATGGCTTATCCATCACATACATTCTCAGCATGTCTTCAATTATTCGATTGACCCTCTATGTTTTCCCATCTGTCTGGGGATGATATGATGTGATAAAGTTTAGATTTGTGCCAAATCCTTTAAACAATCCCCTCTATAATTTGGAGGTAAACTTTGTATCTCTGTCCAAGACAATTGTCCTAGGTATCCCATGCAACCTAGCAATTTCCTTCATGAAAATTTCTGCAATATTAGCCGCTGTATGCATTGTCTTCATAGGTACAAAATGAGAAACCTTTATTAATTTTTCAACCACCACCATGATTGAGTCATGTTTCTTATTCATTCTGGGTAAACCTGTGATGAAATCCATGGTGATCACTACCCATTTCTTCTTTGGAATTGGTAATGGCTGCAGCAAACCCGCTGGGTGCCTATGCTCATCCTTCACCTTCTGCATTCCATACATCGAGTGATGTAATCAACAACATTCTTCTTCATTCCCAGCCAAAGGAACTGGCTTCTTACTGCTGTAATTATTTTCTAGTAAACGGGATGTCCAACATAAGGAACATCATGCATTTCCTTCAGTACAAAATTCCTCAGTTCTCCAGAACTAGGAACGTAGATTCTATTTTTATGCATGAGTAGTCTGTCTTCCTTTATCTCATACTCCTTTATTTTCTATTGTACATCTCCTTGATGTAAGTTTTCCTTTACCTGTTGTTATCGGAATAATCGGTAGGTGCGGACACTAACCGATCTCCCTAGATCCACCTAGATCTAGAAAAACACACACCAGAACATGACGCTTTCCTTAAGTTTTTGATATTGAATTTACTAATTAAAGAGGGATGAGTGACATACCATTTAAATGTTGCTTCCTCTCACCATTGCCATCCTAGCTCCGTTCCAACGCTCATACAATGATGAACCTGCAAAATAACACAACTAACCAAAGTGATAGTAATAGCATAAACTTAATATAAACCTATGTATGTGATCAAGGAATAATACAATAAAACACAACAAGCTTTATAGGAAAGAATCATATTGTTGTATCATATTAAATGTGAAAGAGAGATTACAACCATGGCCTTGATGTCGTAAGGTCCCTTCCAACTTTCCTTCATTCCCCACACACTTTCACTCCAGTAATTCTGAGAGCATGGATTTGATAGCTACTCACAATCTATCTTGACAAAGCAAATCTCAAAGCCACTCTAACCAAGCTAATAATTCCAAGCCAACCAAAGATCAAAAGCTCCAAAGCTAACCAAGATTAAGAACCCCTTCTCCATGAAAGCTCCTCTCCTTTTATAAGTTGAAGAGGATAAGGTGAGGAGGTTAGGATGATCCCACTAAATCATGAAAGCGAGTAAGATCCAAATAATTCGGATGCCACCTCACCATGGAAGTTTCTCCTTCTAGAAGATTCAAGAAAACACTCATTTTTCCCACGTGTAAGCTTGCACCCTACCTATAGAGCAGCCTGTGAATAGTTCACACCCTAA
The DNA here is from genome assembly GCA_009831015.1 of Picea engelmannii. NCBI lineage: Eukaryota > Viridiplantae > Streptophyta > Pinopsida > Pinales > Pinaceae > Picea > Picea engelmannii. The sequence goes on along the minus strand of ML777103.1, from coordinate 1,162,947 downwards.
GTGTGGGTAGACTAGGAGAATCAAGCATTCTCGTACCCTAATACATAGGCAGCCTGCGAACCTCCCTTTTAATAAGGTTTTTACACAGGAGAATGCAACTTCTTTTCTCAGGAAAAGTTCTTCTCTCTTCTTTCTTCAAGAACTCAGGCCACTGACCCTTCTGAAAGCAACAGATAGTTTTACATCATTAATGATCATAGGGATGATGAAAATAATGTGTAACAGAGAGCCCCCCAAAGTATGAAGTTAGAATAGAGTGATAGCTAAAATACTTTGTTGAGTGTGTGTAGGAAACAAGGAACAGTCGGTCGGAAACCTGCCAACAAACAAGGAAATATAGTACAATAATATATCATCGCTGAGGTAGACATTCCCATACTCAGAATACAAATGACTCAAAGCATAAATTCCGACATGTGAAGATCCATGTCAAGTAAGACAGGTCATGGCCACCAAACATACACTGTGGATCCATGCCAATATGACTCAAATATGAACATAACCACCAAAAATACATTATGGATCTATGTGTTAAAGACTCAAATTTTAACACAGCCATGAGACATACAATGTGGATCTATGCAACAGTACAAACTGAATATACTCCAATGCAACCTGGAGCTATCAGAAAAGATCCAGGGTCTTCATCTCCACCACTCTATAGTACGAATCTAACCATGTGAATACATGTGTTGAAGTCGAACATGGTAGAAACAACTTGATTACCAGTCATTAGTGTATACCGTTAACAAGTGTGAGGGAAATCACCATTAATGTCAATGAAGCCCAAGGTACACTAGTACAATCCAACGAATGTGAATCAATGAGCTGAGGTCGAACACTCGGCGGAATCTCCCAATCAGGGGTCAATAATGAAAACCCACTATTGAAAGCAAGGAAATCTGCCATTGAGGCATGCAAGTTCCAAGGTACCAATTAGTTTCTAAGTCTAATTCCTGGATAATGAATTGAAGTCGACGGGAAAAGACTCGTCATAGGAGGGCCTTAATGTATCCCACATCAATGACACGAAACAAGTAACAATATTTGATGTAGATCAGAGTAACAAGTGATTCAGGACTAACTCAGGGATGGCCGACGCAATAGAAGGCTTTAAGACTGCAGAAATGGTCGACGCAATAGAAGGATTTCCAGGTTGAATTTCTCTTTGAACATATTGACGACACGACAACTGTCTTGGAAACAATGACTCAACAACAGGGATCACAGACCGATTTGTAATCTTATAAAGGTGTATGATCAGAAGACAAACAGATTTTCCAACCTAGACACAAGGCGAGTCAAAGGGTGTCATGTTCAAAAGAGACTCTTCCATAGAATACAGGTTTAGATACATTTCTTTCCCAATTTTTCCCCGACCATTTCTGGCGAGTACCTCATTATTTTTATGCAATCTTGAGGAGGATAACATATTTGTTATAACCCTAAATTGCACTATCCCTGCTTACCTGGCATCAACCCAACTCATTGCCCTTCATTGCCAAAGCCATGTTGAACAGACTCTTCAAAAACCTCCTAAATTAAGTAACCCGCGCCCTAACCTATCACTGGGCGCGTTGGAACGCTGGCAGGCCTTATACTACACGCGTTGGAATGCTGGCTGGCCCACTACAGCCAGCGTTTACCTAACAAAGCAAAAAATCAAGAAAGTTTCCGACGGAACGAGAATCTTTTGGTCAGTTAACTGGAACTCCCAGCCATGCATGGCCGAGAGTTCGCCTAAAACCCTAGCTCCTTCTAGCCTATGAAAGAAGGGGTAGGGGTACTATTCAAAGGAGGAAAATCATAGCAAAGAAACTCTGCCAAATTGCCGAATCTGTTTTGTCCCAACCCTTTAGCCTTTCCTCAAGCTTTAGGAGAATTCAAGCAAAGCAGTTGGAGGACAAAGAAGAGGAGGAGCCCAGGATCATGATCGAGGAACGGTGGCCAGTCTCTATAATCATTGTAAGTTGATTCATCTTGAGATTAATAAAAAGATACTTTTCCCATCCCAAATGCATGGATCTCATATGTTTTATTTGATTTATGTTTAATCTCTAATCCTCTAGTAGAACAATAGCATGCATGTGTAGTTTTGTCTTGATTGTAGGATCGCTTTTTGGGAAGGAGCAGCAGAAGCAAGGGGATAAAGCTCAATGGAGGATCTACACCAACCGTCGATAAAAAGTTTAGTTGATTATTCTCATGTTTGCATGTGAAAAAGGGTTTTAGGTTTGGGGTAGAAGGTTAAAAGTTATTTCTTAAGGGTCATGATCTGCATGCAAATTTAAGCCCTAGCTTGTTAGTCCGTAGGGTAGAATAACCCCACAACAGAATTGGCGACTCCACTGGAAAGATTTACTCTTAGGGTTTCCGGATTTGGCTAAAGGTCTTTTGGGTAGTTCAAAGAAGTTCAGTCTCTGTTTTTTTGTTTATTTTGTTGTCTGTTAGATCAAAGCTAGCAGGGAACCTGGTTATCAATACTAGTTCTTCCTTGACTGTTGCTTGACATTTATTCTCGGGACACACAGAGGTACAAGCGGCCTGCAGAAGGCCTGCACGCATGTAACCCACGCCCTAACCTCCTGTAGCCCGCATTTGCCCGCTTGCTGCAGAGGTTTCAGTAGCGTGTAGCTTTCAGAAGGCTTTAGAGGCAGTCTCCTCTTCCCTGTTAGAAGTTTATCTTCTCAGGGGGCTTTCTGGATCCTGTCTGGGTCTTGTTGGTGTATTGTCTTGTTCTTCAGTCTGCCTTACAGTGCCGACAATAGAGATTAATATTACCGAGATAGTTTCTGCCTGAGCAGTCGGCCAGGAGCCGGTCTAATCTCTGTATCTTCGGAGACATAAGACTAAATGCCCTGCTTTCCTGTGCAGTTATATCTCAGTGATAGTGTCGGTCATTCGTTGCATTTGTTTTCTTGTTTGCAAATTTTCTTTTTCTGTTGAAGTACTAGCATCCAAGCCTTTTAGAGACCCTGGTTGTCAATACCAAAGGCCTTTTTCAGGACTGGACTTCCTGTGTGTTGTTTTATCTTGGCCTTTATACAGACCCACGGCCTGTTTAAGTCTAGCCCGCGGGTACCCATGCACTGTTATAGCTCAGCACACGTTTGAACGCGTGCTGTCTTGGTGACAGTCACGGACTTGTTTGGTAGCTTTTCAGCTTAGGTGGGGCAGTCATCCCCTCCCGTGGTGAGAAGAGCTCCTCTCAGGGGTATAGAGTCTGGAGCTGCACAGTCAGCAGGTTAGGGCATCTTATCCTTAGCCTGTGTTTGTTAGTTGATGTTTTGGTAGAAAAGACAAAAGAGAAAAAATATTTGTTTTGTGGTTTT
>ML777103.1:1146036-1159475 GCA_009831015.1 Picea engelmannii | reverse complement strand
TTTTCTTCTTGATTGAAAGATTGTGTTGTTGCATCAGTAGCTAGGAAAGAAGTCTTTTTGCATAAGTTTTTGCAGTGCATGTCAAGTATAATTAGCTCGCATATCTGAGCGAAAGTCCTTCATATTTACTGCATGAAATCTTAGTAATTTTGAAAAGAAAAGAAGTCTTTCGTGTTGAAAAGTTGTTGGTTTTGCATTTTAGTAAAAGTTTTTGTTTCCAAGCATTTCTTGTTCTTTTTTCTTTGAGTCTTTTTACACACCATCAATTTCACTTTTGCACCTTCCGACTTAAAAAATCCCATTAAAAGCAATGCTAAGTAAAATCAAGTAGACTTTTTGTTTGTAGGGTGCATACACTAGCTTAAGACTAGGGCCTTGGAATAGGTTGGAGAGTAAATTCTCCAAGGCCACCCAAACTAAACATTGGAGTCTGTCAATTAGGGAGTGTAGAAGTCCAGTTATAGAAAGTTATTCAAGACCCCCCTCTAACACAGGGGATAAACACGAGGTTGTGTAAGGAAAGGTAGCGGAGATAACCCCTCCAAAGCTGGACCGAGCATTGTGGAGAACACATATAGAGGATTTGTTAAGGGAATCCGTCATTTGCATTTGCCACAGAGCTTCGTGGGTCTCGAATCCGTTCGAGGTCCTCAGTTGTCTTCCGGACCATTTTCTCTCGATACCCTTGACAGGTTTCGGGCTTGATACCCTACTCATTGTGGTCTACCCGACTATCGACTGTACCTGCCTGATGACTGTTCACGTGCTGGAAAACTAGTTGCTAATCTTTTCTAGGGACATACACAGGTGACTGTGGGGGTATACCGCGGTACCTAAGGCAGACATTGGGCCACTCTTTGTAGAGTATACCTGGAGGGTGCTTTAGTATTCGAGTTTCACTTGCACCGGTAAGTTGCTCTAGCGTTGGTTGTTGTAATTGTTCTTCGAACTAGTTTAGTGCTTGCTTGATTTATCTGTTAGAGGATTTATTTTAGTGTGTGTTACTATTTGTCATGTAGAATACCTTAGCGTGTCGTGAATCTTCTCACACAGTGGAGGATTCAGAGCTCCGTCGGTCACGAAGGCTTCTGGGCCTGCCGCCGGTTATACTAGAGCCACCCCCGCCACCCTTGAGGCGGAAGTTAGACCAAAGAGGGTCTTTCGAAGAAACCGGGTTTCAAACCATTGAGCCCAAACAAATCCCCGAGGAATCAACTGCTAATCTTGGATCGGTTGAAACCTCAAATGATGATACTTGGCCGGACATTATTATGCCAATTCAATTTTACGAATGCCTGTCAGTGCTTAACCCAGTTATGGAACAAATCACTTCCTCTGGAAATTATTCCATTCCCATCACTGTTACTACCACAGGAGAAGCTTCTCCTAACTTGCCTTTGTCGATGGTCCGGGCCACCATGGTCTTGGCCGCAACTACGTCACACAGTGGACCGACCCCATCTATGGCGGCGGCCACACCTCCTTACACATCTAGTGCAATAGGCCCTCCATTTTCATACGGTATGCCTAGTTCAGGTACAAGTCCTGCACTCACTTCTTCCACTTTACAGACTTTGGGTCTGAAGGCAGGGAGCTCTAACGCTCCTTTGCAAGGTCAAATTGAGGGCATTCCTGTCCCTTTCAATGCTTTTCCTTACGCTGGGGGTCACATCCCTCCTTCGTCCCCTTCGCTTAGTGGATTGCATCAGCAGTCCACCGGGTAGCCTGCACACACGAGTCCATTTGGAGCCGGGAGTCAAGGAACACCTGTGTAAACTCTGTCGGTAGGTTCATCACCATTTGTTTGGAATGGGACGTTTGGTAATAACACTTTCACATCCACTGCTTTCCCATTAGGGGGCACACCCATTTTTGAAAAAACTACGCCGGCACAGGGTACTATTCCTGTGTCGGGGGAACATATACCAGGACCTTGGAACTCAGGACAAGGATCCGTTCCTTCATCTGGAATGTCGTTCTGGGGTAATTCTTTCCATAGTCAATGGAACCCCGGACAAACCTCTATGCCTCTCCCCACAAGATCGGCATGGGGGAATCCTTCCCAAAGTCCGTCACACATGACGAATGCCCAACATCCTATGTCCTTCATGGGGAATCAGCAAATGATGTCTCCTCAAATGCAAAACCCTTACGCTCGTCAGGGCCACGGTTTCTACCAAAACCCAGGCCAGCAGCCAAACTTTTCCTGGCAACCTGGTGCCAATCCAACTCCAGGACCCTTTTATCCTAGCTATCAGCAGCAACCTACACTACCTTTCTTGGAAACGTTACACTTGCCAGATTTAACACGGTTGTTGAATGATCCTATCTGTCACGATCCACATTGGCCTCCTATGCTGACGAAGTTGCCTTCAGACATACCAAAGTTCGAGGCCAAGCCTAATGAAGATCCAGGTGATCACGTGACTACTTTCCACTTATGGTGTTCATCTAACTCACTGAAAGATGACTCCATCCAGTTGCGATTGTTTCAACGCACTCTCATTGGGAGTGCCGCGAAATGGTACATAGAGCTTGATCGTTCACGATATTATTTTTTCGGCGAACTGGCTATGGCTTTCCTTAACCATTTCCAGTTACCTGTAAGATATGATGCCGTCACAGAGTTGCTAGCCAATTTCGAACAGACGACAGTAAATCATATCTCGGATCATATCCGAGAGTGGAGACACCGAAAAATTCTAATCAAAGTGCCAGTTCCACCAACATTCCTGCTAGAGTGGTTTCTTAAGTCTTTGGTCCCCCAATTGTCCAAAGACGTCGCAACTTCTGGGGTTTTCTCCGAGGAAGAGGCCATCATGAGGGCTCAACAGTTTGAGCTTATCTACTCTCAGTATGGTTTATTATATACCATCCTTCCGGATGCACCACGATCAATCTTGGATAAAACCAGACAGAGGGTCGGACCACATGCTGACGGTATCGTTGGTTCGGCACAAACTAAGCCCGTTGAGCAATTGACTAAACAATTGCAGCAGTTATCTATACAACACTCAGCGGCCAACCAGAATACAGCTTTGGCTGCTCCTCCTACTCAAACATCGGAAGTACACTCCGTACAGACGACTAACCCAAAGGCCAACCAGCAACCTGAAGGGAAGAAAAAACAACACAAGAAGGGTAAGGGGGATAAGAAACCAACTGATAATGCTGGCGAGGGCACTATGGAAAAACGGAAGGCGAGGTATCCGTGCAACTTGTGTGTGGAAGACCACCCTACCCATCTATGCCCTTGACTTGCGGAGGCCCAAAAGTTTGTCACACAGCAACAACAAGCCTTGTTGACTAATCCCTTTCAGCATGGGCAAAATCTAATTCAAGCCTCTACAAGTACCGAAGGGGGCAGCCATGAAAACTGCGCTCCCCCAAACAATCCATCTTCCACGAACGTATATATGGTGAAAAGTGATGCTTTAATAATGACTAGAGCACACGATTATAGCAAAACAAACACCTCTGAGAAGGGCAAAGAAGCCAAGATCCCATCTCTTCCTCTACAGATCGAGAAAATGTTGGGTGAAACAATGACACACATCCCAAAAGGTGCATTTAAACGAGCTTCTCATAATCCAAATGCAAGGGCCACCCAGAACTACTCTGTGGTGGAAGAATTATCACAAACCCCTTGCACTATGTCCGCTTTGGAGGTCCTCCAAAGTTGCCCTGCTCAGAGGAAAGCCTTGTTGACTGCTTTAGGTTCTAGTGAGACTTGTAACCCGGGTACCATCATGTTAGATACGACTGACTTGAAACCTCGTTTTCCTTACCACGTCGCGTTTCAAATAGTAGTGGCTCATCCCATGAAAACTTTTACATGGAATATCTTCCGCACAGTAGTAGACGAGGGCGCTTCAACTTGAATTATGTCGTTAGCATGCTGGAAAGCCATTGGTCAACCTGATTTGTCTTCGTCACCTACTCTCCTCACTGCGTTTGATGGTCGTTCTTTCCGACCGCATGGCATCATTCCTTCCTTCCCTGTGCAGTTAGGGGGAAAGACCGTGTGTGTCGAAGTAGAGGTAGTTGATGCCCCCATCGACCACAATCTCTTGTTAGGTCGTAATTGGACTTATGCAATGCAAGCGTTGGTTGCTACCATTTTCCAAGCCTTATTGTTTCCACATGAAGGCCGGATAGTGACCATTGATCAGTTATCCTTCTCTCGACTTGACCCAACTTTGGGGGCATCCACGGTTCCCATGGTTGATAATCCTCAAGTCGGTGTCGTTAACATAGGAGTTGGCTTGTGCCCATCTTTGATGGGTACTTTCGATTACCCACCTCCTCATAGCAATGTCAAGTTTATATCGACTCACCACAAGGCTGAGATTTTCCATGTTTCGTCATTCCGCACGACTTACTTTCAGGATCCGTGGATTCTTCCTTCCCCATCGGACACGATGGATGCGACGGGGCATGCGGGCATGTCTATGCCCTTGTCGGCCGCTGAAGTAGCGTACTCTTTGGTCCAGCAAGCTTCAGCTACTCCTGATCCAATTCCCGCACAAGAGTTGGATCCACTCCTTGAGCCTATCTGGGCTCATGATTCTTTTGCCAACACCGATTCGTTAGATTTAGTCTTGCCTTTTGATGAAGCCATAATCGAAGCAATGACTGGTCCGAACAAACCCTGGGAAGATCTTCATCACAGATCATATTTCCTCCCAGAGTTACATCGAATCGAGGCAGGAGAATTCACTATCACCATGATGGGAGATCAGCCTTGTCCCATTAACCTCTTAGCTACACAGGATATTTATGCTGAGGGAAATATGGCGACGATCGCTGCCACGATACCTATCAATATCTCCTGGACCCCCGACATCGTGGAGAATGTCTTCATCGAAGCGGATTGCTCCCCCTAAGAGATTCAAATTTACACAGACTTTTTTAAAGAATTCCGCGATGTTTTTGCTTGGTCTTACGAGGAAATGCCAGGCATCGATCCAAAAATTGTTGAACATGAGATCACTACGTACCCTGATGCTAAGCCTGTTCGACAGAAACTTCATCCAGTTAATCCTAGGAAAGCAGCAGCTATCAAGGCTGAGGTTGAGAAATTGCTTAAGGCAGGGTTCATATACCCTATTCACTTGACTCAATGGGTGTCAAATCCCGTGCCAGTCGATAAAAAATAAGGCACAATTCGTGTCTGTACTGATTTCCGTGATTTGAACAAGGCATGTCCAAAAGATAATTATCCAACCCCTTTCATCGACCAGATCATTGATGAGTACACCGGTTGTGAAGCCTTTTCATTCATGGATGGTTTCTCGGGCTATAACCAAATCCAAATCAAACCTGAGGACCAACACAAAACGACATTCATTTTTCCGTGGGGTACATTCTCCTATCGAAAATGCCTTTTGGTATCAAGAACGTTGGAGCCACTTTCCAGCGGGCCATGTCTTTTGCGTTTCATGACCTCAAACATATAGTCGAGGCCTATCTAGATGATTTATCATCACGCTCTCACAAGCGAAAGGATCATCCTACACACCTCAGACTTATCTTTGAATGCTGTCGCTACTTCCGGATTCGCTTAAATCCCAACAAGTGCAGCTTTTGCGTCACGTTAGGACATTTGTTAGGTTTCATCATTTCAACGATGGGGATCATGGTCGATCCTCTTAAGGTGGAGGAAATAGTCCAGTGGCCCCCCCCACGCACCATCTTACAACTTCAAAGTGTTCAAGGCAAGGCAAACTTCTTACGACGCTTCATCACCAACTATGCCGAAATCACCAAGGGTTTCATGCGTTTACTGAAGAAAGACGTTCCTTTTCTCTGGGATGAAGTCGTGCAGCGCTCTTTCGACACATTGAAACATGCCCTTACAACTGCACCTCTGCTACGACCACCGAATTATAACAAAGATTTCCTATTATATCTGGCTGTCGCAGAGTCAACCATAGGCATGGTTTTAGTTCAGGAAGATGATTCATTTTCTGAATATGTGATCTATTACCTGAGCCGAGGCCTCATAGGACCAGAACTTAATTATACCCATCTCGAAAAACTTGCATTGGCAGCAGTTCATGTTGTTCAACGGTTCCGTCACTATGTTCTGTTTTGCAAGACCACTGTCGTTGCCGTCATGAATCCATTTCAGTACATGTTGACACGAAGAGTTATCGGCAGAAAAATTAGTAGATGGATGGTCATCCTCCAAGAATTTGACTTAGATTTCGTTCCAGTGAAGTCCAAGAAGTCAATGGTCTTTGCAGAACTTATTTCAGAGCTTCCGGTTGAGTCAAGTGACGTTGAGCCTGAGGAATCACTTATCCGGGGGGATATTTTTTTGATTGAGTCATCCAACCCCTAGTACGGGGATATACTAATCTATCTTCAGACTTTGAAGTGCCCTACCTCTGCTTCTCGTGATGAACGTCGACGGATACGCCATCAGGCCAAGAACTATCTTATACTCAATGATACTTTGTATCGGAGAGGTGTAGATTGTATTTTGCGTCGATGTCTTACTCATGAGGAGGCTGTCATAGTGCTCAACGATTGTCATACAGGAGCTTGTGGTGGTCACTTATCCAGGTTGGCAACAGCTCAAAATATTTTACGAGCAGGCTACTTCTGGCCCACACTTATCAAAGACTGTATAGAGGCGGTTAAGAAGTGCCATCCGTGCCAAATCTTCTCACGGAAGATGAGGGAACATCCAGCTCTGATGTTTCCTGTTATCACAGTCGATCCCTTCACCAAGTGGGGGATTGATTACACTACGTGCAACCCCCCATCAGCAAGGGGGCACCGCTATATCATTGTAGCTGTCGACTACTTCACTAAGTGGGTCGAAGCTATGCCGACGTTCAAAGATGATGGAGAGATTGCAACTCTCTTCTTATTTAACCAGATTATAGCATGGTTCGGAGTTCCAAGAGAGATTTTCATTGACCATGGCAGTCACTTTCAGAATCAAATGATGACCAAGTTAACGTCAAAGCTTGGGTTATGGCAAGAACATTCTTCACCTTACTATCCCCAAGCTAATGGGCAGGTGGAAGCTGTTAATAAAACTCTTAAGACAATGCTACAGCGAACCATCAACTCAGCCAAATCCAACTGGCATTTGATGTTATACTCGGCATTATGGGCTTACCGAACGACAGTTAAGACTGCAACCGGTTTCTCACCTTTCCAACTTGTTTACGGGCTGGAGGCAGTCTTGCCCATCGAATGTCAAATTCCATCTCTGAAATTGGCAGTACAGTTATTGCCAGACACTTCTCCACTTGAAGAGCAATTAGTCCATCTTGAGCAGCTTGATGAATAGTGTCGTGATGTAGCTTTGGCCAACGAGGCTCATAAACATAAGGTTAAGTGTCAATATGATAGGTCCATTCGTCCTTGGGTTTTCTCTGAGGGCGACCTTGTCCTGGTTTATGACCAAGATAAGGACCCCTTGGGGGCAAGAAAGTTTAAACCCATGTGGTTTGGACCCTTCATTGTTAAGGAGGTCTTAAAGAAGGGTGCTTATTGTCTGGTCGATTTTGAAGGGAATGCTTTGGCGAAGCCTAGAAATGGGCTCTACCTCAAGAAGTATTACTCATAGAACGGTTACTATGGGTAACTTTTTGTAACATATGTATAGTCTTTGTGCTATTACTTTCTTTCGTTTCTTTTGAAAAACATGTCATGGACGTGTCATTAATGTTATCTTTCGTCACTATGGCAGATGTCAAGTGAGTCTGAGGTGTTCATTGGGTATGCGAACAGTGCTAGTAGACACACGCGGAGGCTCGCCTCCGCAGCTTGGGTAATATTTACACCACAGGGTCAGTTGTTATCATCCAGAGGGATATGCTTAGGTGACACCACAAACAATGTTGCTAAGTATAGCACAGTTATTGAGTTGCTTCGTGACGCTTTGTCATTGGGTATCTCTCGTCTCTGGGTCTATCTAGATGCTCAACTGGTTATGTCGCAGCTAAACAGAATATACCGTGTGCACGATCCTACTTTACAATGACGATTCCTTAGGGTACGTCTCTTGGAATGCAACTTTGATTATATTACATATTTTCATGTTCCTAGGAGTTTAAAGCAAATCACGGATACTCTAGCTAATCACATTTTAGATTGGCATCTTGCTCACACATAAAGAAGTTCATGATCATACACATGTAAATACATTTTTGTACACATAATCCATAAAGACACAGAAAAGAAATAAAAACCATATATATACATCATAAAATCCTCAGAGTACATAGATGGGTGCAAGCGCCTCAAAAAGTGAGAACCATAATGAGTCACCAGGGCTTATGCCCTAAAACAAAATAGATACAATAAGGTGCTCATGGCACATAAAAAGTTTACAAGGCTGCTCAGGGCCTATGGGCCTTGTTATAATCATATATATCCTGACCCAACCGCCTAAATAATCGGACCCATGTCCGAGGTAACCCCACCATATGAGTCTGCATGGAGGGCGACAAGTCCTCTATCTCTATCATGGGAACTGTGCGAGTGAGCTCAGTGAAGTTCTTCTCAATCCGCCTAAGAGCCCTCTCAGCCTCTCCTGCTGGAGGGTTCCCTTCTGCTGCTGCTCTCCTGGTGGCGACGGCTGCGGCCTCTGGCCGTGGGCGATGCCTGTTCCGTGCAAAATCGACAGGCCGCACGGGTCCCACATCTGCACGCAACACAATGTTCACCCATCAAAAACTCTGTTATCCAAAAACATGATATATATCAAAAAGACATAAAAATTACATATGCAAACAAAAAAACCATAAAGGTGGAGACTTACCCATCTCCCCTCGCTCCTCACTAGGAGGCACTGGTATACTAGATCTCTGGAAAAGTCGATCCCCACGTATGGGTAGTCCTCGATGGCGGGGATATACCGTGACAACCAAGAAAATAAGTCGTCGTTGAAGGCCTCTACGGTCCTTCCACCACCCTATCGTGGTAGTAATGCTGCCCATCTACATACTGCCGGGAAAGTCGCCAAATGTCCTCGTACTGTCATCCGAGGACTAAAGCATGGAACTCTCTCGAAGAAAAATGAACACAGGATAGTCCCAAACCCGAAGTTCCTGTGTGTCCGCTGACGACAATTAGTCAATTGCCTCTTCATGTTCTCTAGAAGTGTGGTACTCCAGTCATATATTTGTGCATTCATGCACTAGATTGCACAGTTCATCTGTGTGCGCGACGCCTGATGTACGGCTGCAGAGCCGGTAATCCGCCCAATCAATGATAAAATGGTCTGAAGGGTGAGGCTAGTAATCCTACTCACGGGAACCGAGGAAGATACCTGCTCGGTTCCGGACTCACAGTACTCCGCTATCAATTTCGAGACTTTGCTCGGCCCCACAGGAAACGTCTGAAAGTTAATGGGTTCCCCTCTCCTTGAGAGGCCCGTCAAAAAGTAGATATCCTCGGTGGTGGGCACCAAGGATTGCCCCTCTATCATGAAGGCCTCTGCATCTGGGTGCCAGTAGTCAACCAAGGCATTCAGTAGCCTGGGTTGATCGCGCATACATGGCCACAAGAAAAACTTCACTAAGCCACACTGCGTCAGCACGACCATCACATTCGGATCTGCCGCCACTGCCTCATTGGCAGCCTCATTCTCCCTCTCTCTCCAATGAACATACATCCTGTCAACCACAAAAAGAAAAAAAGGAGAGATTAGATCTTGCCAACACATTTTTCATTGCACGGGGGGGTAACCCGCGGGCTGTCGAGGCGACAGTCGCGGGTACCCGTGCGTAGTTTTGACTCTGTGCGTGGGTACCCGTGGGCTGTCTCTGGACAGCCCGCGGGTTACTAGGGCCGACCCCTTGGAGGGCGACGACCACCCCCAAAACACACTCAAAAACATTAAATGAAGTATTGAAATGAAAGATGGGGGAGTTTGTACTTACTTGGTCCAAGCAGAAGTCCGTTTGGTCCACTGCAGCTCCCGAAATCACGATCTCTGGCAAAGGGGGTCTTTTGGCTCCAAAGTCAATTTCCAAATCAGCAATGGTGATAATGAGTTGCTAGCTTCTATTTATAGACTTTTTGGCCTCTTTTTGTCACCCTTTTGGCCCCTTTTAGCGGTTTCTTTATACCAAAAACCATTTTGGGTGGTTTCGGAGTTATATGGAAGGGATTTGATCAAGTTTTGAGACATTTTTCATTGAGTTTCGAAAAATAAAAAAGAAATACATAAGGACGGTCCATAAAAAAAAAATTCAAAAATCAACCTGAGCATATAAGGTAGGATTTCATCCCCACTGTTGCATCTCGTTGCCTTTTTACGATATAGGATCGATCCCATCCGGTTGTCACACAGAACCATCATATCTACTCTAGAAGTGTCGCAAATTGGTGGTAGAGCTTACCAAAACATGGATGCCCTAGGTAGGTCCTGGTTGCATTATGGTGTCCATGCCGTTTCTGACAACATAGTAGGCTCGGGAGTCCGTATAGTCTTTACTGAATATGAGTTTGAGCCTCATTTGCATGGGTCTTTTTCACTCTTTGTCTTACCCTCCAGACTCCCAAAACATCACGGGTCTCCTTTTAAGCCCTTTTCAGACCCTTTAAACATGAAAAGATTGTCGAGCGATCTTGTGACCCTTCACACTCATTAAACTGAAATTTGAAGTCACATCTATCCGGCGGTAGTTTACCCCTTTTTCGGTCCGGACGGTCAACTGTACTAACAAAGGAATACTCTATCAAATTCCGATTCTTTAGAAGTATCGTCAGGTATAATTTTATTCCTTTTTCGGGCCTGAGGGACTAAATTTACGAAAAAGACACCCCCCCGGAGTCCATAGTTAAGCTCTTTTCAGACTCCCTAAAATTGAAAAGATTGTTGAGTGACCATATTCTTTCACACTCGTTAAAATGGTCCAGAAGAATATTCCTGACGGAGTCCATAGTTAATCTTTTTTCAGACTCCTTAAAATTGAAAAAATAGCCGAGTGATCTTGTCCTTGTCACACTCATTAAAATGGTTTTGAATTGACGTCTAGTCGGTGCTAGTTTACCCCTTTTTCGAACCGACTAGACTATTGTCGAAAAAGGTACCCCAATGAAGTTTCTTTTTATGCTTTTTCAGACTCTCTAAAACATGAAAAATCACCGAGCCTCCCTTCTCTAGGGTCGTTAAAATTACATCGAAGGACGTTACCATTGTGTGTTCTATTAACCGCACTTGCATCCTTTACCCATCATCCTAGTAACAGTTTGCTTTTGCGTCTTAACACCTTTGGCCACTGGAGGATTTTTCCCAAGTATCATTTCCTGGAACATCAGTCTTGTCCTTGTGCCTTGAGCTTGTATGTTTGCTATGCTCGTTCCTCCACTGTAACGTAATATTCCTTTATTCTTTTCAAAATACTCAAAAAGAACAAAAAAAAATCAAATATACCCCAAAAAGAGGATGGGAAAAGTATTTTCTTTATTGGCAGCATTATGAGTCGCCCTTGGATATAGCACATCTGTCCATTTGATTCATCAGACTTTGGGATGTAGTACGACCTTAGGAAGATTTGCTCGCTATATTGAGTTGTGTCCTCCGCCGTTTGGTTACTCTTCCAAACATATGGAGAGTTTGCGTTGCCTCCTGCTTCGTAGACTTATGATTAACAGATATGCTGCCTGAGTCTTACCACTTGTCGTGCTATTGTCCAAGGGAAGTTTGTTACTTAGCCTGAGTTGGCCCCTCTGCAATATGTCTCTTGTCCGCATACCCGGCCATCCTGAACATCCAATAAAGTCTTTGTTCAAAATCACTGAAGCCTTGAGTCCGATCATCAAGATTATCAAGTCCACAATCGACGAGTCGTCGAAGACCTCTGGGTAGTGCAGTTGTACACTCATATTACACTCCTACCCGAGTTTAGAAGATTTTGAAGTTGTTGCTCGAGCTCTGAAGTACAACCATCAGGCCGAATCAGCTTCTGAGAGATAGATACTTTCTATGTATATCTTTCTGATTTCGAGATGTAGCTCCGCTGTGTATTGTTTGCGGCTACTCTTTGTAGTTATTTGACATGGATATACAATGTATTTGATTGGTAGCCATGGTTCTGATTTATCCCGAGCATGGGTATGCTCGCCTCGGTGAGACATTTGATATTTTTTGCAGACGACACCTCCTGATTCCTGATTCATGGGCTCACTCATTCAGCATATCAGTACAGATTGGTAAAGAATTGGTAATGTATTTCGGCCATCAGATGCTCTTCTGACCTCACACATTAGGGGGCATCTGTTATAACCCTAAATTGCACTATCCCTGCTTACCTGGCATCAAGCCAACTCATTTCCCTTCATTTCCAAAGCCATGCTGAACAGACTCTTCAAAAACCTCCTAAATTAAGTAACCCGCGCCCTAACCTATCACTGGGCATGTTGGAATGTCGGCAAGCCTTATACTGCACGCATTGGAACGCTGGCTGGCCCACTACAACCAGCGTTTACCTAACAAAGAAAAAAATCAGGAATGTTTCCGACGGAACAAGAAACTTTTGGTCAGTTAACTGGAACTCCCAGCCATGCATGGCCGAGAGTTCGCCTAAAACCCTAGCTCCTTCTAGCCTATAAAAGAAGGGGTAGGGGTACTATTCAAAGGAGAAAAATCATAGCAAATAAACTCTACCAAATTGCCGAATCCATTTTGTCCCAACCCTTTAGCCTTTCCTCAAGCTTTAGGAGAATTCAAGCAAAGCAGTTGGAGGACAAAGAAGAGCAGGAGCCCAGGATCATGATCGAGGAACGGTGGCCGGTCTCTATAATCATTGTAAGTTGATTCATCTTGAGATTAATAAAAAGATACTTTTCCCGTCCCAAATGCATGGATCTCATATGTTTTATTTGATTTATGTTTAATCTCTAATCCTCTAGTAGAACAATAGCATGCATGTGTAGTTTTGTCTTGATTGCAGGATCGCTTTTTGGGAAGGAGCAGCAGAAGCAAGGGGATAAAGCTCAACAAAGGATCTACACCAACCGTCGATAAAAAGGTTAGTTGATTCTTCTCATGTTTGCATGTGAAAAAGGGTTTTAGGTTTGGGGTAGAAGGTTAAAAGTTATTTCTTAAGGGTCATGATCTGCATGCAAGTTTAAGCCCTAGCTTGTTAGTCCGTAGGGTAGAATAACCCCACAACAATATTCTTGTAAAAGTAAGCTCATCCTTCGGACGAGTCCCTCAGAGTATGTTTAACGAACCCTACGAAGGAGTGGTTCGGTCCCATTACGGGTCTTTCGATGTTTGTTTAAGGAGTCCAAAGATAGAAAACTCGAAGGTTTTTCATAATTATAGAGTCTGGAAAAACACTTAAAAGAGAACTCTCTCAGTTCCTTTTTCGTAAAATAGTCTGATGAGACCAAAAAAGAGATAAATTATCGCCCAACAGACGCTTTCTTCAAATACTTTAACGAGTGTGAAAATAGCAAGG
>ML777103.1:1063828-1145849 GCA_009831015.1 Picea engelmannii | reverse complement strand
GACTAAGCTCGGGATTGTTTTCATTTTTACGCAAGCTTTAAAACAAAACAAAACTATGCTTGGGATAGATTTTATTTTTACACAAGCTTAAAAACTAAATAAAACTATGCTTGGACCTGGTTTCATTTTTACGCAAGCTTGAACCAGAGGAAAGCATGCTTGCAACTTCCCAACGCATAACACATGGATGGTTGGTACTTAGCCCCTAGATTAAGAAACTAGCAGCTCTACTTCAGCATGAAGTCCAGAGGCTGAAAGAATTGCCCCCCAAGCTTCGTTTCATCCAACGTCAAAGGCGGAGGAAATGAAGCTTCAAATACTAGACTAAGGACTTGACTCAAACAGAGAGGGGGAAAACTATTTCATTTTTTAACGAGATTGACATAGAAACAAGAACTATGCTCATAACCTCTGTTTCATTTTTTAACGAGGTTGCCTCAGAGACGCAAAAACTATCCTCGGAAGTGGTTTCATTTTTTAACGAGCTTGAAATCAAAAAACTATGCTCAAAGGCCTCTGTTTCATTTTTTAACGAGGTTTCCTCAGAGACGCAAAAAACTATCCTCGGAACCTCTGTTTCATTTTTTAACGAGATTGCCGCAAAGACGCAAAAACTATCCTCGGAAGTCTCTTTTATTGATCAGGGATTCCAAGAGGACAATGCTCCGGAATGACACCATGTCAAGGGACAAAACTCAGACATGGCTTCCAAGAGGTCTTCACTGGAAGGAAGAAACACATTCTGGAAGGACACCATGTCGAGGGTCGCGATAGGAGTAAAGAGATCAGGCTCTAACAACCCTATCGAAGAGATCACCATGTCAACTACTGGATCTAAGCCACAAGAAGTTGAATTCATGGGAGACAACGCCACATAATTTACCTGTGGTGGGGGCGATATCGTCTGCATATAAGAACCATTCAGGGAGGCAATCCAGGCGGGGTCAATGAATGAAAGTTGATCAACAGTCACAACTCGTCCATCGTGAGGGAAAGATATCACACGAAAAAGAGTAGACACAATAGCTTTCATGGCATAGACATAATCCCGCCCAAGGAGTAAAGAAAAATCCAAGGGGCCTTGGACTGCCATAATGTCAATAAAGACATTTTTCCCTCCCAAAGTTACAGGAAACTGAGGAAGGGTCCCTAAAGGTTGACTAGTTCTTCTGTTAAAAGCTAATAGATTTTGCGTAACCGACGCAAGTGGAGGACCACCCAAAGCTTCCCAAGCAATAGAGGAAAAAAAACTAACAGATGCACCTTCATCTATCAACGTCTGAGGAACGTCTCGACCACAAACCTGTACTGTATATGGAAAGGAATGTGAGAGGGAAGACGAGGTCCAGTTAGGACACCCCAATCAAAATGGATGGCCTCATTACTTGGAGGAGGTTCCATGGGAGAAGGAGGAATAGCCCTCGACATGGTAGATTCTGTATCAATGAGAAAAACATGGGTAGTATCAGGTTTACTCTCTAGCAGGAGAGTAGGATCGACCGATGGAGAGATCAAATCGACCACTTTGGTTTGATTCTCCAAGGGGAGAATGCGGTCGACAGGTGGAAACGGATCGACCGCTTGGGTTTCACTCTCTAATGGGAGAGTGGGGTTAACCGAGGATGGGATTGGATCAACCACTTGGTCTACTAGTTCATCCAAAGACATGACCAGATTGACCACTTGATCAACCGGACTGACCGACAGGGGAACCGGATTCATCATTCTATCAACTACAGGTGGGTTGAGAGAAATCTTGAGATAAGCAGCTGGAAGTTGAGGCTGTGAAACAATCATGTCTTCCAGGAATTTTGAGGCTTCATCCATATGAGGGAAAAGGTGAGTTAGATGACTCCCTTTGCATAACATGCATGGGAACTTGAATCTACTTTTCTTCTTCCCAATGGTATCGTGACTAGTTGATGGGAGATCATCAACATGTTGTTCAGAGGCTGACGATATGGGTTGGCGAGGGTGCGTAGACCATACTTATATAACCTTGGATAGACCAGGGCAATCCTTAAGAAGATGGTTACCCTTACAAAGTCTGCAAGGGTACTTGGGCTTACGGATTGTTTGGGTGATCTTGAAATCATCAACACTCCCAGCACGATTAACAGTAACTGGTATACCACAAATACTTTAACGAGCATGAAAATAGCAAGTTCACTCGGCAATATTTTCATGTTTAGAGAGTCTGAAAAGAGCTTAAAGGGAACTCCAGTGGGTTCCTTTTTCGTATAACCTTTATGAGTCCAAAAAAGTGATAAAAGTATACTCGGTTGCATTCTCATGTATTTACGAGCATGAGAAAGAACAAAGACTAAGCTCGGTAACTTATTCTCATGTATTTACGAGCATGAGAAAGAACAAAGACTAAGCTCAGGATTGTTTTCATTTTTACGCAAGCTTTAAAACAAAACAAAACTATGCTTGGGATAGATTTTATTTTTACACAAGCATAAAAACTAAACAAAACTATGCTTGGACCTGGTTTCATTTTTACGCAAGCTTGAACCAGAGGAAAGCATGCTTGCAACTTCCCAACGCATAACACATGGATGGTTGGTACTTAGCCCCAGCTTAACAAACTAGCGGCTCTACTTCAGCATGAAGTCCAGAGGCTGAAAGCATTGCCCCCCAAGCTTTGTTTCATCCAAGGTCAAAGGCGGAGGAAATGAAGCTTCAAATACTAGACTAAGGACTTGACTCAAACAGAGAGGGGGAAAACTATTTCATTTTTTAATGAGCTTGACATAGAAACAAGAACTATGTTGGTAACCTCTATTTCATTTTTTAACGAGGTTTCTTAGAGACGCTGTTGGCAACGGAAGTCACTTATGGATTGCAGCAGGAGCAGATCCCGACGCCCATCAGTTAATGTCACGATTTGTTTATAAGAGGGATGATCAAATGGAAGTGAACTCAAAACAACATAGTTTCGACTCTGAAACTAGGTCAGGCATGCATGGGCAAGTGAGGTCTTAGATAAAATTCAAACAATGAGCTGTAATAAGGGTGAGTAGGGGGAAGACTTGTATAAGAAGAGTGCAAGGGTCTATCGTAAACAACAGGTTTCTAACAGACTGGGGAATAAATCATCCAAACGCAAGATCCTCTTATATTCAAACATAGAAAACCAGAGAATACAACGATGCAATGATAAATCCTTTATCATAACACAATTGCAACAATTCATGCGAATCATTCGATCATGAACTCCCTTTCATAAAACAAGAAATCTCACATACAAATGCACAACCAGAGAACTAGAATGGTTGTTAGAAATTTACAGTCGGGAGCTTCGCTCTACAATCGATACCTACAAAAATGGAGAAAACGCCTACATATACTCAAAACAACAACAACAACAACAAAAACGAGACGCTGCATTAAAAGTATTGTGTCTGCATGGCTTCTGACAATCTGCACATGCAGTCTCTGAATGATCATGCACCTATGGCAGACGCAATTGAACTCCTAACAGTCCTGTGGGCGAATCGACGTGATTTTAATTCGTCGCCAAACTTTCCCTTTATAATGTCTAACCACCACCAACTACCTTAATAACTGCTTCCTTGGGATTGAGAATGGTCCGGCCAACTCCACACCTTTGGGACATGGAGGGTCCCTTGCGCTGCCACCTGGATTAGCTTGAACGGCCTGATGAATAGACATGGAGGCCAGCGCGAAGGCTGGGACGCATAATAAGGGGGTGGATGGGCAGAGGAGACATGACTGAAGGAGGAGGAGAGGTGAGTTGGGAAATGAGGGGGGAGAACACTTGGTAGGAGGTGTCAGGCGAAAACGAGAAAAGGGAAAAGGGGAGACACATGGTCGCTGGTGATAGAACAATGGACTGAGGATGGGCCATGTTAAGAGGTGAAGTGGAAGATATGTTACAGGGGAGAGGCGACTCGAGAGGTGACAGGACAGGGGGAAGGACCCATGTTAATTAAAGGCATAAATGCGAGGGAGATCTGGAATCTGATGTGCGTCGTTGATCCGGGTGCTCTGATTGTAGCCGTCGGAGAGATGCGCCCCCGATTTTGGACCCTCCCGCTCCGCTTAAAGTTAGAAAGGTGGGGGGGCTCCAGAATCCGATGTGCGTTGTTCATCTAGGCACTCTGATCATAGCCGTTGGAGAGATGCACCCCCGATTCCGGACCCCCCCCCCTCCGCTTAAAGGTAGAAAGGAGGGGGGGCTCTGGAATCCGATGTGCACCGTTGATCTGGGAACTCTGATTGTAGTCGTCGGAGAGATGCGCCCTCGATTCCGGACTCCCCCCTCTGCTTAAAGGTAGAAAGGCGGGGGGGGCTTTGGAATTTGATGTGCGCCATTGATCCGGGCACGCGGATCCCTGCTGTCCAGATTTGCTTGCCGCTTAACCACAGGCGCATTTTGCGTCTCGAACTTAGGGTGATTGGGTTTCACCCATTCCTTTGCATTTTTATCCCCCCCTTACAAGAAATGTCTCTAACAGATGCAAAAACTATCCTCAGAAGTGGTTTCATTTTTTAACGAGCTTGAAATAAAAAAAACTATGCTCAAAGACCTCTGTTTCATTTTTTAACGAGGTTGCCTCAGAGACGCAAAAACTATCCTCGGAACCTCTGTTTCATTTATTAACGAGGTTTCCGCAGAGACGCAAAAACTATCCTTGGAAGTCTCTCTTCTTGATCATGGATTCCCAGAGGACAATGCTCCGGAATGACACCATGTCAAGGGACAAAACTCGGTCATGGCTTCCAAGAGGTCTTCACTGGAAGGAAGAAACACATTCTGGAAGGACACCATGTTGAGGGTCGCGACAGGAGTAAAGAGATCAGGCTCTAACAACCCTATTGAAGAGATCACCATGTCAACTACTGGATCTAAGTCATCAAAATTTGAAGTCATGGGAGACAATGCCACATAATTGACCTGTGGCGGGGGCGATACCATCTGCATATAAGAACCATTCAGGGAGGCAATTGAGGCAGGGTCAATGAATGAAAGTTGATCAACAGTCACAACTCGTCCATCGTGAGGGAAAGATATCACACGAAAAAGAGTAGACACAATAACTTTCATGGCATAGACATAATCCCTCCCAAGGAGTAAAGAAAAATCCAAGGGGTCTTGGACTACCATAACGTCAATAAAGACAGTTTTTCCTCCAAAAGTTACAGGAAACTGAGGAAGGGTCCCTAAATGTTGACTAGTTCTTCTGTTAAAAGCTAACATATTCTGCGTAACCTGTGCAAGTGGAGGACAACCCAAAGCTTCCCAAGCAATAGAGGACAAAATACTAACAGATGCACCTTCATCTATTAGTGTATGAGGAACGTCTCGACCACAAACCTGTACTGTAATATCGAAAGGAATGTGAGAGGGAAGACAAGGTCCAGTTAGCACACCCCAATCAAAACGGATGGCCTCATTACTTGGAGGAGGTTCCATGGGAGAAGGAGGAATATCCCTCGACATGGTAGATTTTGTATCAATGAGAAAAACATGGGCAGTATCGGGTTTACTCTCTAGCGGGAGAGTAGGATCGACCGATGGAGAGATCAGATCGACCACTTGGGTTTCATTTTACAAGGGGAGAATGGGGTCGACAGGTGGAAATGGATCGACCACTTGGGTTTCACTCTCTAACGGGAGAGTGGGGTTAACCGAGGATGGGGTCGGATCAACCACTTGGTCTACTGGTTCATCCAAAGACATGACCAGATTGACCACTTGATCAACTGGACTGACCGACAGGGGAACCGGATTGATCATTCCATCAACTACAGGTGGGTTGAGATAAATCTTTAGATAAGTAGCTGGAAGTTGAGGCTGTGAAACAATCATGTCTTCCAGGAATTTTGAGGCTTCATCCATATGAGGGAAAAGGTGAGTTAGATGACTCCTTTTACATAACATGCATGAGAACTTGACTCTACTTTTCTTCTTCCCAATGGTATCATGACTAGTTGATGGGAGATCATCAACATGTTTTTCAGAGGCTAACGATATGGGTTGGCGAGGGTGCGTAGACCATACTTCTATAACCTTGGATAGACCAGGGAAATCCTTAAGAAGATGATTACCCTTACAAAGCCTGCAAGGGTACTTGGGCTTATGGGTTGTTTGGGTGATCTTGAAATCATCAACACTCCCAGCACGATTAACAATAACTGGTTGTTTTCCAACATGTTTGACAGTGGTTGGAGGTTTTGACCCTCGCTTATCTTTCTTATTCTGAATCTTTCTTTTCCTCTTCTTCTTATTCACCGAGTTACTAGCTACAGAAATTTCACCCGACGAAGAAGATGAAACAGAAGGCGACATTGCAAACGAAGAAGGTGAAGAAGACCTTACTAGTGAAGAAGGTGAAGGATCAACATGAGGTTGATTCTCTTGGGGGGAAGTGCTTGTGACTGAAGCACTAACTGCATTCAGGATTACCTGAGTGGTAAACAACCACACCGGCAATCCAATCATGAGACCTGGAAGGCTCAAAGTAGCAATATGAGGAGGACCAATGTTTCCATAAGAAGGAAAAATAAAAGGTTCCCCGGAGTAGGGGTTCCTTCATTAGTCATTTCGGGAATTGACACCATTAAATAAAAATCCAATCTAGATTCTTCTAAGGAAAACAAACAGCACACGCTAAAAATCTAGGAAGCAAGCAAACAAACAAAACCTTCTTACAATGAGCACACTAGTTGGTGATGAAATCCAACATCGTGGGAGCAATGTAAGAAGGGGCTGAGATAGAGCGGGTGGAAAAGTTACGTTGACGACCTGCTTAATGGACTTACACCCTGGTGTAAGCTCCCACACATAATCGTGGGTATACCCTCCAAGGAGCCCGAGTGAGTTTGTCCAACGTCGATTCCAGGTACCGTGAAGACTTGCCCCTCCACAGTCACCTTGTGTAAAGACCCTAAAGAGATAGGCCACTAAGGTTACCAATCACTACAGTGATGCCTAGGGAAACAGTCGACAGTCCGATCCACTCACAAGGGCAAGGTATCTA
Organism: Picea engelmannii; assembly: GCA_009831015.1. NCBI lineage: Eukaryota > Viridiplantae > Streptophyta > Pinopsida > Pinales > Pinaceae > Picea > Picea engelmannii. The sequence goes on along the minus strand of ML777103.1, from coordinate 1,138,839 downwards.
GCCCGAAATCAATTTAAAAGGATTCCACTCATCATTGTGGGTATTCCTCTCATGACACTAAATCAATTGAGAAATATATCTCCCTTCTTGGTGGCAATTCGGGTATTTCTTGGAATACATCTTCAAATTCATGTAGTACCGAGAAATCTTCAAGGCTTGGCCCCTTTGTATTATCTGACTCTTTCACATGAGCTGCATACAATTGACATCCTTTCCTAAAACATCTTTTTAGTTGTAAGGCATAAATCCCCCTTATAGAAATTGGTCTTGGAACTCCTTTCACAGTGCTCTGTTTTCCATTTCCATCAAGACATGTAAATGTCTTGTTATGACAATTTAGGACAACATGATTCTCGTCCAACCAATCCATTCCAATTGGAATATCATAAGACCCAAATGGTATGATATTTAGATCAATACTAGTATTCATGCCACTAAGACTTATGGAACAACTTCTTACCATATCATGGATTCCTCTTTTGGTTCCAGTGGCTAACTGAACCAAGCTTTATTTTCCAAGTTTGCCTTTCTCCAAATGTAATCCATCCACTATTTTAGGATCAATGTAGCAATGACTTGCTCCTATATATATCAAAATATAAACAGGTTAATTTATGATCTTACCTTCCACTTCTATCATATTGGATTGGTACTCTGCTTGTCGATCTAAAGATGCATATATTATTCCCATATATTCGACTGTTCTAGCCTCTTGGATGTTGTGCATAGTCTACACTCTTTCCTCTCTGTGTGGGAAATCCTTGCACAAATTATCTTCCTTGCATCCCCAACATTGGATTGGTGTTCTTCCCCTTTTTCCCAAGGAATATTCCTTCTTGAAATATCCCTTAGCATATTGATCTTGATGATTTCTATTAGACTCATTCCTATTGAAGGAAGGTTTGAATCCTTTCCTCCTCTGATCTGACTTCACATTTTTCTTGTCCTTCCAAGATTTCTGCAGAGATTCTCTTCCCTGGCCTTGCTCATACATGTATTTAACCTTCCTGATGGCTTCAGTCAAGGTCTTGGGTTCATCATACTTGATATTTTCCTTATAAAAGGCCGACAATCCTCTTAGAAATCTCTGTATTTTCACTTTCTCATCACCAATGAACCTGGCATACTTTAACAATCCCAAGAACTTCTTCTCGTACTCTATCATAGTCATGCTTCCCAACCTGAGTTCAAAGAATTCCTACATTTTCTTGTCATAGAAATTCTCTGAGAGGTACTCCTTCTGGAAGTTCTTCTTGAACTACTTCCAAGTGATCCTACTTTCATTAACATGTTCCACTTACTTCAGTTGGTCCCACCACATTGCAACTTTACCGTGTAAATGGTAGGTGGCAATGTTGGCTTCCAGATTTGAAGAATAGTTATGCAACTAAAAATATCTCTTGAGCCCAAGCAACCATGCTTCGACATCATCTTCCCTTTCTCTTTCACCATCGAAGGAAGGTGGCTTGATATTCCTCATCTCTCCTTGCAAACTATCTACCTCTTGTTTCCTTCTTTGGTGTCTGACAAGAGAGACCTCTAGACTGCTTACAGGATCTTTCGATGCATAAAAAATTCTTTCTGAGTAAGGAGGTGAGTGGTTTCCATGATCTCTGCTGGCACTTCTGGAATAACCAACTCTTCCATGATCATATCTTATTTTGTGACACTTGCCTCCTTCCTCTTGTCTTGATTTTGATACCTTCCTCATTTGTCTCTGCAACTGATTTAATCTCCGCAACACTCGAGCATTTATCTGAATTTACTCTCTCATTAGTCTCTCATTGTCTACTTTGTAGCTCTTCACTTCCATCTTCAAGCTCCTTACCATTTCTATTAACGTTTCCTACTCTCCTTTTTCCTTGCGTCCATTGGACTTTGTCTCTGCATTACCAACTATGGTATTCTTGCCTTCGGCCTTCTTATCATGATTGGAGGCTCCTCTGCCTTCTTCCATTTCCTCAATATGCATCTTGAGTTGATGTGCTTAAGCCCCTTAATTCTACAAAATGTGCAAGCAACCATTTTGTTAGAATTATGCATATGGTAAACAAAATTGCCAAACCATGCTAGAGTTTTTTTTTTATTTATTTTTCATGGAGATCATATCCCCATTCTCTGAAAATAACAGTGTCCTGTTATCCTTGGTCAACATAGAATCTCATCCTGCACAGGAACTTCCTTCAAACCATATTCCCAGGTGGCCACGACTAGAAACTATGGCTAAATCCTTCCTTAGCAATTTTCTGTCTCGAAGACAACCAATTTGGCCCTTAGCCCTCATTCTCTTAGCTCTCAATCTGCATATGACTGTGACCAAGAACCAATGCTTAGTTGAAAAAGTGCTTGTCTAGAACTTTGGGACTTCAGAAATTTCAGCCAAGACCAGATCAATGGTCCTCATCCTCTTTCACGATCAATGATGGAGATCCACTTTGGGGGTCTCAACTTTTCTTGCTTACCTCCTCCCAGAATGATTTTCCCCAATGTTCATGATCAACCGACAGGTGTCCTCCCACAGATCAAAAACTGTGAATAGTTTCAGTTCTTCGTGCTTCGGAGGTTTCAAAATTCCCTCCTGCACTTTCTCCTGGAGTTCCTTCACCCGAAGTCGAAGATCCTTCGACTTGTGTCCTTTGGAATCAACGGTCGATATGTACTCTGACCTTCGGGCCTTCAGGAGTTTTCAACCCAATGCAACCTGTCACATATTTCCCCTCTGGAGTGCCCAGTATCCACACTACATGATCTATCACCATGTGGAGAAATGATGGAAGCGGACACGTGGCCCAATCAGGCGGGTGACACGTGTCACATTCTAATCAACTTTTGAATACTCCAAATGCTCAAAACTTAGTGACATGCGGTACACATCCCATGTATCCACGTCATCCCAAGTGACATCCACAAGCCACGTCACTTCATAATTATGGGGTCCACATCATCTCTAGGTGATGTCATCATGCCCCACCACTTCGTCCCTTTAGGCTTCGGGACTTCGTGCTTAAGGAGTTTCAACACTAACACCCTTCCCATTTTCCCGAACTCCGAATTACCGAATTGGCCAATCTGTCACCATGTGTCCTCTTGGATCGGATGACTAAGATTCACTTCGTGTCTTCACCTGAAGTCCACGAATCTACACCATGTGTCCTCCTTAATCTAAAGGTAGAGGCTTACTTTGGGCCTTCACCCGAAATCCACAGATTTACGCCATGTGTCTTCTCGATCAAACGATCCAGATTCACCTTGGACGATTTGATGCTTGAGATTTACTCCGGCTCTCTGGCTCTCTGGGATCGTTGGCATAAGGGAAAACCCAGGGTTTAGTTATAATAGCACAACAATAAACCCTAACTACTGGCCCTTTCGGAAACAGCTGCGAAGCAGATTGAATCTCACCCGAAGTAGCCATAGCGGGTTGCATGAAACATGTGTTTACAACTAGAGGAAATGCAAAGTGGATCCAATATAACAACAACACAACATCTAGATATTACCATCTAAAGCCTACTTCGCACAATATATCTCAGATCTAGCACAATAATGAAATAACAGAGAAATCAGAAGACAAAGAACAAAACATCAATCACACATAACACAAGATATATGTCGTTCACCTCTCCCTAGGGCTATGTGCACATAACTGTTCTTTATAATAAATTAGGTGAAGTATTTAGTTCTATCTAGTCTCTTAGCTAGAATATATTCTCTCTTTCTCCCTTCTCTCTATATCCCTTCCCTACATACCCAGCTGGAGGGTTGATCTTCACACCTAGCAGAAGATCTTACAATACATAATACTTTCTCAACTCAATACTTCTCTCTCACCTTAACAAAAATCACTCTTCATAACATAACCAAACTTTGAACGAACCCATCCCAAGTCCTCTTGACCTTTATTTATACATTACAATAGCTCACCGACAACCTTAGGCTGAAACCTAGGTGTCAAAACCCTAGATACAAAAACCCCAAGTGTCTAAAACCCTAGGTCAACTTGACCCACATTTTATGGGCTTCGTCAGCCTGTCTTTCCTTCTTTCTCATGAGGTTCTCCAAAGCATCCACTAATGGATTTTTCTGCTTGCTGAATTGTCCACGATCTATCTTCCTTGTTGATATGTCTTCCACTATCCTCTCATCCAACAGATCGCTCTCTCGTACTTCGCTCCATCTTTTCTTCTTCTTTAGCCACTTCGATATGATCTCAGTCAATACTCCTTTCATGCAGTTTGGGTTTCATCTTTTATCCCTTAATCTTCACTTCTTTCCATAACCAAGGGCCAACAGGCCCCCAACACTCACCTGTGACGCATCCCAAGGCACTTCAGATCTAATCCTTCTATTTTACTTCGACTTCAGACTGCACAATGCAGTCTGTGCTTTCTTCTATGTTCCTCCCCACTGTGTGTAGACTGTCTTTTCTATGTATGGTACCTAGTTTCAACTACACCTGGTACCTGGACCCTTCTCCTTTTGCTTTTACTAAGAGCTGTGAGGCAACTGGTTGTTGTAGTAGAATTTCAACTGACTCCCATTCACCAAACCTTCCTTCCATTCCCCATTCAAAGTTTTTAACTGCGCAACTCCTCCTTCGGTAACATGGGAAACCTCATAAGGTCCAAGCCAATGTGTCCTGAACTTCCCTGGGTGCTTCATGAACTTACTGTCATATACTAATACCAGATCTCCCTGTTTAAAGGATTTCTTCCTGATGTCTCTGTCATGGTATGCCTTTTCTCTTTCCTTCTGCACCTGCTGATGGAATCCTGCAACAAATTGGTCCTCCTCCAGTTCGGCCAATTGCACGAGTCTCTCTTGAACAACGTCGATGTCATCCATATCTATAAAAGTTGCAATTCTGAGGCTAGAAACCAGATATTCCATGGGCACAACTGCTTCTAAACCATAAACCAACTTAAGCGAGATCTGCATTGTCAACTTCTTACAAGTGGTTCTATAGGCCCATAACACTACTAGTACTCTCAGATCCCAATCATCTCTATTCACACTGCAAATCTTCGTTAACACTGTCTCTAAGAACTTATTGAATGCTTCAGCTGTCCCATTCGCTTGTGGATGGTAGGGTGTGCTCTTCTGATGATGAACTGCAAATTCCTCAGTCAAGGCTTCAATAGTATTATTAATAAAGTGGGTACCTTGATCACTCATAAGGGTCTTCGGACATCCAAACCTAGTTATGATATCATCAATTATGAAATGAGTAGTTGTAGTTGCACTACAATCCTTAACTTCTCTTGCTTCGGCCCATCTAGTCAAATACTATGTCGCAGTGATTATGTACCTTGCTTCTGTGCACTTTCCTGGTGGGTTTATAGGTCCCACGAAGTCAATGGCCCATTTCTCAAATTTCTGTAAGGTTAGCTAGGGTTCTAAAGGCATCTCATCTCTTATGGAAGGTTTCCAAGCTTGTTGGCATACATCACAGGCTATGTAGTATTCTTTATCATCTCTGTGTAAAGTGGTCCACCAGAGGCCAGCTATAAGAACTTTTTGTGTTGTTGCTTTCCCTGCATAGTGTCCTCCTATGATGCCTTCATGTGCTTCTGCCAGAATTAGTGTTATTTTTGCTTCCATAACACATCTCCTCAGGATCTCATTAGGTCTTATCTTGTATAGTTGTCCAACTATAAGTGAAACGTATGTAGTGTGCACTACAAACTATTTCTTCTGAATGAATGTGTATTTAGAAGGTGCCATTTCTATTGAAAGGAACTGAACTATCTCTGCGAAGTGATCATCAATATCCCTGATGGCCAACAATTGTGCATATGGAAGTGTGTCCTCCAAGATAGTAGGTTCCTCTCCATGTTCCAACCAAGACAAGTGGTCAGGTCCCTTTTTCATCTTTCCTGGCTTTACCACAATTTCAAAATCATATTCTTGAAATAACATAATCCATATGCATATCCTTCCCCCCAACACTGGCTTTTTGACTAGGTATTTCAGCGTAGAGTGATTAGTGAATATCTTAAAGTGTCCTCCCAACAAGTAGTGGTGAAATTTATGTAGTGCATACACCATGGATAACCCTTCTCTTTCAGTGGTAGTGTAATTTATCTCAGATGTAGAGATATTTTTGCTAGCAAAGGCTAATGGGTGGTCAATATCTCATACTCCTGGTTGTGCTAATACTACTCCTAATGCAATAGAAGATGCATCGACATGCACATGAAATTCCTTACTCCAATCTGGAAAAACCATAATAGGCACAGTAACCATTTTCTGTTTCAGGGTGTCGAAGCTCCGCTGAAATTCTTCTATCCAATGAAACTAGCAATATTTCTTCAAAAGCTTCTCCATGGGTGTTGTAACTTGTGCATAGCCCTTAATTAACTTCCTGTAGTATCTTGTATGTCCCAGTGTAGTGCGCAACTCTCTAACTGAAGTGGGAGGGGGTATATCAACAATAATGACAATCTTAGATGGATCTACCAGCAATCCCTTCTTACACACAATATGGCCTAGCAACACTCCAAAGGGTGAAAAGAAAATGCATTTATTCAGGTTCAGGGAAATCTGACATTGTTTGCACTTATCCAATATTAGTCTTAAGAATTCAATATGATTTTACAACAAGCTAAACTGAGTCCAATATTCAAAATAGGCTTCTATAAATTTATGTAAAAACTCCTTGAATGCTTCGACCACCACCTTAGAAAAGATGGTTGGTGCATTCTTTAGGTCCAAAAGGAATCACTATATAATGGTAGGATCCCCATTCTATTGCAAATGTGGTCCTATGGTGATCTTCCTTAGCAATCATGATCTAATGGTATACTGAAAATCCATCGGTGAAGGAGTAGACCTCATGTCCTCCCACATTTTCTAGCACTTTGTCAGTGAACGGTGTAGGGAATGGGTTATGTAGACATGCATCGTTCAGTTTCCTCAAGTCTACATAGATTCTGATCTCTCCTATCTTCTTGTCTTGAACCACCATAGGTCTAATCCATTCTAACTCTTCAACATGTTCTGTGATTCCTGCTTCCAACATTCTATCTAATTCAATCTTCACTTTCTCCTTATATTTGGGATTTAATCTGTAGGGTCTCTATTTGACAAGTATTACATCTGGTTTCAGGGGGATCTTCATCTCTCCCATGGGCCCTTTAATTCCCTTCATATCAGTGAAATTGGTTGGAATCAAGTCCTAGTATTCATGCAGTAATTATGTGATCTTGTGAATAGTGGCAACATCCCAATAATCTCCAATGTTAGCCAGTTTCAGTGCTCTCTCTATCCCAATATTGAATTTATTTATTTTAATTGGTTGTCTAATGAAAGGTAGTTCAACTCATGGTCCTTCTATGTCTCTCCGTCCTTCTGTTTCTATGATTTTCACATTCTTAGGATCATCGTCTTCATCAGAATAGATATTGTAACATCCTTGCAATTTCTGAAGAGGCGCAATCCATTCATCCTCTTCTTACTCTGGAGGGAGGATAGGTGCCTCCTCAAATACTTTCGGTCTCACAACTTGTAAAGATTGGTCTACTGTAGGGTACTGACTTTCAAATAAGAATTTAGCTATAAAATTTTGAGTCATACCTTGCCAATCTGCAATGATGAGGCACGGTTCTGCTTGAAGATACCATTTTATAGTTGTTGTATCCAGCATGTTAATGAATTTATGCACCCACTGCTCTTGAGGAATGATGTTCCAGTCTTCCTCACAACTTCACACATGGTCAATCAGACAACTTTGACTTATGTATCTAACTTCGCATCCTTCTACTTTCTCTGAGAAGCACGTTGTCATCAAAGTGCGACATTGCTTCTAGTCCGCGATGTTTTGCTTATGCGCTTTCCACCATCTTGTTGGAGTTGGTTTTAAAGCATCATCCAGTGCCAATAGTCTCTGTTGTATTGGTAAAATTTCTTCAAATGCTAGTAATAAAGTTTTTAAATTATTCAAACCATCAATGTGGGCAAATTACTTACTGTTGTACCGATCCAACGAAATTTTTGGGTCAATCGAGCACATCGCCGTGCAGAAAATTCATACATCTTGTTCTACCAGTTATCCACTGCTTCTTCTGAATCTGATGAACATGCATTGTCACTTCAACATCTTAAATTCCCATCTGTTGTAGGATTAATGTAATCCTATTGTCTGGATGTCAATTTGTATATATTCTCTAGATCATATGCACAATCCTGTTCTCTTATGGGCTTTGTGTATTTGCGACCTTCATCAGGATCCATAGGTGCAATGACCCTAAGGCAGTCACCTTCAAATGTCATTCTTCTTTTCTTTAAGTCAACAACAGTAAAATTATTGAAATCCCAATCAATTCCTAATAGTGCGGTATAAGGACAACTATCATCAACTATCTCAATTACTTCAAAGTCTATAAATGTTTTGACCCCATCAATGTCCACAGGGACATGTTCTAGTTTTCCAAAGGGGCTCACAGCTTGTTGATTGGCCATCCTAAGCCTGATAGGGGAATAGTTCAGCTTATGTTTTCCCATTAGTTCCCAGGTGTTATAACCCTAATTTTCACCACACATGCTTACCTGGCATCAGGCCGTCTCAGATTCCTTATTTGCCAAAACACTACTGAACAACTCTTTAAAAAACCTATTTTAAAAGGGCCCATGTGCCCTACTCCATTACTTCATGTGTGTACATGCTATCTGACCTAAAACAGTGCGCGTGTACCTACAAAAGCATGAAAAAAGGAAAGTTGCCAACGGAACACACAACTTTGGGTGAGTTAACTGAAACTCCCGGCCATGCATGGCCAAGGGTTCATCCAAATACCAGCTTCATATAGCCTATAAAAGAAGGGTTAGGGGTCCTATTTGGAGGAGGAGAATAATAGTAAAGAAACTCTACCCAATTGCACATTCCCATTGTCCCAACCCTTTAGCCATCCTTGTGCAAGAAGAGATACAGAGCAAAGAAGTTGGAGGAAATTTGAAGAGGAGCCCAGGATTAGGTTCGCGGAGCGGTGGCCGGTCTCGACATTGTAAGTTGATTCATTAAAGTTAATAATAAAGAAATGATTTTCCTGTCCCACTATATGATTTCTTCATAGTTTAGTGAATATATGTTTGAACCTCTACCCATTAATCTGTAGAACAAATGCATGTAGAGTTTGTTGCTTGTTTTGTACGCAGGTCAGTCTTGGGAGGATAGATTCTAACAAGCGATCAAGCGTGAAGAAGGATCGACATTGAACATTCGGAACAAGGTATGTTCGTTTAACCCATGGATGATTTTAGGGTCTAAATTTCGCTCATGGGATAATTTTCCATGCTTTTTCCAAAAACGATATTCACTATTTTAAAAATGACTCACCCAAAATTCTATAGGATAAAATTATTTTACCTTAAAAATCACCAAAATTTTATAATATATATATATATATATATATATAATCCTTATAAATTTGAATATTTTTACAAAAATATCGCTAAACATTTATAGTTGGCATATGAAGGATTAGTAAGATTCGCCAAGGTTTCTACATTTTAAAATAAATTTCCATCCTTAAAATCATCCCTAGTTTAACCATGTATTTGCTTAAAAGAAATGTGGATTAGGTCTGGGACAACGGTAGAAAGTAGGATTCTTTCGGTCTCATCTGCATGCATAATATAACCCTAAGTGCTAGTCCATAGGGAGATTTCCCACCACAACAGAATTAGCGACTGGGGAGGTCTCTAGGGTTCCTGGGAATATTTTTGGGTATTTTTAAAAGACTGGTTTTCTTTCCTATTTTTTGAAGTTTCTGCAAAGTTTGAGCTAACAATGATTCTGGTCTTCCATACCAGCTATCTTTGTTTCTTTGCTTGACTGTGATTTTTTTTCGAGACCCACAGAGGTACACATGGCCTGCATAAGGTCTGCACGTGTGTACCCATGCCCTACTTTCTTACATGTCACGTGTAAACGCTAGTTGAAGAAGTAACAGTAGCGTGTATGATTCCAAAAAAAAATTGAGGCAGTCATCCTCTTCCCTGTCAGAATCAGTCATTCTCAGGGGTTTTCTGGAACTCTTTCTAGTCTTGGTTGTTTGCAGTCTATAGTTTAGGGTTCATCTCATATTGGTTTGTTTTACAAATTTTTCCTTACATTGTTTTCTTTTTTCTGTTAAAGAAAGTGTCGAAGCCTTCAAGAGATCCTGGTTTTCAGTATTAGTGGTCTCTTCCTGGTTTGGATTCTCTATTTTTATTTTGTTTCAGAGTTTTAGATATACACGCGGTCGGTATAAGGCCAGCATGCGTGTACACGCACTCTGGCTCTACACAGATCGCATGCACACGCTTGCTATTGAATTCTCAACAATGTGCTTGTGAAGGATAGTTTTTGTTGAGGGTGAGGCAGTCATATTTTCCCTTGACAAGAGTTATACCACTCAGGTTTTTTGAATCACTGTCCTAGCAGTTAGTAGCTTAGGGTTGATCTTATCCATAGCTTTCTTTTTTCATTTAAAAGTTTTCATCAAAATTTTCTTTAGGGTTTTTAGACAAATGTGAGAGTCCTTTTTTAAGTTGGTAGTGTGTGATTTCTTGAAGTGATTCTTTGCGATTTGCGATTAGGCTAGAATTTTTTTTGTTTTTTGACTTGTTGATATTTTTCCTTTTTGCTTTGTCAGCATTCAAATAAAAAAAAAAATCTTTCATTTCTTTGTTTGGTTGAAAAGTGTTGTTTTGCATTAGTAACCAGGGAAAAGTATTTGCTTTCATAAGTTCTTGATAGTTTACTTAGATCATAAGTAGCTCATAGTTGAGTGAAATCCTTCTTTGAGTTTGCTATTCAAAAGATCTTAGAATTTTTATTTTTTTTAAATTTGAAAAGTTGTTGAAAATTTGCGTCAAGTGAAGGTTTTTGTTTCCATCTTTCTGTTCATTTTTACTTTCGTCTTTCAAACATCACTAGTTTCACTTTCATACCCTTTGAAATAAGACAAGCCATAAAATTAACGCTAAATCTAAAATTCATTAGACTTTTATGTTTGTAGGGTTAACCAACTAGTTCAGGATTAGGGCCTTGGATTAGGTTGGAGAGGACACTCTTCAAGGCCATTAAAATCAAACATTGGAGTCTGAGTTAGGGAGTGTCCAAGTCCAGTATCATGAAAGTTATCTGGGACCCCCTTCTAACACAGGGGATAAATAAGAGGTCGCGTGCGGAAAGGTAGTGGAGATAACCCCTCCAAAGCTGGACCAAACGTAGTGAACACATATAAAGGGCTTGTCTTGGGATTCCGTCGATTGCATTTGCCACAGAGCTTCACGGGTATCGAATCCATTCAAGGTCCTCAGTTGTCTTCCGGACCACTTGCTCTCAATACACTTGATAGGTTTTGATCTCGATACCCTGCTCATTGTTGTCTACCTGACTTTCGACTGTACCCGCCTGGTGACTGTTCGCACACTGGCAACCTAGTTGCCTATCATTTTTAGGGACATAAACAGGTGACTACGGGGGTATACCACAATACCTAGGATAGACATCAGGCCACACTTTGCAGAGTATACCCAGAGGGTGGTTCCATGTTCAAGTTTCACTTGCACCGGTAAGTTGCTCTAGTGTTGGTTGTTGTAACTGTTCTTTCAATTAATTTAGTGTTTTCCTGTCTTATCTTATATGCACTTTTTTTAGTGTGTGTTGTTTTTGAACTACTAGAATTCCCTAGAGTGTCTTTGACCTTCTCACACAGTGGAGGATCACGAGCTCCGTCGGTCATGAAGGCTTCTTGGCCTGCCGCTGGTTACACTGGAGCTACCCCCGCCACCATTAAGGCGAAAGCTAGACCAACAAGGGTCTTTTGAAGCGACCAGGTCACAAGAAATTGTGCCTGACCAACATCTAGAGGAATCGACCATTTCAGACCTTGGAGTGAAATCTTTTGGTCTAGTTGAAACCTCCACCACTGATCTTTCGGCACCCACCATCGTACCAGTTCATCCTTACGAGTGCCAGACATTGTTGCACACAACAATGGAAACAAATGTTGTTACTCCTTCTGGGAATTCTTCAATTCCCACTATGGTTGTCACCACAGGAGAGTTTCCACCTCCTAACCCACCATCACTAGTCTGAGCCACCATGGTCTCGACCGCCTCTACATTGCACAGTGATCCAATCACATACCCACTAAGCAAATCAATATTTTTCATTGATTTCTCAACAATCAGAATCCCCGAATTCCTACGGGGCTTAGCACAGGCTAGCTCTTTCCTTTTTCCAGGTTCCATGTGATTATAGTTCACAATTATAAGCCGAATCAGCATGGCGTCTTTTCGCACTTCGCGACTCGGTACTACCAGAATGTCAAGCCTCTGGACATTGCAAACCCCAAAGCTTCTGAGGTCTCCAAAGTTTCCCTCCCAAGGGAGATCGACTTTCCGCACATGACCGTGTATTTCCCAGAGTCAAATTCGGGTTTCAGAGTTTCTTCTTTTCTGATGCCGAGTGTTCTTGACCTCTCGATCTCCCGAACTCCGATGGGCCAACTCCCCATCTTTGTCCCTTAGCTCCTTCTGGCTAGATTCTTGGTCCATGTGACCACTATCCTCGTGACCACAACCCTATCTCCTATCGGGGTTTCGGACATCACAATTCCAAACCGCAAGGACACCTTGTCCATGGTGTTATCACTCTAGGAAACTCTCCTACGCTGTAAGTCAGAGATGCCTGGTAACTAACTCTTTTTGAGAAATATTTTCTTAATAGTTGATGTGGTTTTTGGATCAAGATGAATATCTAGGGACTGGACTGTGTTTTCAAGACTGTCTAGAAATATAAAATCTCATAAGGCCTTCTAGCAATGCAGTCAGACAAGGTTTGATTAAAAGGTAGAGAAGATAGCTATTGAACCAGATTACACTCATATAAAACAAGCACAATGGGTTTAATAACCAAAGAAATAACTTATGATCCTCAACTTAATCAATCAATTAGTGAGATGACAGACACATGCAGATTGAATAAGCATCAGAAAGAACATTCACTCATAAGATATCAGAGAACAGAAAGAAAAGTCTAACAACACAACTGAAGGAAGCCTGCAATTTTTCATATAATAAGAATAGGTCTCTTGGTTACAGTAGCATCATGTAGAACCCAAAATTGAACCCCTAGTTCCTATTCTACCTTCATATTTATAGCTTTACAATGCAGTTTTGAGATCCTAAAAGCATGGATCAGATATACTAAAAATAGTAAGTCAAAATTCAGTTGCAAAAGAAGTGGGATGCTTCCCCAAAATAAGGCAAATCCCATATTTCTCTCTGTTGATTGTTGGTGTAGTGTAGAACAGCCTCCCAACGCTAACTGATGACTCTTCCAAGAGGTAAAATTTGAATTTTCTAAGGTGGAAAAATGTCCTAATTTTCTGTCTTGGTTAAAGATATCAAACACCTTTGAAACACCTCCTTTTTCCACAATTTGTCAAAACTAACTGTTGGATTTACTTTGATAATTCATTAGATGTTCATTTGAAAAGATTGCAAACCTTTTCAACTCGAAAAAACTTGATCTGTGCAAAAAATTGATTTTTCTGAACTTGACAAGCTTTCGGTGGTTACTTGGAAAGATTCTCGGTGAATTAACCACCGAAAGCACAACTTTTGGTGGTTAATGAACAGTTGTCCTGTTCGCCTAAACCACCGAAAATGAAAATTTTCCAGAAATAATCTGCTTTGGGAAAAATCAATTTTCTCGGCCGTGGAATTTCCATTTTGAATGCTACAATAGTCGATCGACATCTACAGATCATAATCTATCCAATGGTGCAATCAGATTTGGATTTGGATCTAGGGAAGCTAGTAAAATTTTCCTTACAAGATTAGGCATTGTTCTTTCAAAAATGCAAGTGCATTTTTTATCGTTAACATCTAGCTCCAACTGGGATGGAGACCTCCCTGCGAGGTTTCCAAGAACCTAGCAGACCTTGTGCCTTTAGTATTGGGCCATGCAGTCATTCAGCCTTTTCGGTGGTTAATGAGCACACACAGGCTCGCCTAAACCACTGAAAACAGAAACTTACCCAAAAATCAAAACTTAATGAATCTCGATTACCTACAAGAGTACAAAGACCTCAGGATTTGCTAGACGAAGCTCCTCTGTCTGTTTACAACGCTTCCAATTCTTAGTATGAGGTCAACAGGCACATCCACCATGACTATCTTCCATGAATAGGAGAGAAATGAGGATTTTCACCAATTGCATATTTCGGCCTTACAGAAACATAATGAGGAAACCAAGTTACACCACCACTAGCATTTTCATAAGGTATAAAAGCAGGATCAAGGACTACAGTGAACCAAAAATCCACTGGATTGTGTGGACGATCATAACGAAGCCACCAATAAGTTTGCAGTAATAATAAAACTCAGGCTGTGAAGCCATCAATAGAAGGTGTTGCTGGTTGCAACCATGTCTCTGTAAACCTTTTCTGGATCGTGTATCAAAACAACAACAACTTCAGCTACAAAGCATTTTTAGATCCTCTGATATTTTGTCCTTTAAAAATGACCAAATATAGTCAAAAAATTATTTTTGACTTTCTTCTTCAAGAATAGTGTTTAGACTTGATTTGATAATTCATAATCATCCTATTCTAGAAGATTTCACATCATTCCAACTTGAATATCTCGAATCTGGGCAAAATTTTGAATATTCTGGTTAAAACAGCTTTCTGTGGTTAACAGTATTTGGATTTAAGCACCTTATCCACCGAAAGAACTTCTTTTTGGTGGTTAATGAGAACTGGAGGGCTCGCCTAAACCACCGAAAGGTGAAACACTTTCAGAAATCAAAATTTCAAAATTTCAATTACCTGTATTACTGCAAACGACTTCACAACTTCTTGGAAGAGGCCCCCTTTTCTCTGACTAAACTTGTAATCTCCTCCTGATGGGTTTCAGCTTGCAACTCTCCTTCCATATAAGTGGCAATTTGAGAAAGGGCCTCTAAACCAAGTGGTCTAGCTGCTGGGACTGCTTGTTCCTTCAACTGCAATCGAAGATGCATTCTCTTTCATTAGTAGCTTGTTTCTTTCAATTGATTGTAGTTTGAGATATCCCGATACAAGGTTCTCAACATAATCATTGCCACCATCTCAAACACTACTAATATGGGGGAGAAGGAAATTATCAACTTCTGACTCATGCAATAGCTGATCAATAACTTTCTCAAAGTGATAACTGAGACAACAGTCTATGTCCCTGCTGCAGAGATTCCATAAATGACATGATCTTAATGCCCAGGATGCAAGCTAACTTTTAGAATCTTTCCTCAAAACAAACCAATACCGAACCAGTTCTATTTAGAGATATCCTTTTTTCTCTGTATGTGCATGCAATGTTGTCATTATGTCCCTTTTTCTTAATGATAGTGTAAGAACTATTTGCCAAATTCCCATGAAGGCTTTGTAAACTCTGCATCCAATGGGTACAATGCTTGCTACAGTTATATAACAGCCTATGTAAAGATCCATGATTCCATCAACATAACACACCAAGATGCTCCATGATCCGGATTAAGTGCAACTGGTGCATGGTCTCCTTTGATAAACTGCTTATAGAGTCATTGATCCTTATAGTTAGAAAACACAACTACATCTCAAGCATGAGAGAATCCAGACTGTTAGCTATAAGTGCACAATCACCCTGTTCAGCCCTAGAACAATTTCTCACACTTATCATAATAGATCCAGACTCATCAGGGGCATAATTTTAACCACAAGCTCCACCTTAGCTGACTCTCAATCAGATCCCAAAATTAAATCTGATCACTAGTGTACTGCATACAAGCTGCTTTCCATCATGGCGCTTGATTCCAAATATGCGCTTAAAAATTTGCCCTTGAATAGAAATTATTGCAAGCATATATCTTTTCATGAAAAGTGTGTTTTGCAACCAATATTTATTTTAAGAAAGTAATAATCAATCAAAGGCAGTTGGACAGAGAGTTATCTGACCTATGATTCAAGCTTTTGTTGTGTTGTGTGCAGGTTGCAAGTGCACATGGAGCTGGAGCTTGATGAGACCATACCTCGTGTTGAGCATATTTACTGTGATAACCTTATCTAACATCTTGCTCAAATGAGTGGAGTCCAGAACATTTTGTTCCGATCTTCATCTGAGCTCTTAGCACCTGGTGTTATGAAGTTTCATTACCTTTTGATATCTGCAAGCAGCTGAATACTTACTCCACCTGCTCAATACTTACTCCACCTGCTCGGCGCGTATGGCTTTGACATGATAGTAAATGGTGATATGTCCCTCAAATCCAGGAGATATGAGTGCAATTGAAAGCTGGATGATGAATTTTCCAAACTTCCAACCATTCTTCAGCCACTTTGAACGGATCTGGAGCTAAAATTGTGCGCCTGTATGAGGGAATTTCGGTTGTTTTGATGTATCGGATTCCTTGCAATGTTTGAAAATCCGTTTTGACTGAGCCATTCACGGGCCGTTAGAAATACGAAATGGATAACTCGATGAGAATTAAAACACTCCCATAAATGAATGAAACCCATGACCATATGGGGCCATTGCTTAAGGCTTGGTTGGAATTGTTGCTCCTCTCATCTGGGAAAGAGGTACTATCAATTTCTGCATGTGGGCTGTTACTGGACGGAATCCTGTTAGGAATTTCTTTTGCCGAGGCTCCACTCTTTTTCAAAGAAATTGCAACCTCCCCCATGCTCGAACTATTGTTAGTGGTAGTAGTCTTTATGGTGTTCCCAAAAGCCGCAGAGTCTCTCGCATTTGCATCTACAGATCCTCCATTTTTCAAAATATTATGAGGATCCTTGGGCATTATCAGTTTGTAAGGCCGACAATTATCCTGTTTTGATGCAGTCTCAGCTTCTTATGACTGCTTAATTTCTGCACCAACTCTTTTCTTCCAAGCGTCTATCAACTTCTTTGCCTTCCTATGAATTTTTGATTTTGTGTGAGATCTCAAACTCTTCACTGACCTTGCGGCATTGCTAGATTTCAAAGCATCAAAGTCTACAGGAAACTTCTCCAGAGCTTGGAGCAAGGTCAAAATTAGGTCATATACGGTTCTATCGCATTCCTTTGAGATTCCACCATCTTCGAGTTTTCCTTTATGGGCTTCTTGCAGCCACTCATTCAATAGGGGCAACCCACCAAGTTGCACAAATCTGTTCAGACGACTCCTGAACAGTTCTAAACGGAGTGGTCTGTACTCATCATATTCATTTCATATATTCCAGAATATCTCGGTTGATTCTTCAAGAAAAGAAACAAAACCCATCCCATTACTCAACCCTACTCCATCAATATCCTGCTCTTCAATAAGATACTGTTCAAAGGGTTAAGAATTATCATGGCTACTACGAATCAAAAGAAGTTTGGGTGTGATACTTCTTTCTTTCTTAAGCTTGTTAATTGATACCCTTGAATATATCCATATCGTCAATGCTCAACAACATTTTCTTCCCCTTGGATCGTTCCTTCAGCTCCCCAATTCTCAAAGTTGTGTCTGGAAGGTTTAACACTGATTCAAGCTGGCGCATGTGAATGCCCATTGGTAGAATCTTGATACCAACAGAGCGACCATAGTATTCAAGTCCAATGTAGCCTCTCTTGGACTCATAATCAAGACCAAGCATCCTTCTACAGCAGGAGAAAAATGTCGAGCATAATCAAATGTATGGAAGCCAAACAAGTCCGAGTTATAGCTCGTAAAAGACAGTTCTGTGGAGGAGGAAATGGTAATGCAGGATCTTCTGTTGAAGAATAATAAATAATGAGAGTAGTAAATGCATCAAGAAAGAAAATAGGACAGCCACTGGTTCTTGAGCATTAACAACAGTAGGCTAACTAGAATACTTTACATTTCTGTTACCATTTGACTGATTGAAGGATGAATTCACAGGTTACAAGAAAGAAAGAAAGCTGGACTGATAATGTGTCCTGATTCTACTGCATCAAGAACCCTTATGTTTCCTTGACCACCACATACAGGTGCAGCCATAGACTTACCAGATCTGTTTCCTTTGTTCTTAGATTTCTGCAAAGCATTTTCTGACATCCCACAAGGCATACAACTGACCAGGATTAGCAGAGGCATTCTGACTACGAAACAAGACTTTTCTGCCAATGAATTTACAAGACCTTTTGAGATTCCTACATTATCATTGTCTAGAGCTTGCTCTATTTTTAGTTGTTGTAGGTGCTTTACATACCGTGTGGAAAACAATGTATAAAGATTCATCAAAGCTTTCCTAACTGTTAGTTCATGCTTGAAAGAAGCAATTCTTCTTCGGAAAATCTCTAGAGGAGCTGGCAAACCAGGTATTGCATCCCAACCAACACAATGAAATCGAGCCCCCAAGGATGCTCTGTATCTTGCATAGCTAGTACTCAAAGATCTTTCTAAACTGTCAGTCCAGGGAAATCGTCTCTTTCGCATAGGCTTCAGCCTTGACAGAGCACTAATATGATTAATAACTATGTCTTCATTTCCATCTTCTTCATCATCCTCATATTCTCCCTCCCCATGGCTTCCCTCACAATGCGCTTTCTTATATGCATTTTGATATGCACTTTTCTTGAGTTCAGCTTCTGCCATGCACCCCAGCACAACCACTTTTGGAGGAACAACTGACTTTGCTCATCCCTTTTCAACAATGCTTTTTCTTCTTATTCAACAATGATTGAAAGTGATCTACATGCTCATAGGACGAGCTTATTTTTCTATCTACTCCTACATCTAAACCCACAGTACTATCTCTTATTAAGTGAAGTCATGCTTCCAATGATGCCATGTTAGGGCATGATTTACTGATAACCTCCTTGATATGGACCCAAAAAGTAAAGGAATGCCCAGAATGCAGAAATGCATTTTAAAAGGATAACAAAACCATCCTTCTTCTGAAGGAAATATTTTGACATTTATGTTGTTCATAAATTCTAAATAATCAACGATAGGGTCATTAAAAATGTCAAGGAATACCTCTTTAAACAGTTGTTCCAACTGAAGATTGACATGTTGCTACCGATGGCTTCCACCGATCTCCATGTCAATTGTAAACTGCTCAGCTTCGATCAAGGAAACGTGTATGATGTACTGCTGATCTAATTCTTTTTTCTCTTCTTCATGTCTGCTGCAAATTTCCAGTCTCTGTAAATCTTGAAACTGTAGGCTGCCCTCATGATCCTCTGCATATCCGAAACTGTCACTTGTTGTCTTGTCAATTTGCTCTTCACTTTTTAAGTTTTCAAAAGAGGCAATATGATCTTGATAACAATCTAAGATAGTGGATGTATTTGGTGTATTGTTTAAAACATCTATACTATGGCCATCATCCTGTAGATCATCAATATCTTGTTCATGATGAGAAGCATCTCCTGCTGTAGCATATTTCACATAACTATTTGATTTCTTATTCAACAAATGAAATTCATGACAACACTGAGGGTAGAGAAGATCAGCTGGAAAATGTTCTTCACAAAACACATAAAAAGCAACGTGAAAATCAGCCAAAGAGCTGACACTTGCACTTGGAAGAGACTGACACCAGTTAAGAGAAATCCCTTCTAATGAAAATTTGAAGAGCTTGATTTGAACATCTTCATGTACAATTTTAAGCCGGTCAATGAAGTCATGGAAATCCAGCAAATGTTCAGCTGGAACTTCCCACTCTTCACCTCGAAATCTGGGAAGGCTATTTTCCCATTCATCTCTACTAGGCACTGGATTAGGGAAACCAACAATACTTGAAAAATCACAGAACGCATACCTCTTGGCTAAGATTCTGTTCATGTCATACCAGTGGAGTCGCCAACAGATCTGTCCTTCATGGAGTCACCAGATAGATAATGTACAACCTGATAGTGTCTACTCCTTGTCTATCATCAAGAAATAGATCTGATGTGTCGTTCTCCCAGGAAGATAAGCTTCAGAACTCGCTCCTCGACAATGGCGCCAATTTGTTATCACTCCAGGAAACTCTCCTAGGCTGTAAGTCGGAGATGCCTGGTAACTAACTCTTTTTGAGAAATATTTTCTTAATAGTTGATATGGTTTTTGGATCAAGATGAATATCTAGGGACTGGACTGTGTTTTCAAGACTGTCTAGAAACATAAAATCTCATAAGGCCTTCTAGCAATGCAGTCAGACAAGGTTTGATTAAAAGGTAGAGAAGATAGCTATTGAACCAGATTACACTCATATAAAACAAGCACAATGGGTTTAATAACCAAAGAAATAACTTATGATCCTCAACTTAATCAATCAATTAGTGAGATGACAGTCACATGCAGATTGAATAAGAATCAGTAAAGAACATTCACTCATAAGATATCAGAGAACAGAAAGAAAAGTCTGAGAACACAACTGAAGGAAGCCTGCAATTTTTCATATAATAAGAATAGGTCTCTTGGTTACAGTAGCAGCATGTAGAACCCAAAATCGAACCCCTAGTTCCTATTCTACCTTCAGCTTTATAGATTTACAATGCAGTTTTGAGATCCTAAAAGCATGGATCAGATATACTAGAAATAGTAAGTCAAAATTTAGTTGCAAAAGAAGTGGGATGCTTCCCCAAAATGAGGCAAATCCCAGATTTCTCTCTGTTGATTGTTGGTGTAGTGTAGAACAGCCTCCCAAGGCTAACTGATGACTCTTCCAAGAGGTAAAATTCGAATTTGCTGAGGTGGAAAAATGTCCTGATTTTCTGTCTTGGTTAAAGATATCAAACACCTTTGAAACACCTCCTTTTTCCACAATTTGTCAAAACTAACTGTTGGATTTACTTTGATAATTCATTAGATGTTCATTTGAAAAGATTGCAAACCTTTTCAACTCGAAAAAACTTGATCTGTGCAAAAACTTAATTTTTCTGAACATGACAGGCTTTCGGTGGTTACTTGGAAAGCTTCTGGGTGAATTAACCACCAAAAGCGTAACTTTCGGTGGTTAATGAACAGTCGTCATGTTCTCCTAAACCACCGAAAATGAAAATTTTCCAGAAATAATCTGCTTTGGGAAATATCAATTTTCTCGTCTGTGGAATGTCCATTTTTCATGCTCCAATAGTCGATCGACATCTATAGATCATAAGCTATCCAATGGTGCAATCAGATTTGGATTTGGAGCTAGGTAAGCTAGTAAAGTTTTCCTTACAAGATTAGGCATCGTTCTTTCAAAAATGCCAGTGCGTTTTTTATCGTTAACACATGGGATTCCCGATATCCCGATCCCCGATTTTCTGACCTGACGTCAGCTAGGCCCCACAACAATGGAGCTTTCTTCCCCTGGTCGGGGTTTCAGACTTCGTGATTTCAAGTTGCAAGGACTTCTTGTCCAAGTGATTCCCGATATCCCGACTTGCGATTTCCCGATTGATGATTCTCCTTTCGGGACTTTTCCTGGAGGCCCCGATCACTGTCACGCATCCCTTCAAGATGGACGGTCTTGATCGCCTCTCACTATTTCACAACTTCGAATGCTTCGGAATTCTTGTCCTCAGGAATTGCGAAACGCCGAACTCTGATGCACCGATTTGTCCTTCTATCGGGACTTTCCCCGATAGTTTGGATCTTTGCCACGTATCCCCAACTGATGGACGGTCTAGATCAAATCTCATTGATTCGGAGTTTTCACTTCCAAAATACTCCGACAACTTGCTCCTTCGATCCTCGAAATGTCGACGAGCTGTCAATATTGCCCGCGTGTCCTCCTATGATGGACGACTTAGATTTGTCTCAGGGTTTTCACTATGAAAATCCCCGACCTCATGTCATCGTGACTCTCGACTTCACGAGTGCCGATATCCTGATGGCCACGGCTCTCTTCGGGACTTTCAACCTCCGGTTCATGAGGGATTAACCCTCATGCGTCTCTAAACAGATCCCATGGCTATCGGGTTTTTCTAGCTAGGATCTAATGGTTCAGATCTATCCCACGTCGCACACTCTCCCACTACTTCATGGGCATGGAAAAATCAACGGTCCAGATGTTCTCATGGACCTTGGGGTCTACGATCCCAATTTCCTCACTATTCACGAAGATAGAGGAAAAGGGGCAAGGTATATAACACCATTGTTTCTTTCGTCAATCTAACGGTCGTTAATGACCATGGATCTTTCGACAGAATCTCGTCCGTCGATCGATACTTATCCCTATGCTACTACTTTGGGATTTTAAGAGGGTCATTCCTCCTCATACAGGGTCATTAAGACTTGCACATTCAAGTCTTTTTTCCAGGTTCTTGGTAAACCTTTCCAAGGAGGAAATCTCTGTGAAGAGATCTATTCCGGGGCATTCCGGGAGACAGACAAGGGGAAACAAGTTCCCGAGGATGGGCTGGAAGTCTGATTTGGTTCAACTCATGCATAATTAAATTCATTTATCAACATAAGCCATGCGTGGTCTTTCTGTTATAAGCATATAACTATTATTTCTTATCAAAACTCTGCACAGACATTCTAATACTGTAATCATTCACAATTTCACAGTTCTATGAGCATATAGGTTAGTATATGAATTTCAATATGCAATATGTAAAACAATTATTAGAAATAACACCAGAAGTGAGTGCAACTACTGAGACGGGTGCTCGTTTCCACCCAACCATAGGCGTAGCGACTCCCAGCGGTTGACCACTAGCCACCCCCGAGCTGAGACCACAATGTTGTGAGACTGCGTCTCTCTGTCTACCAGTGACTAGGAGAAAAGGTTGCAATCCTTCCTCTCTGCTATCACTCACTCTGCGTAATGCCAAATTTCCCCTTGCATCTGCCCCCAATCGCTTCTCCCCCATGCCTTATCCTCTTGCGAGGTTGTGTGTGGCACAATTACCCTCGCGCTAGTCAGGCCTGACAGCTCTATGGATGGGCAGTTCACCTCCCATCCCTCACTAATCCATCCACCTACCAGCCTGCAAGACATTTAATTTGGGCCAGTGAGCCGCTTTTGGTTCTCCGAGCTAGTGGAGTCCAAATACAGTATTAATTCTCAGTGGAAATTAACTCCACCTTTCCAGGTGCCTTCCACCGCCATCGTGGTCTCTTTTTCAACACATCCCCTCTTAGCAGTTCTGTAATATCAATTCATAATGTTATTTACATTCATCGACCTTCTTCATAAGGTCCATTCACATCATACATTCACATTTTCATCATGCTTTAGCATGGTAATTCCTATATTAGGATTAATTACAAATATGAGGAAAACAGGGTGTTACAATTCTGATCCCATCTCTGGTGGTGGCTACAATCCCTTTCACACCAAGTGTGACAGGCCCTCCGTTCTCATACGAGATGCCTAGTTCAGGTACAAGTCCTGTACTTTCCTACTCCACCTCATAGACTTCAGTTCTAGGGGCAGAGAGCTCTAACGCTTCTCTGCAAGGCCACATGGGGGGAATTTCCACTCCCTTTAACACTTTCCCTTATGGAGGAGGTCATATCCCTCCTTTGTCCCCTTTTCTCGGTGGCACTCACCAGCCTTCCGTCGGGCCGCCTGCACACCATAGTTTATTTGGAGCAGGGAGTCAAGGACCACCTTTGCATAATATGTCGGTAGGTTCGACACTGTTTTCTTTGTTCAGTGCGTTTGGTAGCAACACCTTATCGTCAGCTACTTTCCCGACTGGGGGCAATACCGATCTCGAACAATCTATTCCAATGCAGGGTACTATTCCTACACAGGGGGCACACCAGGAACTTCTTCCGCATCAGGGCCTTGGAATTCTTTGCAGGGATCCATTCCCTTGTCAGGAATGCCAATATGGGGTAATTCTTTTCACAATCAATGGAACCCCAGATAAAGTAGTATGCCTATCCCCATGATCAATATCCATACACTAGCCAATGGCCATGGTTTTTACCAAAATCTGGGCCAGTAGACGAACTTTTCTTGGCAACCTAGTGCCAGTCAAACTCCAGGCCCCTTTTTCCTAGGTTATCACCAACAACCCAAACTACCCTTCTTGGAAAATTTGCATTTGCCAGACTTGACAAGGTTGTTGAATGACCCTAACTGTCATGATCTGTGTTGGCCTCCTATGCCGACAAAGTTGCCTTCGGACATCCCAAATTTCAAAGCCAAGCTTAACGAAGATCCAGGAGATCATGTGACTACCTTCCATCTTTGGTGCTCATCTAACTTGTTTAAATACGACTCCCTACAGGTGAAATTGTTTCAACGTACTCTCATTTGGAGTGCCACGAAATGGTACATTGAGCTCAATCGCTCAAGATACTCTTCCTTCGACGAACTGGCGATGGCTTTCCTAAACCATTTCCAGTTACCTGTGAGATACGACACTGGCACCGAATTGCTGGCCAATTTCTCACAAACAAAAGTAGACCATATCTTTGATCACATCCGAGAATGGAGACGCTGAAAGAGTTTAATTAAGGTACCAATCCCACCAACATTCCTACTCAAGTGGTTCCTTAAGTCTTTGGTCCCACAGTTATCCAAATACATCGTGACGTTGGGAGTATTTTTTGAAGAGGACGCCATCATGAGAGTTCAACAACTTGAGCTAATCTATTCTCAGTCCAGTTTATTATACGAGATCTTGCCAGATGTGCTACGCTCAATGCTTGATAAAACTAGACAGAGAGTTGGACCACATGCCGATGGTATTGTTTGTTCAACCCAAACAAAATCCATTGAGCAATTGACGAAGCAGTTGTAGCAGTTGTCTATACAACACACACCGGCCAACCAAACTACTGCTTTGGCTACTCCCCCTACCAAAACATATGATGTACACACAGTGCAATCGGCTAATCCAAAGGCCACCCAACAGCCTGAAGGAAAGAAAAAACAAAAAAAGAAGGGTAAGGGGGATAAAAAACCTACCGATAATGCTGATGGGGATAGCACTGAGAAACATAAGGTGAGGTATCCATGCAACTTGTGGGCGGAAGACCGCCCAACCCATCTATGTCCTCGGCTTGCAGAAGCCCAAAAGTTTGTGACGCAACAACAACCTGCTGTGTTAACCAATCCATTTCAACATGGGAAAAATCTAACCCAAGACTCTGCAAGCATGGAAGGGGGCAGCCAAGGACCCTCTCCGTCTTCGAACAACCCCACATCTTCGAATGTATATATGGTGAAGGGTGATGCTTTTATATCGAATAGAGCACATGATTATAGTCAACCAAGCACTTCTGGGAAGGGCAAAGAAGCTGAACTCCCATCTTTTCCTCTACAGATTGAGAAGACATTGGGCAAAACAATGACATGCATCCCAAAAGGTGCATTCAAAAAAGATTCTCACAACCCAAACACAAGGGCCGCCCATAACTATTTTGTGGTGGAAGATTTATCACAAACCCCTTGTGCGATGTCCGCTTTGGAGGTCCTCCAAAGCTGCCCTTCCTAGAGGAAAGCCTTGTTAACCACTTTAAGATCTACCGAAACTTGTAATCCAGGTACAATCATGCTAGATAAAACTGACCTAAAACCTCGTCTGCCTTACCACATAGCGTTTCAGATAGTAGTGGCTTATCCCACAAAAACTTTTACTTGGAATATCTTTCGCACAGTGGTTGATGAGGGTGCCTTGACATGCATTATTTCGTTGGCATGTTGGAAGGTCGTTGGCCAGCCCATTTTGTCTCTGTCACCTACTCTTCTTACTTCTTTCGACAGACATTCGTTCCGACCACATGGTATCATTCCCTCTTTCCTAGTGCAATTAAGAGGGAAGACCATGTGTGTCAAGGTAGAGGTAGTTGATGCGCCCCTCGACTATAACCTCTTGTTAGGGAGGAGTTGGACTTATGCCATGCAAGTTGTGGTTGCTACAGTTTTTTGGGTCATGTTGTTTCCACACGAGGGTCGGATTGTGACCATCGATCAATTGTCTTTCTCCAGACCTGACCCTTCATTGGGGGCATCCACAGTCACGATGATTGATAATCCTCAACCAGGTGTGGTCAATGTAAGGGTTGGTTTGTGCCAATCTTTTATGGGTACCTTCGATTACCTGCCCCCTCAAGGCGATATCAAGTTTATATCCAGTCACCATAGGGTTGATATTTTTCAAGTTTTGTCGTTCCGCACGACTTACTTCAATGATCCGTGGATACTTCCTTCCCCATCGACCATGATGGATGGGACAGGGCACCCAGGCATGTCCATGCCCTTGTCCGTAGCTAAAGTAGCATACTCTTTAGTCCAGCAAGCTTCAGCCAACACTGATCCAACTCTTGGACAAGAGTTTGATCCACTTCTAGAGCCTATTTGGGCTCAGGGTTCTCTTGCTAACACCAATTCATTAGAATTATTCTTTCCCTCTGATGAAGTTATAATTGAAGCAATGACTAGTCTAGACAAACCCTGGGAAGATCTTCATCATAGATCATACTTCCTCCCAGAGTTAAGCCGAATCAAAGATGGAGAATTCACCTTGACTATCATCGGAGATAGGTCTTGTCCTATTAATCCCTTAGCTACACACGAGGTTTATGCTGAGGGTAATATGGAAACTATCGCCAAAACCTTACCGATCAATATCTCTCGAAACCCTGGCACCGTGGAGAATGTTTTCGTTGGAGCTGACTGCTCCCCCAGAGAGATTCAAATCTACATAGATCTTTTTAAATAATTTTGCGACATTTTTTCCTGGTCTTACGAGGAAATGCCATGAATCGATCCAAAAATAGTTGAACATGAAATCACAACATATCTAGATGCTAAGCCTGTCCGGCAGAAGCTTCGTCCAGTTAACCCCAAGAAAGCAACAACCATTAAGGTTGATGTTGAGAAACTGCTAAAAGTCGGTTTTATCTATCCTATCCATTTGACACAATGGGTGTCAAACCCCTTGCTGGCCAATTAAAAACAAGGCACAATTCATGTATGTACAGACTTCCATGATTTGAATAAGGCCTATCCCAAAGATAATTTTCCCACACCATTCATCGACTAAATAATTGATGAATGTGCAGGTTGTGAAGCCTTCTCTTTCATGGACTTTTTTTCGGGATATAACCAAATACAAATCAAACCCGAGGACCAACACAAAACAACATTCATATGTCCATGGGGTACATTCGCATATCGTAAGATGCCTTTTGGTCTCAAAAATGTTGGAGCCACCTTTCAGCGGGCCATGTCTTTTTCTTTCCATGACCTCAAGCATATAGTCGAGGCCTATTTAGATGATTTATCATCTCTATCTCGCAAGAGAACGGATCATCCCACACACCTCTGACTTATCTTTGAGCATTGTCGCTACTTTTGGATTCGCTTAAATCCAAACAAGGGCATCTTTTGCATAACTTCAGGACATTTTTTAGGTTTCATAGTGTCAACAACAAGGATCATGGTTGATCCTCTCAAGGTTGAGGCAATAATTCAGTTTCACCCCCCCCACGCACAATCCTTCAACTTTAGAGTCTACAGGGCAAGGCGAATTTTCTAAGATGCTTCATTGCTAACTATGCTGAGATCACCAAGGGATTTATGCACTTACTTAAAAAACATGTTCCTTTTTATTGGGACGATGTCGCTCAACACTCTTTTTCCGCATTGAAACATGCACTCACAACTGCCCCTCTGCTCTGGCCACATAACTATAACAAGGATTTCTTATTATATCTGGCTACAGCAGAGTCAACCATTGGCTAGGTCTTAGTTTAGGAAGATGACTTGTTCTTAGAATATGTCATCTATTACCTGAGTCGAGGCCTTGTAGGACCGGAACTCAATTATTCTCATATCAAAAAACTTGCGTTGGCAGTAGTCTGTGATGTTCAACGGTTTCGTCATTATGTTCTGTTTTGCAAGACCACCATCATTGTTGTTGTGAATCCATTTTAGTTTATGTTGACACGACGGGTAATAGGCAGAAATATTTGTAGATGGATAGTCATCCTCCAGGAGTTTGACTTAGATTTCGTTTAAGCGAAATCCAAAAAGTCACTGGTCTTCACAGAACTTAGTTCGGAACTTCCGGTTGAGTTAGGTGATCTTGTGCCCGAAGAGTCACCTATCAGAGGAGCTATGTTTTTTATCACCTCTTTGGATCCCTGGTATGGATATATCCTTATCTATCTCCAGAATTTGAAGTTCCCCACCACTGCTTCTCGTGATGAGCGTCGATGCATACGCCATCACACTAAGAATTATCTCATACTCGATGATACATTGTATCGGAGAGGTGTAGACTGCATCCTACGCCGATGTCTCACTCATGAGGAAGCAGTTCTCATGCTTAATGATTTCCATACCGGAGCATGCGGAATTCATTTGTCTGGGTTGGAAACAACACAAAAGATTCTACGAGCAGGTTACTTATGGCCGACACTTATCAAATATTGTATTGAATCGGTCAAGAAGTGCCACCAGTGCTAAATCTTCTCTCAGAAGATGAGGGCACATCTCGCTCCCATGTTTCCTGTCATCGCAGTTGGTCCTTTCACCAAGTGGGGGATTGATTACACTACATGCAACCCTCCTTCAACAATGGCGCACCGCTATATCATTGTAGTTGTAGACTACTTTACAAAGTGGGTTGAAGCTATGCCAACATTTAAAGATGATGGAGAGACTGCAACTCTCTTTTTATTCAATCAGATAATAGCAAGGTTCAACGTCCCGAGGGAGATTGTCACTGACCATGGCAGTCACTTTCAGAAATAGATGATGACCAAGTTAAAATCAAATCTTGGGTTACGGCAAGAACATTCATCACCCTACTACCCCCAAGAAAATGGTCAGGTGGAAGTTGTAAACAAAAAACTCTTAATACCATTCTACAACGAACGATCAAATCAGCCAAGTCAAATTGGCATTTGATGTTATACTCGGCATTATGGGCTTACCGAACATTTGTTAAGATTGCAACCAATTTCTCACCTTTCCAACTTGTTTACTGGCTGGAAGTAGTCTTGCTTATCGAATGTCAAATCCCATCTCTAAAGTTGGCAATACAATTATTGCCAGACACTTCTCCACTTGAAGAACGGTTAGTATACCTTGAGCAGCTCAATGAGCAGTGTCATGATGCGGCCTTGGCCAATGAGGCTCACAAACATAAATTCAAGTGTCAGTATGATAGGTCTGTTCGTCCTTGGATTTTCTCTGAAGGCGACCTTGTTCTGGTCTATGACCAAGATAAGGACCCCTCGGGGGCAAGAAAATTCAAACGCATGTGGTTCAGACCTTTCATCATAAAAGAGGTTTTAAAAAAGGGAACTTATCATCTGGTTGATTCTACCTTAAGAAGTATTACTCATAGGCAGGTCACCATGGGTAACGTTTTGTAACATATGTATAGTCTTTGTACTATTACTTTCTAGTTTCTTTTAGTGTTATGGACGTGTCGTTGATGTTATCTTTCGCCCCTATGGAAGATGTCAAGTGATTCTGAGGTGTTCATTGGGTATGCAGATGGTGCTAGCCGGCACACTCGGAGGCTTGCCTCCGTAGCTTGGGTAATATTTACACCTCAAGGCCACTTATTCTCTTCCAGAGGTATATGCTTAGGTGACACCACAAACAATGTCACTGAGTATAGTGCAGTTATCGAGTTGCTTCGTGATGCTTTGTCATTTGGTATCTCTCATCTCTGGGTCTATCTCAACACTCAGCTGGTTGTGTCTCAGCTAAACAGAGTATACCGGGATCATGATCCGACTTTACACCGACGATTCCTTAGGTTACGTCTCTTAGAACGAAACTATGATTATATTACATATTTTCATGTTCCTAGGAGATTAAACCAAGTTATAGATACTCTAGCTAATCAAATTTTAGATTGACATCTTGCACACATATGAAAGAACATTCACATAAACATGTAAATACATTTTTTGCACACATGATCCATAAAGACACAAAAGACATAAAAATCCATATATAATATTATAAAGTAACCAAAGTACACAGATGGACACAAGCACCTAAAAAATATGACCAATAACGAGTCACGGGGCTTATGCCCTCAAAAAAATATATACAAGTAGTGCTCATGGCACGTGAAATGTCTGACTAAGGTTAGGGCCTGTGGGCCCTATTATACTAATCCACAACATTGGCTAAACGTCGAAACAATCGGACCCACGTCCGTGGTGCCCCCACTACATGAGGCTGCATAGATGGTGGCAGGTCTTCAATCTTTTCCATAGGGACCGTGCGAGTGAGCGCAGTAAAGTTCCACTCAACTCGTCTCAATACCCTCTCAGCCTCCCTGGCTGAAATATCTCCTGCTACTGTTGGTCCCCCTGCGGTGGCAAGTACAGCCCCTGGCTGAGAACGACACCTATTCCTTGCATAGTCAGCAGGTTGCACTAGTCCCACATCTGCACACAACGAATACATATCCATCAAATATTCTGGTATAAAAAAAAATGATATATATAACAAAAACAACATAAAAATTACATATCTTTAACAAAAAAAAAATGATGGAGACTTACCCATCTCTCCTCGCTCCTCACCAGGAGGTACGGGTATCTCAGGATCCCTTGAAAAATCAATCCCTGCATAAGGGTAATCCTCGATAACTGGGATCTTCCGCAATAGCCAGGTGAAGAAATCATCATTGAAGGACTCATTAGTCCTTCCACCACCCTATCGTGGCAGAAATACTGCCCATCTACACATAGCAGGAAGAGAGGCCTGATGTCCTTGTACCACTACTCAAGTACTAAAACTCAAAACTCTCTCAAAGAAAAATGAGCACAGAACGGTCCCGAAACCAAAGTTCCTTTGTGTCCACAAATGACAATCTATCAACTGCCTCTTCATACACTCAAGCAATGTGGTAGTCCAATCAAATATTTCTGCATTTAAGCACTAGACTGTACAGTTCATCTGTGCACTGGATGCCTAATGTAGAGCCGCATAACCAATGATTCACCTAATAAGAAATACTATCGCCTGTAGCGATAAGTCAATAATATTGCTTATAGGCACCTATGAGCTCGAGCGGTCTGTATCATCCTCACAGTAAAGACCTATCAATTCCGCTATGTTATGTGGCCCCAAAGGAAATGTATGGAATTTGACTGGTTCCCCTCTCCAGGAGACGCCAGTCAAAAAATAAATGTCCTCGTTCGTGGGCACCAGTGACTGCCCCTCTAACATGAATGCCTCTGCATCTGGATGCCAGTAGTCAACCAAGGCATTCAATAGCCTAGGTTGTGCCCACATAAAAGGACATAAGAAAAACTTGAGTAACCCACATTGCATCAAAGCAGCCATAGCATTGGGGTCTTCCCCAACCAACTCACTAACCTCTTCATGCTCTCTTTCTCTCCAGTGGACATAAATCTTGCAAAACACCAAGGTTCAGGAGGGTTAACCCTTGATTTTTAATATTTTTTTCTTCAAAAAAGGGGTCCACACGGAATGTAATACTAATAGTCACATGTACATGCATGCAGGGTTTACTCTGCCCAAATGTAAATGTGGCCTGTCATGAGACAACCTGCGTGGACCTAGGGATGACCTTTTAAAGGTCGACGCCCCCCAAAAAAATGAAGCCTAAAGCAAAAAGAAAGACTTAAAATGCAAGATAGGAGAGTTTGTACTTACTTGGTCTAGACAGAGGTTCGTTTCATCCACTATAGCTCCTGGAATCACCACTTTTATCAGAGGGGGTGTTTTGGCTCCAAAGTCAATTTCCAAATCAACAATGGTGATAATGAGCTGCCAGCTTCTATTTATAGACTTTTTGGCCTCTTTTTGTCACTTTTTTGACCTCCCTTATCATTTTCTTGAAACCAAAAACCATTTAGAGTGATTCAGGAGTTGCATGGGAGGGATATGATCGGTTATTGGGACATTTTTTTGGAGTTTTGGGTAATTTTCGATGGTCTGTGAAATTTTTTTCCAAGGATCAACTTGAGCATGTAGGTTAGGTTTCTACCCTGACTTTTGTATCTCGTTGTCTTTTTCCTTTGCCATAGGATCGATCCCATCAGGCTGTGACATGGAACCATCATAGTTGCTTAGGAAGTATTGCGACTTGGTGGTAGAGCTTACTGGAACATGGATGCCCTAGGTAGATCCTGGTTGCATTATGGTATCCATGCTGTCTCTAATCACTGTAGGCTCGGGAGTCCTTGTTGTTTTTCCTGATTACGAGTTTGAGCCTCATTTGCATGATTCCTTTTCACTCTTGACCTCACCCTTGGGACTCCCAAAAGATATAATGGGTCTTCTTTTAATCCCTTTTCAGACCCTCTAAACATGAAAAGATTGTCGAGCGATCTTGTGGCCTTTCATGCTCGTTAAACTAAAATTTGAAGTCACGTCTGTCCGGTGGTAGTTTACCCCTTTTTTGGTCCAGACGGTCAACTATACGAACAAAGGTATACTCTATGGAACTTCAGTTCTCTAGAAGAGTACCCTCAGGTATAATTTTACCCCTTTTTCAGGCCTGAGGGACTAAACTTACAAAAAAGGAACCCCCTCATGGTCCATAGTTAAGCTCTTTTCAGACTCTCTAAAATTGAAAAGATCGCTGAGTGACCTTATTCTTTCACACTCGTTAAACTGGTCCAGAAGAACATTCTTGACGAAGTCCATAGTTAAGATTTTTTCAGACTCCTTAAAAATGAAAAAATGGTCGAGTGATATTGTCCTTATCACACTCGTTAAAATGGTTTTGAATAGACGTCTTGTCCGTGCTAGTTTACTGCTTTTTCGAACCGACTAGACAATTTTCGAAAAAGGTACCCCAATGGAGTCTCCTTTTATGTTTTTTCAGACTCTCTAAATATGAAAAACTGTCGAGCTTACCTTCTTTGGGCTCATTAAACTTACCGGTGTATTTGGCCTAATGCCAGCTCCATGTTTTCTCTCAACTGAACCATCTGAAGCATGCCTTATACGCAAGCCCTATAGCATTTTACCTCTGCATCTTGACACCTTTGGCCCCTAGAAGATTTTTCCCGAGTGTCCTTTTCTTGCATATGTCTCTTTGCCCTGAACATCCCTTTGTTCCATGCACTTGGAACTAGTATGTTTGCGACACTCGATTCTCCTTTGTAACGTAACATTCTTTTATTCTTTTTCCAAAATTATTGAAAAAGAAAAAAAAAAAATATACCCCAAAAAGAGGAAGGGAAAAGTATTTTCTTTATTGGCAGCATAATGAGTCGCCCTTGGATAAATCACATCTGATTGTTTTTTCATCAAACCCTGGGATTTAATATGACCTTAGGAAGATTTTCTCGCTACATAGAGCTATGTCCTCCTCCAATTGGTTATTCTTCCAAACATATGGAGAGTTTGCGTTGCCTCCTGCCTCATAAACTTATGATTACTGGCATGTTGCCTGAGTCTCATCATTTGTTGTATTGTTGTCCAAGGGAAGTTTTTCACCAATCCTGAGTCATCCCCTCTGTAGTTTCTCTCTTGCCTTCATAACCGGCCATCCTGAATGTCCAATCAAGTCCTTGTTCGAAATCAATGAAGCCTTCAGTCTGATCATCAAGATTATCTAGTCCATGACCGACGAGCCATCAAAAACATCTGGGTAGTGAATTCGTACACTCATATTACACTCCTACCTTGAGTTTTGAATATTTTGAAGTTGTTGCTTGAGCTCTGAAGATCTCATCTCCAGCCATCAGGTCGTATCAGCTTCTAGAAGATGGATACTCTATATGTATATCTTTTTGATTTTGAGATGTAGCTCCACTGTGTATTATTCGTGGCTACGCTTTATATAGTTATTTGACATGGATCTACAATGTATTTGATTGGCAGCCATGATTCTATTTTATCTCGAGAATGGGTATGCCCGCCTCGGTGAGACATTTGTTATTTTGTAGACGACGCCTCCCGGTTCCTGGTCCTTGGGCTCACTTGTTCAGCACATCGGTAAATATTGGTAATGTATTTCGACCATCAGATGCTCTTCTGACCTCACACATTAGGGGGCATCTGTTATAACCCTAATTTGCACCAGACATGCTTACCTGGCATCAGGCCGTCTCAGATTCCTTCTTTGCCAAAACACTACTGAACAACAACTTAAAAAACCTCTTTTATAAGGTCCCACATGCCCTACTCCATTACTGCACTCATGTACATGCTAGTTGACCTAAAACATCTCGTGTGTACCTACAAAAGCACGAAAAAAGGAAAGTTGCCGACATAACACACAACTTTGGGTGAGTTAACTGAAACTCCCGGCCATGCATGGCCGAGGGTTCCTCCAAATACCTAGCTTCTTCTAGTCTATAAAAGAAGGGTTAGGGGTCCTATTTGGAGGAGGAGAATAATAGTAAAGAAACTCTACCCAATTGCACATTCCCATTGTCCCAACCCTTTAGCCATCCTTGTGCAAGAAGAGATACAGAGCAAAGAAGTTGGAGGACATTTGAAGAGGAGCCAGGATCAGGTTCGCCAAGTGGTGGCCGGTCTCGCATTGTAAGTTGATTCATTAAAGTTAATAATAAAGAAATGCTTTTCCCATCCCACTATATGAGTTCTTCATAGTTTAGTGAATATATGTTTGAATCTCTAACCCATTAATCTGTAGAAAAAATGCATGTAGAGTTTGTTTCTTGTTTTGTACGTAGGTCAGTCTTGGGAGGATAGCTACTAACAAGCGATCAAGCGTGAAGAACGATCGACATCGAACGTCCGGAACAAGGTATGTTCGTTTAACCATGTATTTGCTTAAAATAAATGGGGATTAGGTCTGGGATGACGGTAGAAAGTAGGATTCTTTCGGTCTTATCTGCATGCATAATATAACCCTAAGTGCTACTCCATAGGGGGATTTCCCACCACAACACCAGGTCTACTTCGTCATAACATTGACCTCTGACCCTAAGTCGAGGACCACATAGTCTATATCATAATCTCCAATCTGAGCATTTAGATGTAGCTCCTTATTTGTCCTTCTCTTTTTAGACACTTGATGTACTACTCTACTTAGTAAGGGATCTACCTTTCCTAGCCCATATTGTCTGATCAAATTTTGTAGTTCTTGTACATCGCTTTCATCCTTTATCAAATTAATGCAAGTGCATAAGAATTCCAGAATCTTACTTACCTCTTTTCCTTCTCTGGGTGAAGCAGACTGATCAAATGCTAGAGGCATTCCATATTCTCTTATTTCTGGTTGAGCTTTAATGATGAGGCCCGATCTTTTCCAAATTATTCTCTCGCTTCTTCAAATATCTGTTTTTATTTTTTTGGATCAAACTCTTTTGTCTTCTCTATAGATTTTCTGACTCCTGATTGTTTTGTAATCTTTCCTGGTGTTACTCTATCTTCTCCTGTAACAACACCTCCTATTGTGATAACAACAACTCTGGAATTCACTCTGTGAGGTTCTGCAAAGATCAGTTGTACTTTTTGATTTCCTCCTCATCTCTCCTGAAGTTTGGCTAACAATGTAGGAAAATCATCTATGACATGTTCAAATGAGTTACAATAGCTGCTAGTGGTACAAGGGTTCTGACAGTCCCTTTCCAAGTGACCTAGCTATGCGCAGTTATAGTAGATTATCTGACCTCAACCTCGGCCCATGCCTCCTCCTCATCCTCTTCCTCTAAATCCACCGCGAGGGTTGAAGTCCCCTCTTCTGGTTCAGAGCTCCAGAATCCAAGTATTCATGAAACAGGGGACAGTTCTCCTTATCACGGCCTTCTGATTTTCACCTAATGCACCAGATATCTTCTCTTTTGTCTTTCCCCTTGTCTTTCTTCATATCCTCAACCTACAGAGACAAACTGGTTAACTGACTCAATATTTGACTCATACTTGAGCTGGATTCTCCCATAGGGGATGATTCTAGTTTCATGGCTATATTCAATGCCTCAACTTGCGCACCCAGCTGTAGGGTTGATCTTCTCACCCAGCTGAAGATCTTACAATATAGAATACTCTCTCAGCTCAATACTTCTCTCTTACCTTAATAACAATCACCTTCATAACATCAACGAACTCTGAACAAACCCATCCTAGGTCCTCTTGACCTTTATTTATACATTACAATAGCTCACCGATAGCCTTAGGCCAAAACCTAGGTGTCAAAACCGTAGATACCAAAACCATAGGTCAAATTGACCTGCGTTTTCCGAGCTTTGCCATCATGTCTTTCCTTCTTTCTCACGAGGTGCTCCAAAGCATCCACCGATGACTTGTTTCGCTTGTTGAGTTGTCCAAGATCCTTTTTCTGCTTGCTGAGTTGTCCACGATCCATATTCCTTGCTGATCTATCTT
Organism: Picea engelmannii; assembly: GCA_009831015.1. NCBI lineage: Eukaryota > Viridiplantae > Streptophyta > Pinopsida > Pinales > Pinaceae > Picea > Picea engelmannii. Next base: position 1,102,648 of record ML777103.1, on the reverse strand, counting down.
CCTCGATCATCTCATCCAACGACTCACTCTCTTGTACTTTGCTTCGTCGTTTCTGCTTCTTTGGCCACTTCGACCTGATCTCAGTCAATCTTCCTTCCGGGCAGTTCGTGTTTCATCTTTTCTCCCTTAATCTTCACTTATTTCCATAACCAAGGGCCAACATGGCTTTAGGAGTATCAAATCTCAACTGAAAACCTCTTGAATAGATTTCTCTAGAGTTACTAATCTGCTGACACGTACCTCTTGGTGATCGATGGTCAAGATCTACTTTGGACGATCCAATAGTCGATGTTTACTTCAGCTCTCTAGCTCTCTGGGATTTGGGAGTTTCAACTCTCAACTTCTTCTCGCTCGCTCTTTCTCAGAGTTCTTTCACCCAGAGTACACGATCGGTTGACGCATGTCCTTATATGGATCGATGGTCCCCATCTACTTCGGATATTTAGAGTTTCAATGTTCCAGCCCTAACCTGTCACATCACTTCATTCCTTTTAATTTGCGGGGGCATGCATCAACAGTTTGGAGTAGCCCTCTTTTCTCCCCACAATTCTCCTGATGCTGACACGTAACCCCTTGGGGAAACCATGGTTTGGATTGCAAAACCGCCTTGGGAAATTATCTCTCATTCTACTTAGTTCCCTGTAATGCCTGTTGTCCATTGATCTCACTCTCCAATGGGATCTGACGGTGGTGACCTTAACCCCTGATTCCTTTTCATCAGACGACCCATGTTCACCCGTCCTCTAATCCAACGATCTCGGATCTCTCCTGATCCTACAGTGGTGATCTCTCCCGAATTTGAAGGGGATGGTCATGATCCTTCAACCCCTTACAACTGATCTCTGATGATCTAACTCCTGTGTAATTCTACAATGCCATATGTCCTGAGCTTTTCTAATTCATGGTCAAAATTTGATCTTGACCCCGAAACTCTAACCAACAGACCTGACCCATACCGTCCTGGTGTTTCAACCAGAAGCTCTGATACCAAACTGTAACATACCTAGCCACCCATAGGTCAGGGTATGCTACCTACAAGCCTGCCCTCAGACTTTTTTCTCTTACCGATACCTTTTTCATTATTTAAGGAGGCATAAAAGAAAAGTCTTTAATGATATGTACAACAGTAAACAAAAAGCATGCATAGTCTAAAGATTCAATTAAATGATAATTAAATATATAGTGGAAATAACATTCAAATACATGTAAATGATACCATAACAAAGAGCACTTATATTTATATAACATGACACCAACTGGCTACAGACCAAGGATGTTCCACCCAACCGTAGACACTACTGTTCCAAATCTCAACAACAGTGTCACCCCCGAGCCAGGGCTATGAATCCACAAGGACAGTTCCGGAGTGTACTTGGGTTCCCAAACCAGTCAGTGCTCACAAGTTTCCCAAACTAGTCAGCTCTCAAGCTCTCATAGGCTTCCCAGATGTTGGGTTACGAAAAAGGTATAAATATCTTCCTTTTTCCCACAGTTTACGATATGATTTTGATTGATTCTTTAGATAGTTAAGGATAGATAGGAAAGAATATGATTAGTATGTCTCTTAGGGTTGTTATTAAAGTTTTACTAAATAGATTCTAATTTACGATTGGAATGGTTTGATTTTGTTATAGAATTGGATAAATAATTGCCAAAGATAACCAAAGAGATTTTGGCTATGCGCAAGCTATTGAAGGTTGAAGACTTTTTAGGCGCAAAGCAGTTTGAAGATAACACATTTTTCTATATTGTAATTTTATAATAGTAAAGCAATACCGAGGATCTTTTGATGCTCAGGATATCTTGATTTACCCAAATTATTGTAATATATAAGAGGATAATAAATCCAGAAAAACAGAGAAAAAAACGCATTTAAGTATTCAGACTCAGAATTGCTCTGTGCAAGCAGTTTTTATAAATGTTTTACCATACATGAATTGAATGAAAGTATTGAGTGTTTTTATCATTCCTGTGTTCTAAGTTTCTCGTAGCAGTACTTCTAAAGACTAAGGGCCCAGTCCGAAGGAGTTACTGTCTCGTTCTGTAATTGTATCAGTTCGAAGTTTGATTTCCATTTTATGATTCATATCTCTTTTACAATAGCCAAGGATAAATGCACAAGTGTGTTAATGATTTTATGATTGATTTTGTATAGAAGACAGATATTTTGATTAGTTATCAATGATTGTTGTTATGATTTCCATTTCTGAAGTTATTGCTTGACAATTCCTCACATTTTCATCCGCGTTGTTCCTTTTCCTTAGATTTACGATCAATGTTCCTTTCTGTTAAAGCTACAATAGTTGTTCCTTTCGGTTAAAGTTACAATAGTTGTTCCTTTCAGCAAAGTTACATTAGTTGTCCCTTTCGATTATATTTTAATTGTTGTTTCTTTCCGCAGATAGAGTAATTTGTCATTTCCTTTCCAGTAATCAGAATTCATAATTGATAGTTAATTTTCCAAGTTCTTAGTTAGATTCAATTACTACTTTTTAGTTAAGTGAATTCAATAGATTAATTAGTCCCTTTCCATTTCACAGCATCTTAGTAATCAGATTTCAATACCAGTTAGTTCTTAGAATCTTTGGTGAACGTTTGAGGAACTTGATTGTTGATAAACTCAGATTTGGTTTAGCTACACGATTTTAGGCTACTTGCATAAACATTGTCGATATTCTTGAGATAAAAGAGAAATCTCCGGGTTGATAAATTAATGTTAAACTAAGGTTGTTTTTAAGACTCTTTAGAGCCCAACATTTTGGCACCATTGTCGAGGATAATGTCAAAGGTAGCATAGGTTGTGTCTCTGGAGGACTAGGTATTAAAGACGGAAGATAAGAACCTACGCAGGTAATAAGTACAATGCTTATGCCAACGCTTACCTCCAGTTGACACTTAAGAGGCTTGTAGGTGCTTTATTTGGTTGAAATTTCTTTTGTTATTGTGTGAAGTGTGTATGACTAGCAAAAAGGATCTTGAAAAACCAAAACCCCCACCAAAAATTACCAAAACCCAGGGTTCAATGATCCCTAGAAGAAGCACTTTCATAGACGAAATCATCAAAAAGGGTGAATCTCAAGCTTCGGATGGACCTAGGAAAGGACCCACCCGAATCCCTCAGGCAGTAGTTTCACCAACTACAACCCACGCTGAGATTCATAGCAAATCTGAAGGGACCGAGCAGAGTTTTCAGAATACACATCTCCCACCACTCAACCCCTTAGAAGAGGGAAGCTCTAATAATCTGGAGGAGGGAATAGGAGAAACTAGCGAGGTTGCCAAGGCATACCCACCACCACCACCTGATCCTGAGTCTCCTGAAAAAGAAGAAGGCATACCCGAAATCCCAGATAAAGGAAGTGCAATCAAACTCCTTGGAAGACCAAATAATCAACAATTTCAAATAGAATACCCGGATCAAGAACCTCCTGAAAATTTTTGGCACATTTTCGAGCAAATGGCACAAGCAAATCAACAACAACCCCAGACCTCCACACTGGAGTATCCAATAGTTGATCCAGTTGCCAATGCCACCATGAAAGCAATCCCCTTACAAAACCTGCCAACCTTCCATGGACTGATTTCAGAAGACTCGGATGCATTCCTATTTGAATTTGATGTCCTATGTAGAGGGTATGACTACACCTCTGAACCTCAAAAATCAAAACTATTCCCCTCTACCTTGAAGGGAGCAACACTACGCTGGTTCATGGGATTGGGAGGTGAAACCATCAATTCATGGAACCAAATGAAACAAACCTTCTTGTTAAAATACCAGGATTATTGCAGAACCAGAGACCTAAAAGATGAAATCTTCCAAATGACTACGAAAGAAAATGAATCATTAGAAGAATATGTCGAAAGATTTCAATATAATTTTCAAAGATCACCCCACGGTACATTACCGAGTGAAGTACTCAAAGCAACTCTGATTAAGGGTATGAAAGATGAATGGGTAGAAACATTGAATTTAATGGGGAAAGGTGACATTTATCAGGAAATTTATGAAGACATTGCTCCATTGTGTATCAGGTGCTCACGAGGAAGTACACGGAACAGATCAGGAATGCGGATGTCCCTCACAAGAAATAACAATATCTCTAGTGGGGGTGTCATGCGAGTTGAAGTCGGTAATCTCCTAGAAAAATTTAAAACAGATATTTTGAGCACTTTGACTACACAATTGGATGTATTGCAGACCAAACAAAAAAAGGTAGAGGCAGAATAGACCTTGGCTATATTTTGCCACAGTTGCAGAAAGAAACACGGTCCAAGAGAATTCCCCTTGGATATAGTTTGGGTCTATGCTATTTGCGCCAAGGATCATGACACAGAAGACTACCCATCACTCCCTGGATTGAAAGTTGTATTCAAAGAGGAAGAAGAGGAAAAAGAACCATTATATCTGATGGCTCAGCACCGTCAGTGGCAGTCCTGGCCTCAAATACATTTCAGGACCCTTCCTCTTTCTTTCCTGGACAATACAATCAACAACAGAATCCTGGACAGTATAATCAATAGCAGAATGTTGGCAGCACATGGCAGGGCCAACCATTTACTAATCAGAACTGGCAGCCCCAGCAATACCCACCTGCAATCCCCACTTGGAAAAACCAGCCTGCCACAAACCCCAACCAGAAAAATCAACCAACTACAAGTTCCAATTGGCCAAATTCGCAATACCGCACCTGATCCTGGCAAAATTCGAATAATACCTACCCTCCACAATGGCCTAACTCAACTGTCCAAAACCCAAATTGGAACCAGAACTGGCAGTGCCCCATGGGGATGAATAACCAACCTATGGGGATGACTTCTCAAACCCAATCTCTGTTACAAACTCCACTCCCATTGCCCCAATCACAATTACACCCTCAATTACCTGCCCAACCCCACCCGAATCCCAATAACAGACTAGCTCAGCTGGTCCAGATTATGGAAAGTGGAGAAGGGGAAATCATTTCAGTAGGGTGCAATGAACTTCGGTTAAGATTGGGGCACATCATCTCTCCCGAACAAAATGACGTCCCCCAAGAACAAGGGAATGAAAAACAACCAACAATAACACCCTCGACTATGGTAATAACAGAAGAAATCAGGTAAGGGAGGAACATAGTCCAATCACAAGACTTTGATAAGGATGAAATTCCCTCCCCTCCGTTCCCCAAAAGACTGATGATAGAGAAACCCACCATATATCCTGACTTCGACATTGTAGGAGAACTCGGGAATTTATACATCAAAATTCCACTCCTGCAAGCCCTGCAAGATATACTGATCTACGCAAAGACAATCAAGGAGCTATGTGGGAGGAAGCCCATCAGAAAAATAAAAAATTCATCATCAACAGTTCATGTAGTGGGAGCCTTATCTGATCTAATTTTGGGTAGGGAAACACCAGTTAAATATGCAGATGTGGGGAACCCCATAGTAATAGTGCAGATTCAAGGTTGTTCCTTTCCAAATACCCTAGTTGATTTGGAGGTGGCCATCAATATTCTAACTATGGAAACCTGCAACACCCTGGGTCTTCACTCTTTCGACCCAAATCTGATTATGTTGCAATTGGCCGATCGATCAGTGGTCAAACCACTCGGCACACTACATGATATAGCCATTTCAGTTGATTCCTGGGAATATCCCACAAATTTTCTCATCATCAACCCAAAAAGTGGACTTGAAGGGCATCCACTGATATTGGACAGACCATGGCTCGCGACATAGGATGCCGACCGGGTACAATGACAATTGCGAGAGGAGGTGTTACAAGGAATGTCATCTTATACCCTCCATCCAAACCCAGTCCAATGATCGTATATCCGTAATTGCCACCTCCACGATATCCAGAGAAGGATCTGCGTCCCCCACTCATGATGGAAGAAGCCCTCAAGCTCAAGAACCAACTAGAGGATGTTGTAATCAATAGGTTTATTAACACCCCAGCCACTGTAAGTAACCCAACATGCCAGATGCTCCAAGTTGCTCTAGACTGTGAAGCATAGGGAGACCCCCTGGAAGATTTAATTAAACAACAAATTTTGACTACTGCTGTCCACAACAACAAACCCGTTGAGATCGCACCAGGGAAGTCTCTGAACATTAATGCCAACCTAGAAGAGCAACAACAACAAAAGCTAATCCAAACCCTCTCTAAATACCAGCAAGCTTTTGCCTGGGAGTACTCTGACATGAAAGGTATTGACCCACAACTTTGCACACACCACATTTATATTGAGAAAGACTCTCGACCCATCTGACAACCGCAAAGGAGACTGAACCCCCACCTCAGAGATATTGTTAAAGAAGATATACAAAATTTGTTGGACGCAGATTTTATATACCCTATCTCAGATAGTCGATGGGTTTCCCCATTAGTCATCGTCCCAAAGAAAAATGGGAAGTGGCGAATCTGCATTGATTATAGGGAACTAAACAAAGCTACTCAAAAAGATCATTTTCCATTACCTTTCATTGATTAGGTCCTAGATACCTTGGCAAGGAAGAAATTCTTATCTTTCCTAAACGGTTTCAGCGGCTACAATCAAATCCAGATTACCCCATAAGATCACGATAAAACAAAATTCACATGTCCTTGGGGTACCTTTGCCTACAAAGTATTGCCCTTCGAACTCTATAACGCTCCAGCTACATTCCAAAGGGCCATTCTGAGCATATTCAATGATCTGATTAGTGAAGGGATCAAAGTCTATATGGATGATTTCACCCCATACGGCAATGACTTCGATCAAGCCTTGAATAATCTGGAGAAGGTATTGGAACGGTGCATCGCTACCAGGTTATGTTTAAGCCATGAAAAATGTCACATGATGATGACAGAAGGTGTGGTATTAGGGCATTACATTTCTACAAATGGAATTAGAGTAGACCCAGCAAAAAATGAGGTAATTCTTAATCTACCTACTCCACACACACAAACTGAGGTACGTAGTTTTCTTGGTGCTTTGGGATGCTATCACAAATTTATGCCAATTTTTTCAAAAACCGTTGTGACTTTACATGCTTTGACAGGAAATGTAGAATTCCAATGGTCTGATAAATGTGATGTGGCTTTTGTAGGACTCAAGAAACTAATCTCAACAGCGCCAATATTGAGAGGACCTAATTGGAAAATACCATTTCAAATCTCCATTGATGCCTCAGACATTGCCATCGACACTGTTCTGGGACAGGAAGAAGAAAAGAAACCCTGTGCCATTTATTTTATTAGCAAGAATTTAACTCCAGCCGAACTTAATTATACAGTAACAGAGAAAGAGTTCTTAGCTATTATACATGCCATCAATAAATTTAGTTATTATATAATAGGCTATCTAGTTATCCTGTATATTGATCATTCTGCCATTAGATATCTAGTAAATAAACCAATTACTAATGGACGGGTCACTCGATGGTTGTTATTATTGCAGGAATTTGATATCACCATCAAAGATCGACCTAGGAGAGAAAATCTTGCCGCAGACTTCCTATCCCGATTCCCAAAAACATACGACTCATTAACAACTGAGGATCAATTCCCGGATGAGCATCTATTTGTTGTTGACACAAAATGACCTTGATACGCTGATGTAGCAAACTATCTAGCAGTGGGAAGATTACCGACACATTTATCATCAAAACAAAGACGACTGATCATCCAACGTAGTGCATGATTCACTTGGATCAATGGATATCTTTTCCACACAGGAGCTAATCTCCAGATCCAGCGATGTGTACGAGAGGACGAAATCTATGACATACTGATAGCAGGACATGACGAGCCCTGTGGGGGGCATTTCACAAACCATAGGAATGGACACAAAATCTTACAGATGGGCTATTACTAGCCCTCAATATTTAGAGATGCCAAGAAATATGTCTAGACATGCAACAGCTACCAGCGGATGGGGAAACCAGGGCAGGCTGATGAAATGCCCTTGAAAACACAACTAGTTGTACAACCATTTGAAAGATGGGCGCTGGACTTCGTCGGCCCCTTTAATCCAAAGTCAAATCAAAAGGCCTATATTCTCGCTACAACGGATTATATGACTAAATGGGTAGAGGTGGAAACTTTACCAAATGCAACAGAAGAAGTAGTCATCAAATTCATTTTCAAATTGTTTGTATGGTATGGACTACCCAGAGAAATGATTATTGATGGAGGGTCACAATTTACAGGTCATAGAATCACCGCTACCCTGGAAAACTACCACATCAAGCATAGATTTACTTCTCCATACCACCCACAAGAAAACGGGCAGGTAGAAAGCACCAATAAGGTCCTAGAGACAATTCTGATGAAGACTGTCTCAACAAACCGACAGAATGGCCCAGGAAATTAGACTAAATCTTACAAAAGCACATAAACGATGCCTTCAAAAACTCAATGAATTGGATGAAGCACACTTTTCTGTTGTGGAGCACACAACTATTATTCAGCAGCAGAGAGAAACCTGACATGACAAGCATATCAAGAAGAAATCATTCAAGAAAGGTGAATGGGCACTCCTCTATGATTCCAGATTTCAGGACTTTCCTGGGAAATTACAGACACGATGGATAGGGAAGTATGAAATTAATGAAGTCCATGATAATGGCATGGTTACTTAGAGCACCATCGATGGGTCTAGATCACCCTTTCTGATCAATGGACACCCGCTGTGACTTTACCATCAGCCACCTTCAAAAGATTCTTTCTATCAAGAAGTAAGTAAAGACCCTATGGTGCAGATTTTGGCTGGCTGGGAAGGTAGCCCAGCCACCCCAACTTCATAAATGATGTATTCTGTTTATTTTGTACATACTGTACATAGTTTTCCAACTGAGTGGTTAGTTTTTTTTTCATTTGTTTTATAAAACGTCATCTAGGAAACAAGAATCAGGACAGATAACTACAATTAGCACCGTCTTCTGTTGCATACTCCTGTTTTGTTTTAATACACAGACTCTGTCTTTTACATGATTTTTGATGATGTTGTTCCTTTCTCACGTGCCTATTGTTCCTTTTTGAATGGAACAACTGTTGTTCCTTTTTCGTGCAACTAATGTTCCTTCTTGTGCGCGTGTTGTTCCTTCTTGCGCAACTGTTGTTCCTTTCTTTTTTTGAGCAGAACAATTGTTGTTCCCTTTTCGTGCACCTGATGTTCCTTTTCGGAACAGAACAACTACTGTCCCTTTTCGTGCAATTGTAGTTCCCTTCTTTACCATTCAAACGTTAGCCATTCCTCCAGAAGTGCGGCTTTCATCAATTAATTTTCAGCACCACTATTTCTAATCGTCATTATAACAATCTATCATTATTTTGTGGATGGTCCCTCACACCTTAACAATTTTTTTTTTTGGTGGAATAATCTCTCTGAAATATCTTAAACCTTGTTCATAATAAATTACCACCATAAGTTGTTTCTTTCCCTTATATATACAAATATACCTTAATGATATCCTGCCTCTATATTATAAGGATAATTCAGCACACTTTTACTTGGCATCTCTATACTTCCTTATACCATCCCTTACTCTTAAAGAGTAGATGCGCCTCCCTAAAAAAAAATATATAAATAAATGAAAGAAAAAAAAAAGAAAAAATAAATAAAAACATATATATATATATATAATAAATTTTTCCCATAAAGAACAGGGGGTCTCATCATGAGCCAACCTGCCATGATCATAGGATATTAACATAAGTGAAATTCCCACTATGGCTACCACACCAGGGCAATGGCCTTTGACATTTTCTTTTTTCAAAGGACAAGAAGTCTCATCACGAGATGGCTTGTTCACTTACGTTATAATCTAGTGAGTGGCATTATCATCATCTGGCTACCAAACCAAGATAACGATCTTCTTGGGAAAAGACAGTTCAAATGTTTATTAAGAAAAGATACAAATGAATAAATATACACAACAAAACAACCTTTTTCATAAAGAACGGGGGGTCTCATCACGAGCCAACCTACCATGATCATAGGATACTAACGTAAGTGACATTCCCACTATGGCTACCACACCAGGGCAATGGCCTTTGACATTTTATTTTGCCAAAGGACAAGATGTCTCATCACGAGCTGGCTTGTTCACTTAAGTTATAATCTAGTGAGTGACATTATCATCATCTGGATACCAAACCAGGATAATGGTCTTTTTGGAAAAAGATGATTCGTATGTGTATTAAGGATAAAGGCTCATCTAAGGGTTAAAAGGAAACCCTGCCAAGGCTATCGACGCTTGCTGGCAGTAGTGGCTCTGCCTATGGTATGGGAGATCACCATAAAATACCAAGTTTTTGTATGTCTCTAGATCTCCTTTACTCCAAAAAAAAAAAATAATAAATAAAAAAAAATGAGGTTATCATATTAGTTATACTCAATCACTGGGAAAAGTAACAATATTATGTTATGTGGACTATTAAAAAATGAACAACTTTAATTTATTTTTGATTGATTTTTCCATTAATCATTTTTTTTGCACATAGGTGTAATAACTTTACAAATTCCACATATCGAACGACTATCGTTTAATGATTTTTGGGTGGCATGTGTTTTTTTGAAAATTATATATGATTCGCCCTTTCTGGTGGCGACAATGCAATCATTACCTCTTACCTAAAACTAATTGCACTCATTGCTTCCGCCTACACTGACGGTCAAGGACGACCTCTAAATTAATGAGGGGGATGCTCGTCACACTTTCCGATTAGTTGTAATGATTGCAATAAATATAAAACCCACGTCTTTATACATTCATTGTTACTAATATTTTCCATTTCTGGCATCTGCTTCTCCAAAGTTGGTTTAACCAAATTTGTAAACAGGAACAATAATCGTTCTTTCTTTCTCACGGAAATATGGGTGGCAGAAGTGTGCACAGAGAGTCGGCATTACTCCGAGTTACAGAACAGGCAAGAGAAATCCTACATCGCCTAGGTTGGACCGAATACTTCAACCGCTTGCAGGGAGATGACACAAATGTCACACTGGAATTATTTCAAAACTTGTAAGGAGAAATCTCTATGGTGCAGGGTATATGAATACTAGTTACCTCAGAAATCATAGCAGAGGTCACAGGCCTCTCTAACATAGGCATTCAATGGATAGGGAAATACACAAAGTTGAGGGAAGCCGTGGAATCCTTCACAGAACCGGGGGAAGAATTGGATAAAATGGAAAGGGACTTAATCCCAGCACCCTCAGTGAACCGTGGAAGGAATTGGTGGGGATAGTTAAGTGATATATCACTTGTGATGGGCGATACGATGTAATTCGACCTCGCCACCTTAAATTGCTGGCATCCTTGAAGCAACGGTTAGTACTTAACCTTCCTTTCTTCTTAAATACTGTATTACATGAAGTCGCTTTAAGGACAAAAAAGTCCAAAGATCCTGTTACTATTATTAGCCACCACAAACTAGTTAAATTGATAGTGGATAAAGAACAGAGTCAAAATCGGTTGACTTGGGAAAACTTGGTTGAGGCCAATAGACCTCCACAATTGGAGCAGGCGACCACCACCCAGAGAGAAATTCCACCACCACAAGCTGAAGTTGAAGCAGAACCTGCTCAAATCATTGAGGCCAATAGACCTCCACAACTAGACCAAGTGACCACCACCCAGAGAGAAATTCCACCACCTCATATTGAAGTTGAAGCAGAACCTGCTCAAAACATTGAGGCCAATAGACCTCCACAATTGGAGCAGGCAACTACCACCCAAAGAGGAACTCCATTTTCCCAAACTGAATTTGAAGTAGACCCTGTTCAAATTACTGAGGCCCAGACCTCACAGACATGGGCAGTAACAAAACGAAAGAAGAGAACAATGGTTTCTCTTAGATCCCCCCCTAGGACAAGAAAGAGAAGCAAAAAAATTTAGGAAACAACTGAAGTAGTTCAGGATGCAACAGAGCACCCTGAAGAACTTCAGAATGTCATGGAACAACCTTCATAGAAAAATTTTCAAGACATTGACCAAGCAGGGCAGACAGCACAAAAGGATAATCAAGGAGGAAGCCAACCTGTACCAAAGCACCTGACAAAACACTTTTTTAAGATTTATGAGATAGAAATGGCTCGGGTTTTGGGGAACTTAGGAACCTCAACTAACAGAGGTAAAAATAACCTGGAAAAAGACCTAGAACCAGGCTCCTCTTCAAAACTTGCTGAAGACTTTCTTGACACTGAAATGACCTTTCCAGATGACACAGCACGGGAGGAATTTATCTTTGAAGAAAGAAACCCCCTTGAACAGACAGAGCACTTGGAAGGAACAGAGGGACAACCCTCTGCTGGCCAGAATGAAGAATACCCAGAGGTCCCTCACAAACAGAAATCAGTCAAAAGCTATAAGAAAATTAGGAAATTAAAGAAAGAAAAGAAATTGCTGAAGAAAAAGGATAAAAGGGCTGAAGCATTAAAATAGAAGGTAGGGAAACTCAAGGAGATTATCAAAGAATTGAGAAAACAGTTAGAACTAGCAGAAAAAACTCACAAAAGAAATAAAAACAAAAGGGGCAGAGTGCAAGGAAGAAACCCTCTTCCTAAGCAAGCAGTTAGTACAAATTCTGTAGGAAAATAGACTGACCCCGAGGAATTAATAGTAGAGGCAACAACAACCCAGGATGAAGATGTAATTCCTGTAGAAACACAAGAAATAATAGTAGAGGCAGCAGCAGCTCAGGATGAAGATGTAATTTATGTAGAAACACAAGAGATGGTTGATGCTGAGATATAGACAAATATTCTGGTTTCGAAGGAAACATATCAACTCTTTGAGCAATATGCCATTATTAAGAGGTTGGAGGAAGAACTAATAAAGTCTCAACTAAATTTGATTCAAAACAGAGATGAAATAATGACTATAACAGAGAAATCCCAGGAATAGAGCACTGTTATGGATAGGCTGAAAGCAGAGCTTGCACAAACCCAACAAGCATTAATGCAATCTAGAGAAGAAATGACTGCACATCAAATATCCCAGTCTCCGGCACAAGATGGCATCATTGATAAACTAAAAGAATAATTGGGACAAACCCAACAACTATTAACTCAACACCAAGATGGGATGGTAACTAGGATTGAATATCAAAGAGTTGTTAAAGAATTGAAGGACATGACAGCAACAGAGGGTGAGACCTATGCTGCGCTCACCAAAGCCCAAGAGAGGGTAAAAAAGGTACAAACCCAATTGAAAAAATATTTGGAGCAAATCAAACACATCTGTGAAGTATAATCTGATGCCATCAATTGCAGAGCCCCTACCACTAATTATGTTTTATTCCTGCTAGAACGATATTTATTGTTGAGAGTGAAGGCCATTAGAGCAGGTAAACCCATTTCATTTGCCACTGTTCTAGAATTTATTTCATGTTTCAGAGATCAGGAGGAGAAGGTACAATACCTTCTGTGTGAACTATATTTCCATAATCTCATTTTGGAAGAAGTTAGAGGAGATAACCCTGGCCTCTTCATAGAGGATATACAATTCCAGGCATTTTTGTCCTTCACTAGGAACCAGGTCAGGTGGGGTAAGGCCCACAAAATGTTCATGAATAGGGAAATTGGTTTACATCTTTGGATTCGAGGAGAGCTTCCAAAATCCTTCCCATCCATCATGCGACACAAGACCTTCATGAAAAGGGTAGGGGTTGTGGACTCATTGGATCCTATCCATCTACATGTTATCTGCTCAAGTATTGCATATTTTTGGGAATTCAAGGAAGAAGCTCTAGCTGCTTCCAAGCTAAGGTGGGATGCATCCTCTGACGAGGTTAAAAGTAGAGAGCCTTTTGGATATAGAAATTTCTTTGTAGCAACCTTCAGAGTAGAAAGATATAATAAACTACTCCAGGAGGAAGGATCTGCTTGGATGAGATGCAGGTATAACCCCCCTCTCCTTTGGTTTCCTCCATAAGTTTACCAGAAAGATTATCAGATTAACAAAAAGAGACAGGATGTCGCTTTTGATGAAATCAAAAGAAGTCACGGTTTCAGGAGACGTGGTGAACCAACTTTTCCTTCCTACAGTATAACTGGTTTACATGAAAGACTCTAGCTTGCATGAGGACATGCAAGAAGGTAAGCTGGAGGGTATGTTGGGTTACGAAAAAGGTATAAATATCTTCCTTTTTCCCACAGTTTACGATATGATTTTGATTGATTCTTTAGATAGTTAAGGATAGATAGGAAAGAATATGATTAATATGTCTCTTAGGGTTGTTATTAAAGTTTTACTAAATAGATTCGAATTTACGATTGGAATGGTTTGATTTTGTTACAAAATTGGATAAATAATTGTCAAAGATAACCAAAGAGATTTTGGCTATGCGCAAGCTATTGAAGGTTGAAGACTTTTTAGGTGCAAAGCAGTTTGAAGATAATACATTTTTCTATATTGTAATTTTATAATAGTAAAGAAATCTTGAGGATCTTTCGATACTCAGGATAGCTGGATTTACCCAAGCTATTGTAATATATAAGAGGATAATAGATCCAGAAAAACAGAGAAAAAAACGCATTTAAGTATTCAGACTCAAAATTGCTCTGCGCAAGCAGTTTTTATAAATGTTTTACCAGCCATGAATTCAATGAAAGTTTTGAGTGTTTTTATCATTCCTCTGTTCTAAGTTTCTCGTAGCAGTACTTTTGAAGACCGAGGGCCCAGTCCGAAGGAGTTACTGTCTCATTCTGTAATTGTATCAGTTCGAAGTTTGATTTCCATTTTATGATTCAGATCTCTTTTACAATAGCCAAGGATAAATGCACAAGTGTGTTAATGATTTTATGATTGATTGCATATAGAAGACAGACATTTCGATTAGTTATCAATGATTGCTGTTATGATTTGCATTTCTGAAGTTATTGCTTGACAGTTCCTCACATTTTCATCCACGTTGTTCCTTTTTCTTAGATTTACGATTGTTGTTCCTTTCGATTAAAGTTACAATAGTTGTTCCTTTCAATTAAAGTTACAATAGTTGTTCCTTTCAGCAAAGTTACATTATTTGTCCCTTCAGATTAGATTATAATTGTTGTTTCTTTCCACAGATAGAGTAATTTGTCATTTCCTTTCCAGTAATCAGAATTCATAATTGATAGTTAATTTTCCAAGTTCTTAGTTAGATTCAATTACTGATTTTTAGTTAAGTGAACTCAATAGTTTAATTAGTCCCTTTCCATTTCACAGCATCTTAGTAATCAGATTTCAATACCAATTAGTTCTTACAATATTTGGTGAACGTTTGAGGAACTCGATTGTTGATAAACTCAGATTTGGTTTAGCTACACGATTTTAGGTTGCCTGCATAAACTGTATCAATATTCTTGAGATAAAAGACGAATCTCTGGGTTGATAAATTAATGTTAAACTAAGGTTGTTTTTAAGACATATGTAAATCCCAACACCAGATCTCACAGCAATCCAAATACCCATCTCTCTTCTACCCGACTTGCACCACCCGAGAGAGCATACCTTCACCCTTCTCTGCCATGCAGTCTCTCGGGTAGTCCTTCTCCTTATTCGGGCTCCAGCGCAACTGGTCCAAAACCTCAATGTTGGAACTCTTAGGACTTGCATCTGTGAGCAATGTTGGACACATGCTAATGCATCTCAGACATGCAAGCCTCAAGTCATGACCGGATCACACTAGCAACCACTACATCTAACTATACTATGGCTAATTATTTAGCAGTTTAGCTCCATTTCCCCGAACTAGATGTGGATGATGACTGATCAATGGATGGGTAAATGATTGCATGAAAGTGCATGAGGGAAAATGAGTGAATCATACATGAAATCAATGAAGAAGCCATCAGCCCAACCCCCCCATCAGACCAGAGGCAGGTTTAAGTAAATTCATGGGGAAATCAAGAACCTCCTGGCCTTCCCCAATAAGCTCAAGTAACCTATCCCCTCCCTTAGGAAAAAAGGGTAATTAACATAGGACTAAACACTTAGCCCCTCAAGCCCCCTCTCTTGTGGAATCATATCCCCCTATAACTCTAGTCCTTGTTTGTCTTGCAGCCAATGATGTATTTATCATTAATAATGATAAAAACATTACAGGTCTTGGGCACACTGTCCTTTTAATAATTGTTTGGGAACTCTAGCCTCTTAGTATTGTAACAATACATTATTTAAAAATGGGGGTTCAAAACCTGGGGTGTTATAGAGCCGAAGTGTGAATTCAACTTCTTCGAATTACACTTCTGGCTCAAAAACACTTTCCTGGACTAGAGTGACGAGATCAGACTCTAGGAGTCTAATATACCACTATACATGTTTCCCCAGACCTATCACTTCCCTGAATTCTCCCTAAAATGTCAAGCCCACTTCCTTCCCGACCAGAGTGCCATTGTATCTTCATCTGGTGAAACTCTGTTCACCATCACTCCCGAAACAATAAATTAGATGATGCAAATACCCATAACCAATTTGGCAAACCTTTTCTCCATTGACATTCTGACTAAGCTCTATCAGAAACTGTCCTTACCTCAAAGAGCTCAAATATTCAAAATTTTCCTACCTGAAGATGCATAGTTACCTAAAAAGAACCCTCCCTATTCTTATTCCACCTTCTCAGTCATATCTAATCAAATCATCTCCACCCTCTGTAACTTATTAGGATATTTTTTGGACGAGTGGGTAGATGAACCCATCCTGGATTTCCTGTCCATATTTTCCACTGAAGAGAAAGCTACAATTCAGTTTGATTATAGCCAGTTTCTGGCTGACAACATCCATGAACAAATTTTCAAGTTCTCCACAGAAGGAATGTTATGGTACTCCTCAGTGCAGGTATATCTTTTCCTTTTCTTCCAGGTAGCAAATTCTCCTTCGCCCTCCAGAAGTTGGATCAAGATGGAAATCCTTAACCAATGACCTCTTGGACATCACTAGTGAAGAAGAACTCATTCGAATTCAACTTCAAACAATTCATTGATCAGTTTTACCATCTAGTGGTGTGCATGCTCAGCAACACCATGGAATTGAGGATAAATGAAGAGGTCCAAAGGATTCTTCACTTATCAAACTTATCCAAAACATGGGATTGGTACCTTTACCAGAACCATACCGAAATCCGAGTTTATGGGTGTGAATTACCTCCATACAAGCTACCAAAGTACCTACCTGTCAAAATATTTTCCTTGGAATACATCAGACAGATGATCAACTCTGATGACATCCACTTTGTGTCATTCAAGAAGAAGCAACAACTCAGGATTAAGAACCAAATTGGTTCTTTCATATGCAACAACATAGCTGCAGGGGAAGAAGCCAATAATATTTTAAAGGAAATGAATTTCGAACTTAGCTTCCTATGGCATTATGACCCCTGTGGCATTATAGTAGAAAGCAAGCTCAAAGATACGATCTCTCCTTATGCTCACGTACTAAAGCCTAATATTGAAAAGTTCATGAATCAAACAGAGTGGTGGGAAAATACTTTGCTGGATATAAAACAACAACCTTCACTTGCCAACATTTCACATACCAACACCCCACAAGTTCAAGCAGAAAAGAGATACAGGAAAGAAATCTCTCCTTCAATCATAGAGGTGTCAGCAAAAGACTTCCAAGTCTACGGGAAGAGGACTAATACTAGCCACACACTAGACAAGCTTAGAGAAGAAGAAACACAAACCACTATAGTTATGGAGGGACCACATTCATCAGTGTTCTCAGGCAGCCAACACATAGTGCACTTCCTCATCCAAGAAGCAAGAAGATGCTAGACTGTCAGCTGAGTCCCCACAGGAGCCCATAGGACTTACTATCTTTGATAAGTATAAAATGATCAAACAAAGAAATGAACTCCTGACTAATAGAACCTATGCGCAGTTTTGGAAGAAGACATCCACAACTCAACACAGATTACTATCGGCATTCAACACTGAGAAGGGAAGGATGCACATGACATTCTTACAGGTGCAGGTCCCTCACCCCAAGACCATTTCTGATTACAAGAAAGCATAATTTGAGTTTGATGTGAAAGAGGTCTATCCAGCAGATCGAATGGATATGCATAGGAAAACTAGGGAGATGATATTCTCCACCTGGACAAACACCTCACTAACTTCCTAGAAGTTGCACATATCTTTGAACAATGTCCAATCTTAGGTGAAGCTGGAAAAAATATTTTCTCTAGCCAAGGATAATAATATCAAATCCCTAGAGGAGATGGTATTGAGAATTGACTATGATCCATAAAATGTCAAAGCAGTCGAGGAACTACTGAAGAATAAAAATGTTGACGTAGCATCTCTGAGGAAGCAACTGAAACTCTCAACCACCAAATATTCACAAGCAAAGAAAATGGATGAGAGTGAAGGCCACAAAGAGGAGATGCTGAAACTGATAATGGACCATAGTGCACAAATAAAAGAGATGGAGGCTGAGCTAGATATGTTAGTTAAAGAGAAAGAACAGAGCA
This sequence comes from Picea engelmannii, assembly GCA_009831015.1. Lineage (NCBI taxonomy): Eukaryota > Viridiplantae > Streptophyta > Pinopsida > Pinales > Pinaceae > Picea > Picea engelmannii. The sequence continues at coordinate 1,084,221 of ML777103.1, read as the reverse complement.
TGCAGATGGTGGTCATCCCACTGGAAGTAGTTCCTGTCACAGGAGTTAGTACAACAACAGAAATTCCATCAACCATTCCAGTAAAAGTATGAGATGCGTCTGAGAAATCGGTAAAGTCAATGGAAGACATGAACCTGCAAGGGGAAGAAATTAAAATATTGCAAGAAGAGGTTAAAAACCTCCAGAAGCTGAAATCCATGTTCCAATCTAGATACAACATAGAGATGCACAAATCACAGAGATTCACTCAAGAAATACAGAAGCTGCAGAAGGAGAATGTCATGGCCAACACACTATCTGAAGCCAAGGAAAACATCTGGATGGACATCAGCAAGTCAATGGCATAGATATGGCCACTCATACAAATTTTGTTTGAACAACTTGAACTGGTACAGAGAGCCAGACAAGCAATTGACAAAATAAGGGAAGAATTGGGAGAGAGGCCTATAGAGGCCACTAAAATCATCAGGTTCTTAAACTCCAAGACCAAAGAGGATTTAGAGGTATTGGAAATTGAATATAGGACAAAGACTATCCTAGAGGTCAAGAAGGTTTTGACCAAGAAAGGATTGATGTTGCAACTAGAGGAGAAAGCTCAGACGATGGACATTGGGGTGTAGAGGTTTTTCAGCAAGGTCGACACACTGCACAAGAAAGGGCTTCCAGGACTACTAGTGATAAATGATAAGTTCATCACTCTGTTAGACTACAAGAAGAATATCCTCGCAGTAGCAAAAAATGGTTCTAAATTTGCAGGTATACAAGGGAGAATTACTGAAAAAGGCTTTCTTAGAAACTTTACAGTTGGACCTGCGCATCCAACATGAGATAAAATACATTTTCATCACAAAGCCTACCTTTGCCAAGTACATTGAGATGGACAAAACATACAGAAGGTTACTCAAGGTTTCTATACCCAATCAAAAGAGGTGGGAAGACCTATGTGCTTTACTTGATTAAAGATGAGGTGCATTTCCAAGTCAGCGTGAGGAAGACAATCAAGTCAAAGTGATGAATCACCAACTACTTTCCCCAGAATCAGCACCAAGGATTCGAACAGATCATCAACATTCTTATTATTTTGTAATATGTAATCTAGTTAGTTAGATTTTTTCTCCACAATATCCTGATCATTAATGACAGGATCATATGTAATTGTTGTATAAATACTTCTCACTTTGAAGTATCGAGGGTTAATTTTTGTACCCAAGGAGCTATCTATGTAATATTTTCAAAAGGATCGACCAGTAATAAAAAGGCTATTCACAAGATTCTTGCGTTTAATCGTTGGTAATGTTTATCTTTCTCTGTTACTGTTTATCTTACTTTGTAATCATTTTGTTTTCTGTTTCTAATCATTAAAAGGAAGTTAACGAACAAAATTTGTCTCGTGCACTCTGTTTCTGGTCTTTTAGTGATCTACATGTTATTCATCTAATATTAAGTAAAGGAATTCTTAATTGCTTCTTTGCTTGGTTGACTTTCTCACCTGTTCTATCTTTTCATCCCTTTTAATTCTAATAGATCCAATGTTTTTACTATCTCGCCTTGTGAAGGAGCCTCATAAAAACTGTATCAAATCCTAATCTTTAATTTTGACCCCATAGCCCAATGGAAGTTTAATGCAAATTTTCAGCCAAACTTTATAAACAAACAAACAAACTCATATTATTTTAACTAGCCTAATATCTAAAACTCAAAAATATCTAAATCCTACAGAGAGATCCCTCTCTGAAACTAGCAAGGCTAGATCCCAATTTCGAAAGTGGTTTTTGTAAGTTACCTGTGTCAATTTATTCTACTCTTAAAAACCTATGGGAATTACAGAGTGCTAACATAGTGGCGACCATGTTGGGGACGAGATTTCAGGTTCTCCAAAAAAGTATATCAGGTTCAGATTTGACATCTGATGGTGAAAAAAATCCAAACAGAGGAAGGTTGTATCATTCACCTGGCGATTCCATTGTCTTCTAAATTCATAAACAAAAAATTATTGGCGACTCCACAGGCTCAAGATGGGATCAGTTACAAGAAGGTATGCTCCTTTAAAAGGAGATAACATTCAAGGATTTCCAAATCAAATGCCTAAGGTAAATTGGCAAAGATATTTTCCTGTGTTTAAAGACGAAGATGGTGATGATGCTACACTTCATTTAATAACATTTCATATGCATGTGTGTAAGCTGAATATTAGGTTTCATGAGGATTGTTTGATGAACATGTTCATGGCCACTCTGGAAGGAAAAGCACGGTCTTGGTATGAAAGATTTCCTCCTACTTATATTTATTCTCTCAAGGATTTTCACTCAGTGTTTTTTGAGAAGTATAGAGAAGCCTATCCTTCTTTGCTTTGAATTGAGGATTGTTGTGATCACTTTGAGAATTTTATTCAAGATCTAGAAAGTGTTTATGGCGATGAAGAGTTTATGGATGATGAACTCTTGGATTCTTTAAATGAAAACCCTTTTCACCACCATGAGAAGATCATGGATTCTACCCTGGATGACAGTGAAACTGAACAGAGTTCTAATGATGAAAGTTATCTTCCATCCTCTGAAATAGATGATAATTTGCAGCAGTCTAGCCATTATTTTAGTAAACAAGACATATATGAGGATGGTCATTTCAGCTGTCCTTTATTCATTGATGGAGATCAAAATTCTGAGTTTATTTGCATAGACAATTCAGAGAGTAATGTTTCATCCATTCAGTTCAACAATAATGTACACCAGGTTTGTTTCTTTGATCCTAACAAATATTTTTAACAATTTTCAAATGATCGAGACAGGGATGAGGAGAATGGATCAGTTTGTTCTTCACATCATTCATTTTCTGAGTGTTCATCTTATGAAGAAGAGAAAATTGTTTTAGATTCCTTGGATGATATTTGTGTAGTTGTCTCAAATGGAGATTTTCAAGAACATGTTATTATTTTACCTGATGTACTTTACAATATTGATGAACAGATTGCATCCACGTCTTTTGAAGACAACCTTCAATAGCTGAAAGACCATACCCTTCCTCTTGTTGATCATCAAGTAAAGGTGATTGATTATGTTTTTGTAGATTTTTTGGTTGGCATGTTGGAACCATTAAAAGAAGAAATCTGTTTGTTCCCTCCAAGCCAACAAGAGGTAACTTTTCATATTTTTCATGATCCTTTGGATAATCTGTTGAAAGTATCAAGAAAGGGGGAGTTTCTTTTGTTTACCAGCACAGGTTTTGCAATTAAGTTTCATTTTGGATTGCCAACATTTATATTATTCTGTCTGCTTAAGGAGGATTTGAGCAAAATTTCAGTGAGTGGCCATCTCCTTGCTTGGATTTATTGGAAATATTGTATCATTTGAGTGAGCAGGTCGTGGATTAGTCAGTATAGGTAGAAGTTTGAATAAGCTCAATCATTTGAGCATATTTTTCAGCAATGTGTGGTTTCCAGTAGAGTTTGCAGCTGACAATGTATAGTTCAGTGTTCAGTTTAATTTGAGTCAGTTCGAAGATTGTAGCTGCATTGACTCCATGGCCCAATGGATAAGGCACTAGTCGACGAATTCAGAGGTTTGATGTTCTTGACACCTCCTATGGAGCTTCCATCCCCAAGTGGAGCCTATGTTAGGACCCTATAATTTTATAGGGTAATCAAGATGCTGATTGATATCTATATGATGAATTGTGGGTTGAAAATAATATTTTTCTTGCAAAAAATATTTTCAAAAAAACCCTAAAGCAGATTGCTCATGGCGCATAGTGAAAACACAAAGTTGACAAAAGGCTCTGAGCACCTCTCCAAAGATGTCTCAGAATAAATGGTGGCTACATGTTGTGGAATCACCTCCCATATCTATTTTGGCAAAATCATTCATCAATGAATGTGATGCGGTTCAAAAAAAAATTATGGCTCGGATACAAAGGTTTTATATGATAGATTTTTCTTATTGAAACAAAATTGGGCATTTTAAATGTTGGATCCAAATAGATTTTTGGGCCTTGGTTTTATTTTTAAGTTTAAAGCCACATAAGTTCTGGGGCTTATGTATTTGGTTCTTTAAGTCATAAAAATATGCTCTCGAGTATATGTAGCATGTATTTAAGATCTGGGCGCATATCAAAAATATTTTGGGACATGTTCAATATTTTATTTTTGCAAAATATTGGCCCTTGATCGAGGGCCAATCTCCAATTTACATGTATTTAAGGTCTGGGTGCATATCAAAAATATTGTGGGACATGTTCAATATTTTATTTTGGCAAAATATTGGCCTTCGGTGGAGGGCCAATCTCCAATTTACTATAGCACCCGAATACCTGCATCAATGCAACCAATGGTCAGCAACAACATGCAAGCCAGAGCCCAAGAACGCCAGCGCCAAACACAAGTGGGTAGCCAGAGCCCAAGCGCCAACGCCAAACACAAGTGGATATACCGTGTGAACATTGGGCAATAATGATAGTAGTATTTCTGTGGGAAGTAAAGTGAAGAAGGGCGTTCTGGATGCAGCCACCAACATACGGGAGGGTTTGTAGTATGCAAAAGCTCTCATTGTTTCTTAGGTTAGGTGATGATTATGTTATTCCAACAATAGCAGTAGAAAACCATAGATTGCGCTTTCAACCACTCTACGTACGCCAAAAGGCTTGCCTTAAAAAATCCCTCCATCACATAAATCGTTATGTAAAGCATTCACATAAATCGTTATGTAAAGCATTCACCATAATCGTTGTAAACGTGGTTTGACGGATTGTTTCTAATTTATCCATATTGCAAAATATGGAAACATAATTTTTTTGTGGTTGAAGATCGGAAATGGGTGAACCAGCAACTCCTCCGCCAGAGGACGGTCTTTGGACGGGCAACAGCCGGTGCCATGTACATCGTTAAAAGTGTTTTGTTTCGGTAAACAGCCACGGACGAGCGGAAATGGACAGCATTGTCATTTTCACTACGAATTATGAACCAACAACTCCATCTCCAGCGGACGGTCTGTGGACGGGCAACAGCAGGTGCCATGTACATCATTAAAGTACTTTGTTTCTGTCTACAGCCACGGACGAGCGAAACCCGACACAACATTGCCATTTTTCACCACGAATTATGCGTTGTTCTGTGCAGATTTATCACATTACAGCTGTAGCATTTTTCATAAATGCTGGATTAAGGGACATCTGGAAAGATATTGAGCTTTCCGACGGTATGCTTCTGTTAATGGCAAATGCAGGGGATTTATGAGGTGAGAAACCTTGCATTTCGTATATCCGATTYTTAATCCYTGCTRCTTTTTTWAGTWAAAATGCCTTCCACATAGTAACCCTAGAYTGCAGCGCCCCTTGAATCCAATAACCATAATCTACCTGTTCTGCATGGAGCTTGATTGTCATCATGCAATCACGCCTTCCACATAGTAACCTAGACTGCAGCGCCCCTTGAATTATATTAAACAAAACTTAGGGTACAATTTACAAATTAATGAGGTTTGCGTTCCCTAAAATTTACTGTTTCGCTCAGTCTAGTCATATGTGCAGTTCAAATAACACACAAAACAAGAAGATGAGCGTGGCTGATGACGTTGAATACTTTTTCGTAGTGGGTGTGCTAGCTCCGCTCGGCTCAGAGGCCGCCAACGGTATTGCGTTTGCCGTTTTCGATACCAGATCTTCCTCCCTCCTTCCTTCAGAGTTCACATTTGTTTCATCCTCTGCCGTTATCTCACGCTGCTGTATTTGAAACCCCAAAACAGGGGGTGGATTCTCCCTTCCCAGCTGATCGTTTTATCTTATATCTATATCAGGAGAGGAATAAGACTAAAGCCTGTAACTCGGTATGCTCGTGCAGACAATTTTTTTAGCAAATATATAGTGTAAGTTTGATCTGTTTCGCTGCAAATAGATTATATGGATTCCCACATTATTGCGGCAGAGTTGTTGCGTGATCGGGGGAGTATTCTGGCGATGATCACAACCCTAAAAAATCATATACTGATCAGAGAATCATATACTGATCAGAGGCAGCAAATAATTCCCCCAAGTTCTTGATCTGCCACAACAACTACAGATTTCTTTGATGACAATAGCTAACAACGTATGTCTGTCTGTATATTTGATTCAAAAGATTATTCATGTTATATATTGAGCCTGGCGTTGATTGGTTTTGCATTGCAGTATTGGTGCTTTGTGTTCTGCATGCACGCAGCCCCCGTGGGAGAACGAGTGGACGTTCAACATAGAAGATGGGGTAGCCATCAAGAACAACAGTAACACAAGGCATGTAAAACAGGAGATGGAATGAAAGGCAATGCAGGAAAAGACTTGAAGATGCAGAGGGGCATGGGAAGAGTATTCTATCATAGGCAGCCCCGTGTTGCCGTACTTTCTCCTTGAAAAACTCAAGTTCCCTTCAATTATTTTTCCAGAAAAGTTAAATCTAAGTTATACACAGGGCTGTTGGATTGGATTGGTAATGGGACAACCTTGGTTTGGATGCATGTGTAGTGTTTTTGCTTCACTAGGAGTGCTCAAGGACTGCACTCAACATTTCTTTATTTTTATTAGTTTGTGATTTATCATTAATATATTTTAGTTTGTCATTAATATTTCTTGTTTTTCTTAGGGTTTGTCATAAATAGGGTTTTTCCTTGGAACAAAAGATCCAAATAACACTTTGATTTTCCATTTTCTCTCATGTCTCCTTTTTCTCCAAGAATTTATTTTCCTGGTATGATATCTTGGGGGTATTTTTACCAAAAATGTGCTTTATAATATATTAGGTGAAGCATACAGTTCTATCTACACTCTTAGCTAACAGATCTTCTCTATTTCTCCCTTCTTTCTATCTCCCTTCTCCAACTGTAGGGTTGATCTTCGCACCCGGCTGAAGATCTTACAATACAGAATACTCTCTCAACTCAATACTTCTCTCTTACCTTAATAACAATCACTCTTCATAACATCAACAAACTCTGAATGAACCCATCCCAGGTCCTCTTAACCTTTATTTATACATTACAATCGCTCACCAACATCTTTAGGCCAAAACCTAGGTGTCAAAACCCTAGATACAAAAGCCCTAGGTCAAATTGACCTACATTTTCTGAGCTTTGCCATCCTGTCTTGCCTTCTTTCTCGCGAGGTGCTCCAAAGCATCCACCGATGACTTTTTCACTTGCTGAGTTGTCCACGATCCTTTTTCTGCTTGCTGAGTTGTCCACGATCCATATTCCTTTCTGATATGTTTTCCTCGATCATCTCATCCAACGACTCGCTCTTTTGTACTTCGCTCCGTCTTTTCTTCTTCTTTGGCCACTTCGACCTGATCTCAGTCAATCTTCCTTCCGCGCAGTTCGCGTTTCGTGTTTTCTCCCTTAATCTTCACTTATTTCCATAACCAAGGGCCAATAGGGCTTCGGGAGTCTCAAATCTCAACTGAAAACCTCTCGAATATATTTCTCTGGAGTTACTAATATGCTGACACGTACCTCTTGGTGATCAATGACCAGGATCTACTTTGGATGATCCGATAGTAGACGTTTACTTCGGGTCTTCGACTCTCCAGGATTTGGGAGTTTCAACTCTCAACTTCTCCTCGCTTGCTCTTTCTCTGATTTCTTTCACCCAGAGCACACGATCGGTTGACACATGTCCTTATATGAATCGACGGTCCCCATCTACTTCGGATATTCAGAGTTTCGATGTTCGAGCCCTAACTTGTCACATCACTTCATTCCTTTCAATTTGCGGGGGCATGCATCGGCGGTTTGGAGTAGCCCGCTTTTTGCTCTGCAATTCTCCTGATGCTGACACGTAACCCCTTGGGGAAACCGTGGTTTGGATTGCGGGACCGCCTTGGGAAATTATCTCTCGTGCTACTTGGTTCCCCGCAATGCCTGTTGTCCGTTGATCTCACTCTCCAATGGGATCTGACAGTGGTGACCTTAACCCCTGATTCCTTTTCATTAGATGACCCATGTTCACCTGTCCTTCGATCCAACGATCCCAAATCTCTCCTGATCCTATAGTGGCAATCGTTCCCGAATTTGAAGGGGATGGTCACGATCCTTAGACCCCTTACAATTGATCTCTGACAATCTAACTCTTGCGTAATTCTACAACGCCATTCCTCCTGAGCGTTTCTACTTCATGGTTAGAATTTGATCTCGACCCCGAAACTTTGACCAACAGACTCAACCCATACCGTCCCAGTGTTTCAACCAGAATCTCTGATACCAAACTGTAACATACCTAGCCACCCACAAGCCGAGGTACGCTACCTACAAACCCGCCCTCAGAATTTTTTCTCTTACCGATACCTTTTTCATTATTTAAGGAGACATAAAAGAAAAGACTTTAACGACATGTACAACAGTGAACAAAAAGCATGCATAGTCTAAAGATTCAATTAAACGATAATTAAATATATAGCGGAAATAACATTCAAATACATGTAAATGATACCATAACAAAGAGAACTTATATTTATATAAGGCGACACCAACTGGCTGCAGACCAAGGACGTTCCACCCAACCGTAGACACTACTATTCCAAATCTCAACAACAGTGTCACCCTCGAGCCAGGGCTATGAATCCACAAGGATGGTTCCAGAGTGTACTTGGGTTTCCAAACTAGTCAACTCTCACAGGTTTCCCAAACTAGTCAGCTCTCAATCTCTCACAGGCTTCCCAACTCTCACAGCAATCCAAGTACCTAGCTCTCTTCTACCCGACTTGCACCACCCGAGAGAACAGACCTCCACCCTTCTCTGCCACGTAGTCCCTTAGGCAGTCCTTCTCCTTATTCGTGCTCCAGCACAACTGGTCTAGAATCTCAATGCTGGAACTCTCAAGACTCGAATTATGAGCAACGCTAGACACATGCTAATGCATCTCATACATGTAGGGCTCAAGTCACCACTGGATCACACCAGCAACCACTACGTCCAACTATACCGTGGCTAATTCTTCACCAGTTCAACTCCCTTTCCGAACCAGACGTGGATGATGAAGGATCAATGGATGGGTAAACGATTGCATGAAAGTGTGTGAAGGAAAATGAGTGAGTCATACAGGAAATCAACGAAGAAGCCATCAGTCCAACCCCCCCATCAGACTAGAGGCAGGTTCAAGTAAATTCGTGGGGAAATCAAGAACCTCCTGGCCTTCCCCAATAAGTGCTCGTAACCTAATATCCCCTCCCTTAGGCAAAAAGGGTAATTAACATAGGAATAAACACTTAGCCCCTCAAGTCCCCTCTCTTGTGGAATCATAGCCCCCTATAACTCTAGTCCTTGTCTGTCTTGCAACCAACGATGTATTTATTAGTAATAATGATAAAAACATTACAGGTCTTGGGCACACTAGACTTTTAATAATTGTTTGGGCACTCTAGCCTCTTTGTATTGTAACAATACATTATTTAAAAATGGGGGTTCAAAACCTGGGGTGTTATAGAGCCGAAGTGTGAATTTAATTTCTTCGAATTACACTTCTGACTCAAAGACACTTTCCTAGACCAGAGTGACGAGATCGGACTCTAGGATTCTAATCTACCACTATACATATTTCTCCATACCTATCACTTCCCTGAATTCTCCCTGAAATGTCAAGCCCACTTCCTTCCCGGCTAGAGTGCCATTGTATCTTCATTTGGTGAAACTTTGTTCACCATCACTCGCGAAACAATAAACCAAATGATGCAAATACACAAAATCGATTTGGCAAACCCCTTCTCCATTGATATTCTGACTAAGTTCTATCAGAAACTGTCCTTCCCTCAGAGAGCTCAAATATTCGAAATTTTTCTACCTGAAGATGCGTAGTTACCTAAAAAGAACCCTCCCTATTCTTATTCCATCTTCTCAGTCATAGCCAACCAAATCATCTCCATCCTCTGTAGCTTATTAGGATATTTTTTGGATGAGTGGGTAGATGAACCCATCCTGGGTTTCTTGTCCATATTTTCCACTGAAGAGAAAGCTACAATTCAGTTTGATTATAGCCAGTTTCTAGCTGACAACATCCATGAACAGCTTTTCAAGTTCTCCACAGAAGGAATGTTCTGATACTCCTCAGTGCTGGTATATCTTTTCCTTTTCTTCCATGTAGCAAATTCTCCTTCGCCCTCCAGAAGTTGGATCAAGATGGAAATCCTCAACCAATGACCTCTTGGACATCACTAGTGAGGAAGAACTCATCCGAATTCAACTTCAAACAATTCATTGATCAGTTTTACCATCCAGTAGTGTGCATGCTCAACAACAACATGGAATTGAGGATAAATCAAGAGGTCCAAAGGATTCTTCACCTATCAGACTTAGCCAAAACATGGGACTGGTACCTTTCTCAGAACCATACTGAAATCTGAGTTTATGGGTGTGAATTACCTCCATACAAGCTACCAAAGTACCTGCCTGTCAAAATATTTTCCTTGGAATACATCAGACAGATGATCAACTCTAATGACATCTACTTCGAGTCATTCAAGAAGAAGCAACAACTTAGGATTAAGAACCAAATTGGTTCTTTCATATGCAACAACAGAGCTGCAGGGGAAGAAGCCAATAATCTTTTAAAGGAAATGAATTTTGGCCTGAGATTCCTATGGCATTATGACCCCTGTGGCATTATAGCAGAAAGTAGGCTTAAAGATAAGATCTCTCCTTATGCTCACATACCAAAGCCCAAGATTGAAAAGTTCATGAATCAGACAGAGTGGCATGAAAATACTTTATTGGATACAAAACAACAACCTTCACTTGCCAACATATCACATACCAACACCCCACAGGTTCAAGCAGAAAAGAGAGCCAGGAAAGAAATCTCTCCTTCAATCACAGAGGTGTCAACAGAAGACTTCCAAGTCTACAGGAAGAGGACTAATACTAGCCACACACCAGACAGGCTTAGAAAAGAAGAAGCATAGTCCACTATAGTTATGAAGGGACCACATTCATCAATCTTCTTAGGCAACCAACACATAGTGTCCACTTCCTCATCCAAGAAGCAAGAATATACTACACTATCAGCCGAGTCCTCATAAGAGCCCATAGGACTTAGTATCTTTGATAAGTATAAAATGATCAAACAGAGGAATGAACTCTTGACCAGTAGCACCTATGCACAGTTTTGGAAGAAGAAATCCACAACTCAACATAGATTACTATCTGCATTCAACACTGAGAAGGGAAGGATGCACATGGCATTATTACAGGAGCAAGTCCCTCACCCCAAGACCATTTCTGATTACAAGAAAGCATCATTTGAGTTTGATGTGAAAGAGGTCTATCCAGCAAATCAAATGGATATGCATAGGAAAACTGGGGAGATGATATTCTTCACCCGGACAAACACCTCACTGACTTCCTCGAAGTTGCAGGTATCTTTGAACAATGTCCAGTCTTAGTTGAAGCTGGAAAAAATATCTTCTCTAGCCAAGGATAATAATATCAAATCCCTAGAGGAGTTGGTACTGAGAATTGACTATGATCCATAAAATGTCAAAGCAGTTGAGGAACTACTGAAGAATAAAAATGCTGACATAACATCTCTGAGGAAGCAACTAAAACTCTCAACCACTAAATATTCACAAGCAAAGGAAATGGATGAGAGTGAAGGCCACAAAGAGGAGATGCTGAAACTAATAATGGACCATAGTGCACAAATAAAGGAGATGGACGTTGAGCTAGATATGTTAGTTAAAGAGAAAGAATAGAGTGTGCAGATGGCGGTCATCCCACTGGAAACAGTTCCTCTCACATGAGTTAGTACAACAACAACCACAACAGCAGAAATTCCATCAACCATTCCAGTAAAAGTACGAGATGCGTCTGAGAAATTGGTAAAGTCAATGGAAGACATGAACTTGCAAGGGGAAGAAATTAAAATATTGCAAGAAGAGGTTAAAAACCTCCAGAAGCTGAAATCCATGTTCCAGTCTAGCTACAACACAGAGATGCACAAATCACAAAGACTCACTCAAGAAATACAGAAGTTGTAGAAGGAGACTGTCATGGCCAAGACACTATCCGAAGCTAAGGAAAACATATGGATGGACATCAACAAGTCAATGGAAGAGATATGGCCACTCATACCAATTGTGTTTGAACAACATGAACTGGTACAGAGAGCCAGACAAGAAATTGACAAAATAAGGGAAGAATTGGGAGAGAGGCCTATAGAGGCCACTAAAATCATCAAGTTCTTAAAATCCAAGACCAAAGAGGAGTTAGAGGTATTGGAAATTGAATATAGGACAATTCAGAGAGTAATGTTTCATCCATTCAGTTCAACAATAGTGTACACCAGGTTTGTTTCTTTGATCCTAATAAACATTTTCAACAATTTTCAAATGATCGAGATAGGGATGAGGAGAATGGATCAGTTTTTTCTTCACATCATTCATTTTCCGAGTGTTCATATTATGAAGAAGAGAAAATTGTTTTAGATTCCTTGGATGATATTTGTGTAGCTGCCTCAAATGGAGATTTTCAAGAACATGTTATTATTTTACCTGATGTACTTTACAATATTGATGAACAGATTGTATCCACGTCTTTTGAAGACAACCTTCAACAGCTGAAAGACCATACCCTTCCTCTTGTTGATCATCAAGTAAAGGTAATTGATTATGTTTTTGCAAATTTTTCGGTTGGGATGTTGGAACCATTAAAAGAAGAAATCTTTTTGTTCCCTCCAAGTCAACAAGAGGTAACTTTTCATATTTTTCATGATCCTTTGGATAATCTTTTGAAAGTATGAGTTTCTTTTGTTTACCAGCACAGGTTTTGGAATTAAGTTTTATTTTGGATTGCCAACATTTATATTATTCTGTCTGCTTAAGGAGGATTTGAGCAGAATTTCAGTGAGTGGCCATCTCCTTGCTTGGATTTATTGGAAATATAGTATCATTTGAGTGAGCAGGTCATGGATCAGTCAGTATAGGTAGAAGTTTGAATAAGCTCAATCATTTGAGCATATTTTTCAGCAGTGTGTGGTTTCCAGTAGAGTTTGCAGTTGACAATGTATAGCTCAGTGTTCAGTTTAATTTGAGTCAGTTCGAAGATTGTAGCTGCAGTGACTCAGTGTTCAGTTTAATTTGAGTCAGTTCGAAAATTGTAGCTGCAGTAACAGGTTTCATGATGATGGCAGTGAAACCCGTTATAACCCAGATTGGCCAACATTCGCCACACAACAAACAAGTGACACGAGATATACGTTTGCATTATTATGTCCCTGCCATAGCAGGGACATTAAGTTTCGGACTGTTTCTATTATTTAGCTGCACGATTCCCTAAACGTTATTACATAGTTTAACCCAAAGCTTTTTTACCTGAAGTCTGCATCGAATAATGGAGCCTCGCGGATGTCGTCACTCTTATTAACTGTTTTCCTAGGCGGATTCTCCCTTCCCAGCTGATCGTTTTATCATATATCTATATCAAGAGAGGAATAAGACTAAAGCCTGTAACTCGGTATGCTCGTGCAGACAATTTTTTTGGCAAATATATAGTGTAAGTTTGATCTGTTTCGCTGCAAATAGATTATATGGATTCCCACGTTATTGCGGTAGAGTTGGTGTGTGATCGGGGGAGTATTCTGGCGATGATCCCAACCCAAAAAATTCATATACTGATCAGAGGCAGCCAATAATTCCCCCAAGTTCTTGATCTGCCACAACAACTACAGATTTCTTTGATAACAATAGCTAACAATGTATGTTTGTCTGTATATTTGATTCAAAAGATTATTCATGTTATATATTGAGCCTGGCATTGATTGGTTTTGCATTGCAGTATTAGTGCTTTGTATTCTGCATGCGCGCAGCCCCCGTGGGAGAACGAGCAGACGTTCAACATAGAAGATGGGGTAGCCATCAACAACAACAGTAACACAAGTCATGTAAAACAGGAGATGGAATGAAAGGCAAAGCAGGAAAAGACTTGAAGATGCGGAGGGGCATGGGAAGAGTATTCTATCATAGGCAGCCCCGTGTTGACGTACTTTATCCTTGAAAAACTCAAGTTCCCTTCAATTATTTTTCCAGAAAAGTTAAATCTAAGTTATACATAGGGTTCTGTGTTGGATTGGATTGGTAAGGGGACAACCTTGGATTGGATGCATGTGTAATGTTTTTGCTTCACTAGGAGTGCTCATGAACTGCACTCAACATTTCTTTATTTTTATTAGTTTGTGATTTATCATTAATATTTTTTAGTTTGTCATTAATATTTTTTGTGCAGAGTTGTGAGCATGTTGGGCCCTGTCATCCCATGTGCATAAACCTGCCAGCTGATTAGGCTTATGCAAATATTTGGCAGGGACATTGACACATGTGGCTTGTTCCAGTCGGAGTGCTAGCAAGCCGGATTCACAACACATTTCCCAAGGAAGAAGATGCACAGATGTAAACCTGTTAAATGACGCTAGCCAACAAACATATTAAATCTCAAGTGTCATAGACAGATGCCATGATTGAATGTCCATTGTCATGCCAAATACTCGGTGTTGGGGGTAAAATTTTCATAAGAAACGCCTAGGCTGTCAACAAATTTCCACAAAGGCCATGATAAAAGCTATGCCAATTGGATGGCATGAAGCTTCAGTTGGAAACCAATCATTCAGGATTGCTACAGCACAATCTAAGGCATGAGAAATAAAAGTTCAAAGTGAGAAGCTTGACAGGTAAATTGTTCATTAAATACATCAGAAAATTATGACAGAAATGATGGCACATTCAATGAAGAAATACCCAGAACATCAAGGATTAGGAGCGCCTGCTTGGGAAGAACATCAATACATATCTTATCGAATGGTTACAATCTATCACACCAACACAACATTCATTTGATTTTTTTTTGGCAATTGTCCTTATTGCTCTCATCCTATTGCAGTCAAAACTACTGCTTAATGACATTAAATATGGTTTCTTACTTAGAACTTGCAGTAATATCCAGATCCTCATATCAATCAATGATCTAGCATTTCTAGGCGCAAATCACCACTTTTGACTAAGTTTATGGCATATCAACTATTATAGTTGGCTCTATAGCAAATCACATATCCATATTTAGTAATAAGGATCAGATTCTCTAGCATATTTATGATTGCATCAAGATATTATTGGCTCGAAATCCTCCTTCCAAGTCAATGATGAAACTAGCAAAAGGAGAGAAACTTGGCATATCAAATCAAGCTGTATGGTATTGAGCTCAAAGAAGGAAGAGGACTAGCATGAAGATAACTCCAGATTCAATGAATATAGGTGACAGATACTGACTCCACAAAATCATCAACAGATCCAGATATTTTGGCAACCATGTGGCAGTCAAACCCAATTTTGGAGCACTCAAATAGATGATAATTATATTTGAATATCACATTGATTCTTCCCCGAGTTTATGTATATCAAATTAGTATACCTAGCAACAGATCGAGATCACTTGGGAGTTTTGCAATCATTCCGGAATTGGAAACATACTTATGATAATGACAATTTTTTGTTGGTGGGCATAGTTGTTAAAGTTCTTAGGTAGCGCAGGGCTATTCATGCAATATCAGGCTTATTTTGTGGAGCATCAGTTAGAGATATCAAGAAGGAGCTACCAGATGGCAAGCATTTGCTGGAGACAATTTTTTATGATAAACATTGTCATGTTTTGTAAGTTTATGATGTAATTATTAGCTGGTAGTTTCATAATTGATCTCTCTCATGTAATAGACTTGTAAATATAGTTTTGAAATAGTAAACAGGGGGTCGATCTGAAAGGGAAAATTGTATTGAAAGATTATCATCCATTGTAAATATTTTGAGGAGGTTCAAGTGATTCTTTTTGATGAATACAAGACTTTGTGTTTCAAGATTCTCGTGTCATAGCTATGTGGTGAAGTGTTTCTCAATGTAATTTGTTTTTGTTTGTTTTCAAATTTTGTTTCTTTCTTTTATTGTTTATAAAAAAATTAAGTTTAGGATTTGTTTCAAACACCATGTTCTGGCTTAAAACAATATTCATGTTTTCATCTGAAGTTTTGAATGTAGAATTCAGGTAGCAATGCTCTACATTTGAAGTGAACCTTAATCTGTTCCTTTTTCTCCATCTCCCAAACTACAAGGATCCACTAACATGAATACCTTGCCCTATCACATATGAACTCAATTATTCTTTCATTTGATCACCTTAAACTTTTTTGACTCTATTTTTCTCAATGGCCTTCTTTTGTTGTCCCAACCCAAACATTTAAAAAACCAAACCCAAATCTATCATAACTAGCCTAAAATCTATAATAAACAAAGCTAGATTAGACAGAGAGAGCCCTCTCTGAGTCTTGGAGGGATAGATCCAGGACTTCAAGTGGTTTGATGTTACCTCTGTGACTGCCTCAACAGCCTTGGGAAAATTACAGAGTGCTAACAGGATGTTGGAGCATTGCTCTAAGATGTGGTAGTTTTAGGAGTAACAACTGGAGACCGAACGCTATTCTCACTGGGACCCTTTCCTTTTTTCTTGTAAAATTAAATAGTACTAAGTGTTGTTTCCAAATCACCAACATTGTGTGCAGGAGCACCTAAGTTGTTGTCTTCCTCTTCACTCAAAATAGTATGAATGAATGAATTGTTGAATCCTACTGACAACATATGTTCTACGAAGATTTTGTTAAGGTCAAACCCCTTTATCTTTTCAACATACTTCATATTTACATTGTGGAAATGATTCACAAAATCAACATTTTTTTTTATATTCCTGAATAAAAAGTCTCCAATTTTCCACGATAAGGGGATGAATTACTTTTTCCATTTTTCATGGAAAAAGTGCAACCATAAATTGCATTGCCTTGCCACTTCCGTAATAAACATTTTATCAGATACTTGGTATGGAAGAAAAGAGGGTTTTTCCTTGGACCAAAAGATACTAATAACACAATGATTTTCCATTTTCTCTGATGTCCCCTTTTTCTCCAAGAATTTATTTTCCTGGTATGATATCTTGGGGGTATTTTTACCAAACAACAGTCCTTTGAAAACTGAAACAAAATCATTGTAAACTTCGTAAAAATGCAAATAAGTCTTGTGTCTCCACAATTGTTGATACCAGAAGGTAACTGGATCAATTTCACAGTTTACCCTCTTACAAATAGTCAATTTTGGAAATGGACAACAATATATTATATCACAAATACCAAATAATAAGCCATAAAGAATTTCTTGTCCTTTTTGTAATGTGACAATTGGGAAGATATTTCAATGCAAATCGATTTTCCCCAATTGAAGGTAGCTTGCTATTTAACTGTAAAATATAAAATATAAAGAATCATGCTATAGATGGTGGCGTTTCTTTCCTGACCTGTCAACCTGATAGAAAACCAAGCGATTTCCCAAAAGGGGTTTTTAAAAGAGTCAACCTGAATCCTAGTTATGTCCTCTAGGACAACCATGAGATTCTCCAAGAACTCAGGAAAGAGATCTAGGCCATTATCACGTTTCTTCATAAAGTCTTTGCAATTCTCTCCTTTGAAGGTAAGTGTTGGCTCTGGTAGATTCAACATCTTATGAAAAATTTTCGGTGACCGAGAGATGGGGGAATGATATTGAAGTTGTATAATTCGTTGACTCAATACATACTTCTCAACGCACCATGCAACTAGTTCTTTGTAGTCGAATACCTTAGGGACACACCCTGCATGAGCAATTTCGGATGTCCAGATTATGTGTTTCTGTGCAGGAGTAAATGAGTAATCCGAGTATGCTCTGGACCACTGAAAGTTCTGGTCTTCATGACTAAATGCAATCCTCTCCTTTGAAGGTAAGTGTTGGCTCTGTGAGATTCAACATCTTACGGAAATTTTTCAGTGACTGAGAGATGGGGGAATGATCTTGAAGTTGTATAATTTGTTGACTTGGTACATACTTCTCAATGCACCATGAAACTAGTTCTTTGCAGTCAAATACCTCAAGGACACACCCTAGGTGAGCAATTTCAGATGTCTGAATTATGTGTTTCTGTGCAGGAGTAAATGAGTAATCCAAGTATGCTCTGGACCACTAAAAGTTCTGGTCTTCACGACTAAAAATATTCAAAGTATCACCACATAATTGATGTCTAGCTACTTCTGCCATAGGTTGACAAGGGTGTTCTTTCAACTAGATAATAATTTGCAATGAATCATTTCAGAGAGATAACAATAATATAACCCTTGGAAAATCGCACTTTAATGCATTTTAATGAAAAATATCCTTGAGCCCTTCGCTCATTAATGATGATCTTTACAAAGCATGCATGATCAGTTATTAGAATTAAACCATACTAAATGCATATTGGGAAAAGAATGAAGGTGGCGAGGATGGACAAGAGCAATTTGAATTTGGGGATTTTTTGTGAACTCATGAACCCGTGGTTGTGTATGGTAAAAAATAGGCTAAGTTTTTCACAACGGTTGGTCAGACTTGGATACAGGAGAAATGAGATACTTAGGGGCTCGGTACCTGTGACAAGTATGACGAACATAATGTAGATCACGAGCCTTCAGGTGTGAAGTGGAGATCACAGAACTTGGAATATGAAAGCTTGAACCTGTGAACCCGTGGTTACAAAAATGGTTAAGTACATTATAACAAGGTGGTCGATCAGACTCATGATATGGGAACATGGATGGAGGTGAAAACCCACGAGTCCGCCAACCCGCGAACTGTTAAGCCCTAATATTGGCTCATTACCCCTTAATTGGGGTATATTATATTAGTAATGTTATTTTATTTATGTCAGCTTTAGGCCATTAGTTGTAATTATACCTCCTAGTCTTCTATATATACCAAGGAGACATTTTTATTTTGAATCATCTTGTACTTGAACATTTAAGTGGGGTAAAAGGAGGTTTCCCCCTCGAAGAGGCTTATTATCTGAAATTATCTCTTTTTCAAGGCATTGAGTACTTTTTATGGGGTTTTTCTATGCTATATTGATGTTTGGTTCCTAACATATGGTATTAGAGCTCAAGGTCTTGGGGTTTCGCTGCTACATCTGAGACACCTTGGAATTTTCACTATAACTTGTTTTCTACAACGTTTCAAAAGGAATGGCTTGGAGGATATTTAGTAGACGGATCAAGGTACGTTGGGTTCAAAATTCAGCTCCTGAGGCCTTATAATTTCGGAGATACAACCTGTACAAGATAGGGTTCTTGAATCATCCTGAACTAAGTCATTGCGGAATTTTCGCTATAAAAAAATTTCTGTAACGTTTCAAACCCTAAAATATAGAGGATATTTACATAAATTAGAAAGGTATCTATGGTAAACATTTCAGCTTCTGGGTCATCGTAAATTTGTAGATACACCTTGTGTAAGATAGGGTATCTGACTAGTCCTATTGACTAGTCTCAAGAAGGTGTTCCGGGTAAAACAATCATAAATTCTTCCTAGAGTATCCAAATTGAGTGAGACTGGTTTCATTGGATCGTGGACAGTCTATAGTAATTTTGGTGCGAGTTTCAAAATTTTATATCAATTATTTTGGGCAGGGAATGCTATACAAGTGAGATCTCCTGGAAAGGCCAAAAATCGACAAGTTGTGGGGAAGTTACCATAAATTCCACTTCGCACATCCAATTGTGATCAGACCTGTGGCATTGCAGAGAAGAAATATCAGAGAACTACATAAAAGAAAGTTTCATACCCAGAAGGGCCGAAACTTGGGAGATACAACAGAAGACCTATTGTCTAGCAGAACCATCTCAAAATAAAGGTTCAAAAGTGAAACTTGGCCAACATGCCACCCAAAAAGGGAACTTCTACACCAACTAAGCCTTCAGAAAATCCTACTTGGACTCTTGATGAAGCTGAAGAAATGCATAGGGACATAAATGATTTACAAAAGAAGATAGTAACAAAAGATGAACTACAAGAGATGATGGATTCAATGGAAGCTAAGTTGGATACTAAGATGGATGGTTTAAAAGGGGAGATCATGAAAGTATTGAAAAAATTCGTAACAGAGAAGACACCTGAAAGTGAAAATGAAGACACAAGGAAGGTGAATCAAGAATGGAGAAACTACAACTTTGGTTTGAAGACCAACCACGTTCCTAAGATTGATATGAGGAAGTTTGATGGCAAGGACCTAATCACATGGATACTTCAGATGGAGCAATTATTTGATCTCCATAATGTGCTACATACAAAAAAGGTACAAATTGCTTCTTTATATTTAGAACCTAATCAATTTGTATGGTATCGATGGCTTTGTTCTCGCAAATCACTCGTCACTTGGATTATTTTCATAGAAGAAATGATAGCACACTATGAGGATACAAGGAGCAATACCTTCTTTAGCCAATTGATAAATCTCAAGCAAAAGGGTTCAGTTACCGAGCACATTGAGAACTTCCAAAGATTGAATATAAAGGTAATTGATAT